>CM076573.1:393360934-393815568 GCA_034641835.2 Pinus albicaulis
ATATTTTGTAGCTAGAACTCCACAACTAAATGGTGTGGAAAAAAGAATGAATAGAATAATTCAACAAATGGCTCATTCCATGCTTGATGAATCAGGGTCTCCTGACACCTTTTGGGGAGAAGCATCACATACTACAATGAATATTCTCAACAAGGCTCATGTTCGTGTAAACAATGATAAAACTTCCTTATGAACTCTGGTATGGTAATCTTCCCACTGTGAAGCATTTTATATTTTTTGGAAGAAAACGTTTTATAAAAAATAATGATGAAAAACTTGGTAAGTTTGAGCTTAGAGCAGATGAAGGAATATTTCTTGGTCACTCTTCTAGAAGTAAAGCATACAAATGCTACAACAAAAGACATCGGAAGATTGTTGAATTTATTGATGTTGTAATTGATTAGTCTCTTACAACTCCCAAAAGGGAAATAATAACAAATGAGGATGATGATGATATATATTTTACCTCATCAAATAGCAAAAATATAGAAGGAGAAGCCAATGAAGCGCTAGAAGAAGATATATAAAAAAAGGCTCCATCTACGTATGTTCAAAAGAATTGTTGGCTCAAGGGGTCCTGACCCAGGTTCGGAGGTTAAGGTTTTCCAACAAACCCCTATACTACTGGCCCTTTTGGCAGTGACCTACTTGTGCAGGTCAAAGTCTCACCCAAAGCAATATGGGTGGGTGCTGGAACCAGGTTTCCGCACCCTGAGAGAGGATAGGTAAGCCAAGCAGAGCTGCGTCCGGCTTTATAATGACCAGATTGCCTATCTCAAAACTGGATCTATAGATCTCCTTCACATCCACGTGCGCAAGGTCAACTATACTTGCTATACTCAACAACTCATATACTTCTAAAACAATAGTTCAGCATTACAGTTATTCTTTGCATAAAACATAACAGAACAGACCCAGATGCAGAAGAAAAACTTAACACAGTACTTTCGCAGCTTAACATAGAATATACATAACATAGCAGCCATCAAAGATTCGCATCAACAGTACACATATATTCAGCTACGCAACAACCTTTCTTATTCATTAATCCTTCAGTTCCTTCTTACAATACCCAAACCCGACCTGCACATAGAACAACAGGTTCCGCACACCGCAGGACTTGAGATCTCTGCGCACACATCCAGTAGGAGTCCTTTCCCAAAAAACCCAAACAGATCTACTAACCAACAATTCGCATCAATATCTCATCATCTTCTTCTTTATAATTCAAAACGTCCCTCTATTTATAAAAATCTAGCCTAATCTTTCCTATGGTCTGCAAACCGTGGTTTGCGGACTCTAGGTCTACCCTTTGACCCATTACAATGCTTTCGGGGCTTTGAACCACCCCAAAACCCCTACACTAGACTAAATATAATAAAAATATGCAAAATTGGACCAGTTTCACAGCTTGCAGGAGACCCTATCCAAAAGTCCCCCAACACAATCTTGTGACTCGTCCCGAGTCACTGTGACTGCGGGTCCGCCAATTGTCCCTGGAGCTACTTGATTATCTTTACCAGCATGTGTATCCCGTTCATGCCTCAGCATCCCATCCTTGGTGGGCTGATTCTGCCTGAGAAAACTATTCCGGCCATATAGTCATTTAACCCTGTATGGTTTGAGCCGACTGTCATTGACATATCCTGGTAACATGTCACCACGCAGGGTAGCTAACCTGACTGCTCCACCATCCGTGATTTCCTTAACAGTGTAGGGACCAAGCCAATGCTATCAGAATTTCCCTGGGTGTTCCGCAAACTGGCTATTGTATAAGAGGACTATATTTCCTTCTACGAATGTATTTTGGTGAATATGCCGATCATGCCAAGCTTTATCACAAGCCTTCTGAACCTGCTGATGAAATTTAGCAATGAACCAATCTTCTTCCAATGCCAAAAGCTACACAAGGCATTCTGCCATGATGTCAGGTTCTACCATATTTTTAAATGCTGTGATACGTAGACTAGGAAAAATGTATTCTATTGGCATAATGGAATCTTTGTCATAGACCATCTGAAAGGGGGTCCTTCCCATTAGCTTCTTGCAGGTTGTATGATAGGCCCACAGAACAGAGGGGATGCGTATGTCCCAATCACTATGATCGGCATTGTAGACCTTGGTCAATGCTTGCTCTAATATTTTGCTGAAAGCCTCGATCACTCCATTTTCCTATGGATGATAGGGTGTAATTTTTACGTGATGGATCCATAATTCCTCATTTAGGGCTTGTATCGTTTCATTAACAAAGTGTGAGCACAGCGGTATCTGCAGTACAATCCTTTACCGCTTGTGCTTCAGCCCATCGAGTGACATAGCCAGTGGCAGTAATATTGTAGCACGCACCTATCTTCTTTCTTGGAGGATTGATTGGTCCTACAAAATCAATAGCCCATTTTTCAAAGGCCTGTAAATCTATTTGAGGTTGCAATGGCATTTCATCTCTTCTTGAGGTTCGTCCTGTGTGCTAGCACATATCGAACGATTTACAATAGTCATGAGAATCATGGTGTAGGGTAGGCCACCATAACCCAGCTATCAAGATCTTTTGCGTCGTCGCCTTTCCTGCATAGTGGCCTCCTGTGACGCCTTCGTGCACCTTCACTAAGACGACGTGCCATTCATGTTCCAGGACATACATGCGTAGTACTTCATCAACACCTAGTTTTTATAATTGGCTGGTGATGATAGTAAAGTCCGTCGCCCGAGTAACCAACTCCTTCTTCTGTTGTATCGAATATTCTGCGGGGGCCACGCCTGTAGTTAGGAACTGAATAATATTATTGAAGTGTGCATCAACGACCTTAATGGCAAACAACTGCGCATTTGGTAATCCTTCCTCCAAGTTAGTAGGTTCTTTGCCCGTCTCAATGCGGGACAGATGATCTGGACCCGCATTCAACCTTCCTGGCTTGACTATGATTTCAAAATCATATTCCTGAAATAGCAACAGCCATCTACAAATCTTCCCCCCCCAACACAGGCTTGTTCATAAGGTGTTTTAGAGCAGAATGATCAGTAAACATCTTAAAGTGTCCTCCCAACAAATAGTATCAATATTTCTGTAATGCGTATACCATAGCCAGCCCTTCTCATTCAGTGGTGGAGTAGTTGCGATCTGCGCTAGAGAGTTTTCGACTAGAAAAGGAAACCAGGTGATTAATATCTTCCTCCCTAGGCTAAATTAGGACAGTGCCCAAGGTGATTCCTGATGCATCCACATGTACGTGAAATTCCTTCGACCAATCAGGAAATATTAGTATGGGTGCAGAGACCATATTCTCTTTGAGTAGCTCAAAAATCTTATGACATTCATCATTCCAAAAAAAGGAAACATCCTTTTTAAGCAGTTTTTACATGGGTGCTGTGATTAGTGCGTACCCCTGAATGAATTTTTTGCAATAGCCCGTGTGTCTGAGAATCGAACGCAGCTATTTCTCTGTTGTTGGGACTGCAAGGTTTATAATTACTACTACCTTCGCAAGATCAACCATCAGTCCTTGTTGGCATACTATGTGTCCAAGCAAGATTCCAAAAGGCACACAAAACATACATTTCTTGATATTCAAGGAAATCTAGTGCTTTCGACAGGAATCCAACATCATGCGCAGGTTGAAGACATGATCCTTTACTAAGCCGAATACCGTCCAGTCATTGAAATAAACTTCCAGAAACTTATGGATGAACTCCTTGAATACGACAACTACTACTCTTGAGAAGATATCAGGTTCATTCTTGAGACCAAAGGACATGACCGTCTACTGAAAGGATCCCCATTCTGTTGTGAACGTAGTCTTACTGCAATCTTTAGGTGCGATTCGGATCTGGTGGTACCCGGAGAACCCATCGGTGGAGTATGCTTCCTGTCCACCCACACTATCAAGGATTTCATCTAAGAAAGGTGTAGGGAGGGGGTCATGTACATAGGTGTCGTTGAACTTGCAGAGGTCCATGCAGATTCGTATCTCCCCCTCTGTTTTCTTCTCCTGGATGACCATCAGACTTACCCAATACAACTATTCAACCGGTTCAATGATACTGACAATAAGCATTTTGTCCAGTTCTTCTTTGACATTTTGCTTATATTTAGGGTTCAGCCGGTAAGGTCGCTGCTTGACGGGACGCGCCACTGGTTTCAGAGTGATGTGCATAATGCCTAGGTCCCCCGTCATTCCTTTGAGCTCATAAAACTTTATTGGGAATAAGTCTTGATATTTCGTGAGTAGCTTGGCAATTTTACCTATGGTTCCTTCGTCCCAATAATCCCCAATTTTTTCCAACTTAGGATGTTCTTCCATCTTGATATTAATTTTGCGTAGCTTGAGAGGCTGGGTAACATCAATATTCTACAGCGAGGGTCCAGTAACTATACATTCTCCCTCGAATTCTGGGACAGAGACATTCTGAGGATTATCTTCCTCTTCCTCAAACGCCAAGCTCCAGAAGTCGAATATGTCTTGCATCTGTGCTTCCCATGTCAGGAATTTCGGTGCAGTGTGACGGTGTGAGTCATTAAATACAAAAGCATCGATGTCCTGCAGAGCTTCGTCGAGCGCCTCCGTCCCCCCGATCAGCCCGAACGTTCCTAAAAAGTCATCTTTTAGTGTTTCCCAGTGGCGAGTGCGCTGATGTAACTCAGAATCTAAATACCATGTGACAGAGATAGGCCCAAAAGCATGAATAAAAATATGAACCCACTCTTCTGTAGTCCGATCGGACCATTTGTCCGTCCAGGTGAGCAGGTGCTCACAGGGATCTCTTGGTTCGAGGAACAGCTTAGTGCATATGTCATCGAGGGTGCGAATCGCAGGATCATCATATCCCAAAATTCCTCCTAATATAGAATGCTTCCTTGTGGGTGTCCCACCATCACACAGGTGTTCCTCGCATAGCTAGATTAAGGGCCCATAACCTTCGTTCCCGGGGAACCATAGCTTCCAGTGTTCTCAAGAACTTCTTGATGCTACCGAACTCATAAAAATGGGGTAGATCCGTTACCTCTGAGGAAATGTAGCAGAAGTCCCTTGTGACTCGAAGACATCGTAGCGTCGAGAAATTTTGCAACCGGTTATGCCAATTCTCCATCACCTCATTAGAGTCAGAGAAGCATTCGCTGTCTACCTCCTAAGAGAGTACCCCGTTTGCTGTGGGATTGATTCAATCTTCGTTCCGCGCGGTCAATTTGTAAATGTGATCCACCCCTTCTTCACCGTGTACTGGTTCTGTGTAGTGCTCACCTTCCTTAGGATCTAATGGTACTATCACCCTTGTTCCATTATTTTCAAAAACCATGCTTCTCTTTTTGAGGTTGATGATACCTCCTATATCTATGCCCCAACCCAGTCCTACGAGTGTAGGGTATGGGTCTGCATCTTCTACAATATGAATTACCTCGAAGTCAGCCTGGACCTTGACCCCAGCGATATCTACCATGATTCTTGATAGTGTCCCCAGAGGTATAATCTTATACTAGTTGTCCATACGCAACTTGATGTTGGACCACTCCAATTTGGGTTCTCCCATTTGCTGCTAAGTTTTCTTAGGCAGCACGTTTGCATCTAACCCCAAGTCTAAGAAAACCTGATCCATTTCATAGTTACCGATTTTGGCAGTTAATCTCATCTCCCTACCGGCGCGTTTCTTATATTTGCCTAGCTTGTGCACGTATTGGACTTTTGGAGATAGGTGGGACTGCACTACGCACCTATCTATCAATTCCTGAAGGTTTTCTTTGGTTCTTTGGTTGTGTAATAGCTTCAAACACGCCTGTAGGAATGGTCTCATCTCGTCACCCACCTTGAGGTGCGAAGGTGTATGCACATTAGCTTCCCTTGTCTGAGCAAGGTCCTGGTGGAATGCGACAATTGTTTCTTGTCCCGTTTTTTGGTCCAATCCTTCTTGGTTGATAAGTGTCTGTAAGATTAGAGGACCCCTCATAGCCTCTTTCGTAGGTCCCCTGGTGGCCATCCCACTGCGTGTTACAACATTTGCACTCGGATTTCTGTCCCGTAGTTCAACCTTAACTCTTTGTACATTCTGCGTCGATGTTGGCTGATTTTCTTGCATTTTTGCTATCAATATTTGACAATCTTCAATTGCATGGTCCAGCTGTCTGCAATATTTGCAGGATTTCCTTGTGGGATTTGGGCAGTTCCTCACAAAGTGTCCTACTTCCCTGCGGTTATAATTAGCTGTCTACGTCCTCAACCTGCGCTTCCTCCCTGACCTCCCCTACCCCTAGTTGGGGAGCCACCAAATTTTGCAGGAGATCTGGATGACGCAGGGTCTGATTTCACCCTATACAAGTTTCCTCGATCTATCATCATATCATAAGTTCGATAGTTCTTCTCATCATGTCCTACTGACTGGAAGAATCTGCACCATTGTTTCTTTAGTTCCAAGACGTATGCACCTAGCCGGGGGCAATGGTTCGTATCATGCAACCCTGCTATACGACAGTCATCTCACCACGAAATAGATCCGCTTGAGCCTGGATGCAATAGGTTGGGTTCTCCACTTATTCCTAGATGCACCGAACTAGGTCCTCCTGCCTGCATGTAATATGCCAGTAGTGGGCACTGATCCTTCGTATGTCCAGATGCCCGACAACGTATGCACCATAGGTCTGTGTTAACTCCTTTTCCCCATTCCTTCTGTAGGTTCTGAATCTCCATGTGCATAGCTCTGAGCTGCTCCTGAATTTTCTGTACTCCTACTAAAGTATCTTCTCTGGGCACAACTTCCAATTTCATGGTGGTTTCCAAATATTTTTCCTGTGACTCGAAGGTTTTTTGGCCCATAGGTACATGCAGGTGAGGTAGCAGCATAGCGATGAACCATTCTGTATGCTGTCTATCATCATACTTAAATCCTCCTTCCATGATTGCTTTCTTTAGTCTTTGATCAACTTCCCATATAGACTCAGTTGTTCCTTTCTTGAAATATTTTACGTCTGCTATGATCTGAGAGTAGGACTTAGGTTTTCAGAACTGTTGTTTCAGAGCGTCTTTAATATCTTGAATAGATGCGCTTATGTTTTGAGATATGTATCACATATACCAGTTCAGAGCTCTCTCTTTGAAGGCTAGGGATAGTTGCGCCCTTTCACAGTATCGATTTTCACCCCTTGTGCAGTCCATACTGAGTCTGCAACAAACCAAAATCGGTCCATGTCTTCATCTCCCGCACCTTTGAAGATAGGTAATTTCAAGTGTGCTGCCATATCTTCTTCTGGATGGGTTTCGGGTGGGGTTTTACCCTTACATGGTTCTCAAGGTGGTGTAGCTGGAGGGCTTTGCGCAACTGTTCCTTCTGTCGGGCTATAGATAGATCTATCCCCTTCTAGATTGGCTGCTTTAAAGTAGTTACCGCTCCGCGTTGTACTTTCGTTCAGAGTGGAGGTCATTCAATCGTACCTGCTCTTATTTTCTTCTCAGGCTTCCACTACTTTTCTTGGCATTACTTGATCCCCTTCTCAAAATGCTCCCGGTCCCGGCAACTGAACCATTTGTTGGTTCGAGGGGTCTTGACCCAGGTTCGGAGGTTAAGGTTTGCCGAAAAACCCCTATACTACTGGCCTTTTCAGTAGTGACCTGCTTGCACAGGTCAAAGTCTCACCCAAAGCAGTATGGGTGGGTGTTGGAGCCAAGTTTCTGCACCCTGAGAGAGGATAGGTAAGCCAAGAAGAGCTGCGTTTGGCTTTATAATGACCAGATCACCTATCTTAGAACTGGATCTATAGATCTCCTTCGCATCCACGTGCGCAAGGTCAACTATACTTACTGTAATCAACAACTCACATACTTCTAAAACAGTAGTGCAACATTACAGTTATTCTTTGCATAAAACATAACAGAACAGACCTAGATGCAAAAGAAACACTTAACACAGTACTTTCACAGCTTAACATAGAATATGCATAACACAGAAGCTATCAAAGATTCACATTAACAGTACAAATATATTCAGCTACGCAACAACCTTTCTTATTCATTGCGCCGAGAGGTGCATCTACAGCCCAGTATGACCCTGATGTCAAGTGGGTCACGTCCTCAATGTCGGTTGAAATTTTAAATTTAAAAAAAAAAAAAAAGTGTCGGCTTAACAAATAAGTTTTAATAATCATATAAATAAACAAAAAAAAATTA
This sequence comes from Pinus albicaulis, assembly GCA_034641835.2. Lineage (NCBI taxonomy): Eukaryota > Viridiplantae > Streptophyta > Pinopsida > Pinales > Pinaceae > Pinus > Pinus albicaulis. The sequence goes on from CM076573.1 coordinate 393,369,082, forward strand.
AAACAACTCAGCTCTGATTGAACATAGAGGTGAGTCGTATTTGGTTCTGTGGCACGGTGCAAAGAAGAGCATTTGGTATGAAGCTTTAATTGACTGACAGAGGTGGCCAGAAAATTTGTGTTTGCTTCGTGATATTTTAAACACAGCTCAATTACCACTCTTAATAACGATACACATTTGTGACACACTGAGATAAATGTGTCAATTGAGACATATAGAAAATCCAACAAAAAAATTAGAAAAAAAAATAATGTGTGGATTTGTAAATTATTACAATTGGGAAATATGTTTATCATTATTCATACAGAGGTGGTTTTACAAACATTAAATTTGTAGTAACGTCCAAAATTGCTTTATGGCCAAACCATGTATTGAATCATGGAAATTTGGATCGACTTCGACTTTTCGTGAAGTGTGGTAGAGGTTGTTTATCATTTTGTTATCTTCGATGGTGAAACATCACCGAAAGAGAAGCTGATTGTTAGGGTTGTTTTAGTAGATTTGACAAGTCAAATTTTAGATGAAGCTTATTTAAAGGCTGGAAATATTAATGCTAAACTGTCTTTGTTGCTACATCTCTGTTGTTTTTAGATACAACTATTCCATATAAAGCTGAAAAAATTAATGTTAAATTGTCTCTAACAACAGTCTCTTTAGACACCTTAACATTGATCTCCGTGACCATTAATTAAAAACATAACAACGTCATCTTTACACACCACCATCTCTAGGCTCTTTCATGTCAACACCTGCAAACAACAGAAGTTGAATAAACTTGAATTTACCTTTAACAAAAAAAAATACCGCATTGAATTTCCAAATTAAGTAAAATTTTAAACATCTTTACTCTTTAATAATGTCAATACCATTTCCTAAATCAAAGGAAAAGAGTTAATTCAACACAAACAATCAAAGTCCAAAATCTTTTAATATTTCTTTTAATTAAATATTTGTAAAATGAATTTATACTTACTCCAAAGCTATAGTAAATAAATAAAAATATATATAAACTAGATGTATGGTAAATAAATAAAAATTCTTTTTATATTTATTCCATAAACCTTTTTATATTTAAAAAACTTTAAAAAGAGGTTTTATTTAGATGAAGCCTATGGGACGAATACCATGGGACAAATTAATATTGATACCATGGGCCAAATACCATGGGTAAATAAATAAATATAAAATAGGTATAAAAATGTATGATAAATAAATAAATAAATATAAAATAGGTATAAAGAGGTATGGTAAATAAATAAATATAAAAGAGGTATAAAGAGGTAAGGTAAATAAATAACAATATATCAAATAGAATTATAAATAAAAATCTAATTATATAACAAGTCTATGGGCCAAATACCATAGTAAAGAAAAGGGGTATGGTAAATAAATAAAAATATAAATATACTAGAGGTATGGTAAGATGTATGGAAAGAAGGGGGGAGAGAAGAAGAGAGAAGGAGAGAGAGAGGGATATAGTAATGTAGTTGGAGAGAGAGAGGGGTGGAAAGAGAGAGAGAAAGAAAGGGATGGGGGAAGAGAGAGGATTAGAGAGAGAGAGAGAGATATGGGGGAAGAGAGAGGATTCGAGGGAAAAGAGAGAGAGAGAGGTGGGAGAGAAAGGGAGAGAGAGGAGGAGAGTGATGGGGGAAGAGAGAGTATTGGAGGGAAGAGAGAGAGAGAGAGAGAGAGAGAGAGAGAGAGAGAGAGAGATCAGGGAAGAGAGAGGGATTTAGGAGAGAGAGAGAGAGGAAGGACGAGAGAGAGGACTTGAGAGAGAGGAGGAGCGAGGGATCGATAAGAGAGATGGAGTTGGAGGGGGAGAGATGTAGGACAGAGAGAGAGCGTGTATGTTTGGGGCTGAGATAAAGACACAAATAAGGAGAGATGGAGATAAGGGGGGAGAAAGAGATATAAGGAGAGAGGGAGGGATATAGTAACATAGTTGGTGGGTGAAGAGAGAGAGATGGGAGAGAAAGGGAAAGAGAGAAAGAAAGAGAGAGGATGTGAGAGAGTGGAGAGAGGGAGGGAAAGAGAGATGGACTTGGAGAGGGAGGGGGAGGAGGAGAGAGGTAAGAAGAAAGACATAGAGAGAGAAAGGTGTAGAGAGAGAAAGTGAGTGAGTGACAAGGAAGATGGAGAGAGAGAGAGAGAGAGGAAAAAATGAGGAAAGAGAGATATTAGCGGGGGAGAGGGAGAGAAGGGGAAGATAGAGATATAGATGGAAGGTGAAGAGAGGGAAGAAGACAGAGATGGGGAGAGGAGGGGATTGACAAAGAGATTCATATATATGGATTGCGAGAGTGTGTGTGTTTAGGGGGGTGAGATAGAGAGACAGAAAAGAAGAGATGGAGGGGGATATAGATATGGATGGATGGTGGAGAGGGGGAAGAATATTTCTCACACTAGATGGATTGATATAAGTGGAGATGGTGATTTATTATCCTATTTGATTATTTGCACTATATTCATCGATTTTAGTGTAGATATTTATTTCTAATGATATTTGATTACTTGCACTAGATGCATTGATTTCAGTGTAGGTGGTGATTTCTAATACAATTTGATTGCTTGCACTGAATTTGTTGATTTCAATTTAGATGTCGATTTATAATTATATTTGATTACTTGTACTAGATGAATTGGTTTCAATGTAGATGATTTCTAATCCTATTTGATTGTTTGCACTAAATGCATTGATTTCAGTGTAGATGGCGATTTCTAATCCTATTTGATTTATTTGAGTCAATGCATTGATTTCAGTGTAGATGTTGGTTTCTAGAGAGAGAGAGAGAGAGAGAGAGAGAGATAAGGAAGATGGAGAGAGAGGGAGAGAGGAAAAAAGGAGGAAAGAGAGATATTAATGGGGGAGAGGGAGAGAAGGGGAAGATAGAGATATAGATGGAAGGTGAAGAGAGGGAAGAAGAGAGAGATGGGGAGAGGGGGTGATTGAAAAAGAGATTGATATATATGGAGTACGAGAGCGTGTGTGTTTAGGGGGGTGAGATAGAGAGACAAAAAGGAATAGATGGAGGGAGATATAGATATGGATGGAGGGTGGAGAGAGGGAGGAATATTTCTCGCACTAGATGGATTGATATAAGTGGAGATGGTGATTTCTAATCCTATCTGATTATTTGCACTAGATGCATCAATTTTAGTGTAGATATTTATTTCTAATGATATTTGATTACTTGCACTAGTTGCATTGATTTTAGTGTAGGTGGTGATTTCTAATACAATTTGATTGCTTACACTGAATGTGTTGATTTCAATTTAGATGTCGATTTATAAGTATATTTGATTACTTGCACTAGATGACCTAATTTCAATGTAGATGATTCCTAATCCTATTTGATTGTTTGCACTAAATGCATTGATTTCAGTGTAGATGGCCATTTCTAATCCTATTTGATTTCTTTGAGTAAATGCATTGATTTCTGTGTAGATGTTGGTTCCTAGAGAGAGAGTGTGAGTGATAAGAAAGATGGAAAGAGAGAGAGAGAGAGAGGAAAAAAGGAGGAAAGAGAGATATTAGCAGGGGAGAGGGAGAGAAGGGGAATAGAGGGAAGAAGAGAGAGATGGGGAGAGAGGGTGATTGACAAAGAGAATGATATATATGGAGTGCGAGAGTGTGTGTGTTTAGGGAGGTGAGATAGAGACAAAAAACAAGAGATGGATGGGGATATAGTTATGGACGAAGGGTGGAGAGAGGGAAGAATATTTCTTGCACTAGATGGATTGGTTTAAGTGGAGATGGTGATTTATAATCCTATTTGATTATTTGCACTAGATGCATCGATTTTAGTGTAGATATTTATTTATATTGATATATGATTACTTGCACTAGATGCATTGATTTCAGTGTAGGTGATGATTCCTAATACTATTTGATTGCTTGCACTAGATGTGTTGATTTCAATTTAGACGTCGATTTATAATTATATTTGATTTCTTGCACTAGATGCATTGATTTCAATGTAGATTATTCCTAATACTATTTGATTTTTTGTGCTAAATGCATTAATTTCAGTGTAGATGGCGATTTCTAATCCTATTTGATTGCTTTGAGAAATGCATTGATTTCAGTGTAGACATTGGTTTCTAATCTTATTTGATTGATTGCATTAGGTGCATTGTTTCAATGTAGGTAGCTATTTAACTTTAATTGATTGCTTGCATTAAATGCATTGATTTCAATGTATATGTTTATTTATGATTTTATGTAATTGGATATATGATGGTACATTAATATTAAATTGATTGGATTAACAATATGCATTGATTTTAGTGTAAGCACAAAAAGTTATTAACAATGTAGATTGATTTTTGTGTTATAATAAATTAAGCTATTAATATTGGAGAGCAAGAGAAACAAGGTATCATGTTTACTACAACAGATCGAGCTAAAGATTTAAATGGTTTACGATTTGAATTTTCTTTTTCATATAATCGATATGAAAAGATAACAAAACTAACAAGGGAGGAAATAAGAATAGTAGAAGAAAATAGTTTGAGATTGATTGTAACATGAGTACGTTCTTATTATTCACATTTTCTATCTTTCAACACTATTATTGTCACTTTGCATTTAAAAAAAATATTTTATCATTTTTCATCATTATAGTTATTAACAATAATTATCATCTCAACGAACTGAGGTAACTAAGAAAATTTAAAATTAAAATGACCAAGTTAATCTCAGAAATATTTAGCATATTTAAAATGATTATATTAATATTTGATATATTTACATATTATTCATAAAATTAATCATATCTTTGATAGATTTTCCTTGGCAACACACATCTGAAACCAACCTAGATCCATCTTACATCTCAAAAATATACAAAAATTTTAATAATCTGAAAAATGTGACGTTGATGCCACCAACTGGAACCAGCCTAGATCCATCTAACTCCGGATCTATCATGCGCTGAGAGGGATAAAATCTCTCAAGGTGCAAACCTTTCCTCAAGTTTTTCACTCAAAAAATAGATTTGCACCTCGAGAGATTTGATCCCTCTCGGTGCATGATATATCCGGAGTTAGATGGATCTAGGCTGGTTAATCCTTCAGTTCCTTCTTACAATACCCAAACCTGACCTGCGCACACAGCAGCAGGGGCCGCACACAGCAGGACTTGGGATCTTTGCGCACACAGCTAGCAGGAGTCCTTTCCCCAAAAACCCAAACAGATCTACTAAGCCACAATTTGCATCAAGATCTCATCATCTTCTTCTTTATAATTTAAAACGTCCCTCTATTTATAACAATCTAGCCTAATCTTTCCTATGGTCCGCAAACCGTGGTTTACAAACTCTAGGTCTACCCTTTGACCTGTTACAATGATTTTGGGGCTTTGACCCACCCCAAAACCCCTACGCTAGACTAAATATAATAAAAAATATGCAAAATTGGACCAGTTTCATAGCTTGCAGGAGACCCTGTTACAACAAGAATCATCCATAATCTCAAATATTGGAAGAAAATGGATCAGGTGTCCAAATAAGAATAAATCTTGTAGGATCTCCTAAGTATCTGGCATTCTTATCCACCATTGAACCACATAATGTAAATCAAGCTAGTAAATATGAATGCTAGATTCAGGCCATGAATGAAGAACTTGATCAAATTGAAAAGAATAATACTCGGGAATTGGTTCCAAGACCTCATGATAAAAATGATATTGGCACCAAATGGATATTCAAAAGCAAGGTAAATGAAAATGGAGATGTTATTAGAAACAAATCTAGACTTGTTTGTAAAGGGTATGCTCAACAAGAAGGTATGTACATTAAAAGAACATTTGCACCTGTAGCTAGACTTGAATCCATAAGAATGTTTCTTTATTTTTCAAGTTTTCAGAAATTCAAAGTTTATCAAATGGATGTAAAATCTGCTTTCCTCAATGGTGATTAAGAAGAAGAAGTTTATATAGAATAACCAAAAGGATTCATTTTGTGAAATGATGAAATACTTGTTTGCAAAATAAAAAAGGCTCTATATGGTCTAAACAAATCTCCTCAAGCATGGTACTATTGTCCTTACAAATATCTTCAACAAAAAGGTTTCAAAAAAGGATCTGTAGACATAAACTTATACACAAAAATTGAGAATGATAAGCTGTTAATTATTGTAGTTTATGTTGATGACATCATTTTTTGGAGTAATGAAGAATCCATGAGTCAGAAATTTTCTTCCCTACGTAGCAAGAATTTGAACTGTATTTACTTGGGGAAGTAACATATTTTCTTGGCTTACAAGTGCAGCAAGAAAAAGATGGCATATTTCTCTCCCAAGAAAAATATCTCAAGCAGATCTTGAAGAAGTATGGGATGGAAGACTGCAAACTTGTGAGCACTTCAATGGTGACGGGATGTAACCTCAGTTCTCATGATGATTCTCCCATGGTAAACCAACCAGAGTATAGATCTATGATTGGAATTCCACTTTATCTAACTGGGACTAGACAAGAAATTATGCATGTATTTTGGATTGTTGGAAGATTCCAAGCCAATCCAAAGGAGTCACATCTTCAGGTCGTAAAAATAATATTCAAATATCTACAAGGAAATCATGATTTTGGTCTATGGTATCCACAAAATGTTGATCTTACTCTTCATTCTTACACAAATGCAGATTAGGCTGGAAATATTGATGATCAAAAAAGTACTAGTGGTGGTGCATTTTATATGGGGCCCTGATTAGTATCTTGGTTCAGCAAGAAACAAAGTTCCATTCCCTTATCTACAATAGAAGCAAAATATGTAGTTGTCGCATCATGTTGCACACAACTTCTTTGGATCATGCAAACATTACAAGATATTCAAATCAAATTTTCTCCTCCCATCAAGATACAAGTTCCACCAGTATCTCGAAAAATCCAGTTATGCATTCCAAAACCAAACACATTCCTATCAAATATCATTTTTCATGAGAACAAGTGCTTGAGCAAAAGGTCAAATTGGAATATGTCCCCTCCAAAGAACAAGTTGCTGACATATTTACTAAACCACTTCCCAGAGAAGCATTTGAATATTTCTGACAAAATATGGGAGTTGTCTCTGCCTCGCTTATAAAATATGCTTGATTTCAGAAGATTAAATTGAGTACGTAGGTTTCACGAAGCCAAGTCTTGTATATGCGCGATTTCCCCTCTAGATAATTGTGTATGGATCTTGTTGTCATAAAATATAAGGGTCAGCTTTCAGAACAGTCTGTGTCATATTTTTGGCTCTAGTTCTCAGGTGTTGATGGGCAAATTATTTTGTTCTGGTATTCATCTTACAATTCCTTTCCTTGATATTTATCTACTTGATGAATATGCTTTGATGAATTGTTTGTTGAATATGTTCAGGATGCACAGGTTTAGGGGGAGCATTAGCCTTGCTTAGAAGAATGCATTGCTGGCACTATGTTGGTTGCTAAATTATGATCTCTCTTTTGAGAGTCTTTGGTCTTGGCTATAAAAAATCATTTCTGTAGTTGTTGTAAGGGTCATGTTGAGACCTATGATGTAAAGGTTGTCATATTTAGTCATGTATTGACTTGTTCAAATATGTAAACCCACTTGGTTGTGTAGTTGTGTAATTCCACTCGATTGGATCATTGAAGTAAGTATGAGTCCTTGGTGATAGGAAAGGTCATACTCAGTTGAGTTATAGAGTCACGCATTTTATTAAAAATCTAAAGCCTCAACATGTGCTTAGGAGGATTATTTTTCCGCCCTTTTCTCTTGATGTCAAAGGGGGAGAGTATTTGGTGTTTGAATAATGTTTATATCTTATATATATAGGTTGTGGTGATCAAACTCCAACATGGTTGCCATCAAGTCCAAAGGGTGGGATTACTGGCATTATGATTCTTATGATTGCATATGTTGTACTTGATGGAAAATCACTTGCAAAAGCTGAAGCGTATGGCTTCTAGAGAATCTCAATGGTTTAGCATAAGGTTTAGCTTAATATGGTTAATGTTCATATTTAAGGTTCTATACACAATTTCGTGCAGGCAAAGTCGGGTATACACGCGAAAAAGAACGAGAAAAGTAGTGTGTGCCTTTTTCTCTCTAAAATTATAAAACTAGGGGTCATTAACATGGTTTTAGCCCACAATATTGAGTGATGTGTCATCTATTTGATTCCATCCAAGAATACCATCGACACTTGTGTGGTTTTGGCTCACGGTATTGAGAAAGGCTCAAACTATATACGGAAAATAAGATCATAGTGCAAGGGGTGAAAGTGTATGGTTTTTTATTGAATACTTCACTCTGAAGTATATTTGCATGGAATGAGTTACAGTTTATTGATATATATAAAATAACGATGCACCTATGGATACAATAACCAGGCTCAGGATCTCTAGACCTGAAATGAATATGTATTTGCTTGATCTGTTTGTGAGACGTTTAGATCTATGATCTGGCACATTTTTGCTAAAGTGAAGGGTATAATCTGAGTAAGTATGTTGATCTAAAACTTTAGGTAGTCGTAAATATTTACAGATATATCCACTGGTTCGTCATGGTAAAAGTGCGTATACACGCAGATTCGTCTCAGCAAAAGCGCATATGGAAGTTAGGGTTTTTCTGAAGCTTTCTAAAGAGGTTGTCTGATTATTTCTCCTAAATGTCTGTTGTATGTCAATCAAATCTTCATGTAGATCTGGGTTGTTTGAATACTGTATATGATACTTGTTGATTATGTACAAATATTATCAATGATTGAGTGATTAGATATGATGGATGATGTTGACTGGATAAGGGTTCTGTGAATCTGAAAAATTATGACTAAGTGCATCATATCTGTTCTGAGTTTGATCAGATTCTTAAAAATAAGTATACATAGATCTATAGGTAGGTTGGTGTGCAAGAAAGTGTGTATACACACAAGTTACACTAAAGTGAAGTAGCATATGCATTTGGTGTTATGAATGATCAAGGTTGAAATTGATTCTGTATGTTAGTTCAGAAGTCTGGGTTTATTACTATGTTCTGGTTACAGTGATCTTGTTGTTCTGTTTAAATTTTTTATGGATATTGGTGTTGATCTACATATTGAGTTGTGCTGAAGCTGTTGGATCTAGTGTGAAAAAATATGAAAAGTGGTATGGAGTGGGTCTGAGGGTCGAAGCCTTCAGTGTGGAAGTAGAAGCTTACTGCCAGTAGAATTTGGTGTTCTGTTCAGGGGGTTGTAGCTCCCTTCTAGTAGTGGCTGGTAAATGAGATCACGGGGTTGTATCTCCCTTCCAGTAGCACCTAGAGAGTGAGAGAAGGTTGCAGCCTTTTTCAGGTGGGTGCCTATGTACTAATATGAGTCTACGTCAATACAAAATTGTAAGAAATTTTCTATATAATAAATATTGAAGACAAAGATGACAACAATGGTGGTTTTCTCCCGACTTGGGTTTCCACCTTAACTCTTGGTGCTCATGTGTGATGCTCTTAAGTGATGATTTATTATGTTATTACTGCACATGTTTTCTGCTTAACTATATGATGTGGAATTGATGATCTGGGCTAAGTACTATACCTAAATATTTATCTAAACAATAAAGCTATTTGGGTATACGCAAGTTTATTTTTGGGTCACCGCATGCATACGCTAGTTGGGCTAATAAAATTTGTGTATAGAAATCAATAAAAGAAAAATAAAAATATTTCAATTCTTGTAAATATTAATTCAACCACACCACCCCCCCGCCCCGCCCCCTCTCAGTATTTTTCCCAACAACTTGTATAATGAGGGTGGATATATAACCAATGGGGTGATCCTTCACCTTACTTGTGACTCTTTGACTACCCTCATGATTTTTTGAGTTCCTATTACTTTTCAACTTTTACGTGAACCTTTACATTTTGTATGTTTCCTTTGGAATTCCACCTTACAATACATTTTGGAATAAGAATTTACAATAATACACAAAATGATGTGGCACATGATGACTCATTACATGGCATGACATGAAACTGATGACATGGAAATTTCAATCCATTCTTTTATCTTTCTTGCTTTGTGCCTTCTTGAATACGATCCCTTCTTCACCTCCATATAGCTTAGAGATGAGGAATATTTAATGTTATCATATCATGGTTTTTTGTCACAAAATGATGTCCTTTTGATTCCTTATGATTAATAAACTTGTGCTTTCTTATAGCATCGTCTCCTTTTCCATCTCCTTCTTCGTCATCCTGTCATAACATGATAGCGTACCCACATCTACAATTCACTCATGACAAGACGACAGTAGTCCGATAAAACCCCTATTTTAAGATGATGAATGATGATCCACTGAATAATATGGAATGGGGTAGAAGGCTAAGAGAGAGGCTTTGTAATTGTGCAATTGTGTATCTCAAGCTGTGAAGGTTCAGGATAAAACCTTGAGGTTGTGTAATGCATAATTCAGGTTGGACTGGGCTTGAATATTGTGCAGTTGGGGGATTCAAGGAGCTAGACCTAGGGATTGAACACTAAATTTTCCCACTATGCAGTGCTGTAAGTACATGGAGGCTAGGTGTTTTCCCAATTATGTACTTTAGGAGCTCAAGGGATGGGCTTGAGGGTTGAGACTGTGTAATGCATAGTTCAATCCTAACTGGAGGAAGTGATTGCATATTTTTGGAGCTTAGGGGATGGGCTGTAGAAATTTGCTGAATAATAATTAATTATCCACCGAGACTATCCTGATCACATACAATTCGATTTTATATGTAACACATAATCTCTTCCACTCAGATCTTCACACATGCGGAAAATAAAATCAAGCGATAACACATCAATGCATCATACACATTAACACAGTATGTATTGGGAAAGCTTATAGCTGAAAACCCCGCAGCTATTGTGTATGTTATAATGGAGAAATCAAGTAACAAACTCAGTACAATACTCCTCACAAGTACTCAGTACTTTCTCATACAGTTACCCACAATCTAGCTCAGTTTTGAACAGGTTACTGGTTCAAAACTCACCGCCAATTGCCTTCGCTTTCATTGCCAATCCAGGCTCGTTTCATATAGAGATCCAAGGTTCGAATCTCCTGGCTTGACAGTGCAATCATCATGGGCAATTCCTCCAAGTGTGGTGCAAATCTCATGCACAACTGATGTCGCCACTGATAGCTAACTCCACCCTTTCATCTACCTCTTTCACTGGTCTCCACTGAACTGATCATGCACCGTAGTGAACTGATGTGTTCTTGAGTTGAATAATGAGTTACTAATTAATGAATTAAATAATATTTAATTCACTCCACTCATAACTATTTGATTAGCTAGTTAAACTAATCTCAATCAGTTCAACTAAAATAAACAGAACACAACTCCACTATCTGTCTCATTAACTCCTCCAAACTTCTGCCACTGAAGTCCAACTGAAGTCAAGCATGCATGATGCCATAAAACCCTTGGGAATCACGTGATTCCTCTGTCAGATGCATGAGCCACTTCCATATTATTATTAAGGGTAAATAATATTTGACTTCCATATTTTAAGGAGAGGCAGTCTAAAAATAGACTTCGACCTCTTCGACCTAAAAATATGAGTCCCACCTATTTTTACCAACATGTCACATACTCCAAGAATCTCAAACTGGAATCCCCGAACCATGCTCCGTATGTCTAAAAATAGACATAGTCTAAAAATAGATTTTGCGCCAGAATTTGCCTGCGGGCCCACTTAGTGAAGGCGACTTCATTTCACTAAGTTCCATCATCTTGCTACATTCTCAACACTCCCTCTCAGCAAGATATGGATTATCTGCAACCCCTATCCTGCCTCTGTGGAATTCGAACTTGCTCCTGGTGAGCGCCTTCGTCGGGATGTCGGCATCCTGATCCTCCGTGGGAACATATGAAAGCATCATGATTCTCCACTGAACAAAATCTCTGATATGATGGTACCTGATGTCGATGTGTTTGGACCTATCATGAAATACTGGATTAGCCGAGAGTTTAATGCAACTCTAGTTATCACAGTAGATCACTGTAGGCTCCAAATGCAACCTGAACAATCCTGCGAGGATCTTCCTCATCCAAATAGCCTCGCATGCAGCTAAGCTAGATGCCATGTACTCGGCCTCTGCTGAACTGAGTGCCACGGATCTCTGCTTCCTGCTGTACCAGGAAACTGCTGTCGACCCAATGCTGAAAACTCCTCCAGAAGTACTCTTCCGGTCCGTTGGACTCCCTGCCCAATCTGCATCAGTGAAGCCAGAAAGCTTCACTCCATCCTCCTGTCTGTACCATAGACCATATCCCGATGTGCCTCTGATCTAGCGCAATACATGCTTGCCCGCCTTCCAAAAGAGCTTGGTAGGCTTAACCATAGCTTGCGAAAGCTGGTTAACTGCATAGCATATATCGGGTCGAGTATTGACCAGATACATCAACGACCCCACCAACTGTCGATAGACAGTGGCATCCACTACCTCCTCCGAAGTAGCATCTCCCTTCCTCCAACCTCCAGGAAGAGGGGTATCAACAGGCTTGCAGCCTTGCATGTTGAACCTCTCCAGAATCTCCCGGGCATACTTGCCCTGAGAAACAAACAGTCCTCCACTGCGCTGCCAAATCTCCAATCCCAGGAAATAATGAAGGATGCCCGGGTCCTTCATCTCAAACTCTCGTGCAAGATCCTCCTTGCATGAAAGTATCAACTGCTCGTCGCCAGTCAAAATCAGATCATCTACATACAGTACGATGATCAACAGCTTCCCCTCCACCACAATCTGGTACAGGTTTGGATCCGCCTCACTCTTGGAGAATCCAAGCCCGGTGAAGTAGCTGTCTATCCGAGTGTACGAAGCACGAGGTGCTTGCTTCAGCCCGTACAGTGCTCTCTTGAGTCGGCACACATGCGACTCACTGCTGAAGATCTCAAAACCTTCAGGCTGCTCTATGTACACCTCCTCCTCAATAACTCCATTGAGGAACGCGGTCTTCACATCCATCTGATGAATGTGCCACCCCATCTGCGCTGAGAGAGCAAGGATCGTCCGTATGGAAGAGTACCTTGCGACAGGTGCAAAGGTCTCCTCATAGTCAATCCCCTCGATCTGTGAGAAGCCACGGGCGACAAATATCGCCTTGTACTTCTCCACACTCCCGTCAGCCGCCTGCTTCACTTTGTAGATCCATCGCGAACCTACCACTGATTTCCCAACCGGTCTTGGGACAATCTCCCATGCACTGTTCCTGACGATCGAATCATATTCTTCGATCATGGCATCAACCCATGCGGGTTCCTCCACAGCTTCCTCAAAAGAAGATGGCTCCGTCACAACACATTGACCCACAAGAGCCATGTATCCAGTGTACCGATCCGGTGACTGTCTCTGTCTGCGCTGTGCTGTAGGTGGTCCTACAACCTTCTCTGCATCCCGAGCCAGTCGCTCAGCTTCTGTAGTGCGCATGCGCCCTCTGATGGTTGGCGCTGCCTGGGTGGTTTCTTCCACCTCCCGAACCTCCTCTTGTGGCTGATCCACATCTGGAAGCTCCTCCTTAGGAACTAACAGCTCCTCATCTGCATGCAAGTGTAGCTCCCTCTCAAGCGAACACTGCATGGCTTTCTCCTCCTGAAATTTTATATCCCGTCGCACAACAGTCTTGCGACTGTCTGGCACATACACCCGATAGTTATGAGGTGTATCAGTGTACCCCACAAATATTCCAACCTCAGCAGTTGGATCCAGCTTCCTTCTTGCATCCTTCGTCACATGCATGTAGACAGGAGATCCGAAAATCCGCAAATGGGAAATATCAGGCCTCTTGCCAGAATAAGCCTCCTCTGGTGTGCTCATGCCAAGAACCTTGTGAGGACAACGGTTCTGCACATACACTGCTGTATTGCATGCCTCAGCCCACAAGTGAAGGGGTAGGCCCTGATCATGCAACATCGCCCGTGCAGCACCCACGATCGTTCTGTTCTTCCGCTCAGCCACCCCGTTCTGCTGTGGGTTATGGGGTGCGATGAGCTCTCTCAGAATCCCTTCTGCGCTGCAGAACTCCTTGAATTCAGCCGAGATGAATTCACCACCGTTATCACTCCTTAGAGCAATCACCTTCTTCCCCGACTCCTTCTCGACCAGTGCTTTAAACTCACGGAACTTCGCGAATGTATCGCTCTTCTTCTGCATGAAGAAGATCCAGCACTTTCGAGAGAAATCATCAACAAAGATCACATAATACCTGTGCTTTGCTGTCGAAGCAACTGAGAAAGGACCACACACGTCTATGTGAACTCTCTCAAGGATCGTCGTGGAGCGACTATCCTTCTCGTGAAAGGTGGCTTTCACATACTTCCCTAAAGTACACCCCTTGCACTGATCTGACTGCGCAAGAGTGCCCTTAGGAAGCCCAGTAGAAATATGCTGCAGAATCTTCAAAGCTCCATGGTGAAGGTGGCCCAATCTCTTGTGCCACAGTTCGCCCTCATCATCCCGGCTCACCACTTCTCCCGCCTTGCATGCCATAGCTGCGCAGTCATCTACCTGCAACTGATAAAGGTTCTGAGTTCGAACCCCTATCTTCCGGGTCTCTCCAGTAGTCTTACTGCGCAGGAAGGCTTTTCCTTCGCTGAAGACCACATCATACCCCTTGTCCTCCAACATCGCTACTGAAATCAGGTTCTTCTTCAATCCAGGTACATGCATGACATCCTTTAAGACAAAGGGTTTACCAGACTCCCTCTGAAAGGATACGGTACCGATACCAGTCGCACTGTATCTACCATCATCGCCCATCTCGATGTGCATACCCAAATCCTTGTCCTCCAGATCTGAGAACAACTCCCGATCTCCCGTCATATGAAATGACGCACCGCTGTCCAAGAACCACACCGATCCCATCACACTTGAAACCAAGCATGCGATCAGTGAAAAGTCAAGCTCGAACTGTGAAGCCAAAGCCTCTCCATCTGCAAATCTTCCCGCTTGCTTGTTTTTCTTCTTCTTTGGACAATTGGTAGCATAATGTCTGTGATCATGGCAGTGAAAACACTTCACTTTCGCCATATCCTGCTTCTTGCCCTTTGCACCGGAATGAGAAGTTTTCTTACCCTTCCCCTTCTTTGCTTTGGCCACCAAAGCGCAATTTTCTTCATCATCTCCCTTTGATGAAGATCCATCTCGAGTAGTCCTCCTTATCTCCTCCTGCATGAGATCCGCCCAAAGGCGCTCCCATCTCGGCAGCTTCTCCCGACCATTGACACTATCTTGATATGAGTGCCAAGCCTTCGGAAGACCAAGGAGAGCCAATTCGACCATGTCCTCGTCTTCGACAGTCACCCCCACACTTCCCAGCTCATCTCTGCATTGAGTGAACTTCGTGAGGTATTTGGCGATACTGTCGCCTTTCTCCATCTTGATGTTCCTAAGCTTATCTTTGAGCGCCAGCTTCCTTTGGTCGCTCTTACTCTGGAATAGATCCATCAAAGCTTTCCACATTAAATATGGAGAAGCCTTTCCATGCAGGCTGGATACAATATGATCCTTGACGCCCTCCAACAGGATCCTTCGACACTTCGCCATCTTCTTTTGCCATACTTTGACTTCAGCAGGATCAGTGGGCTTTTGGACATCTACATCCACGAACTCCTTCAGACCATTATCTTCTAATACTGCTTCCATGCGATCCTTCCATGCAACATAATTCGAACTGCCTTCAAGAGCATATTCGAGTCGCAAACTGTTGAAAGACATTTTCAACACCGGCACCAAGAAAACAAAACTGCTGCAAAATTTCGAATTCCACTTCAAAGCTCAACCGCTCTAGATCTGTGAGAACAAATTATTTATAGCACAGAGATTGACTGCAAGGGGAATTTACCAGACCTTTCACTTTCCGAAGAAAGATGAATCCGGAGGCTACCTGGCCCGCATGCAGACTCTGTCTACCGAAATAAGTTTGTAATCACTGTGATGATCAATCTCTGCTTCAATAGCTCAGATACCATGTAGAAATTTGCTGAATAATGATTAATTATCCACCGAGACTATCCTGATCACATACAATTCGAATTTATATGCAACACATAATCTCTTCCACTCAGATCATCACACATGCGGAAAATAAAATCAAGCGATAACACATCAAATCATCATACACATTAACACAGTATGTATGGGGAAAGCTTATAGCTGAAAACCCCGCAGCTATTGTGTATATTATAATGGAGAAATCATGTAACAAACTCAGTACAATACTCCTCACAAGTACTCATTAATTTCTCATAAAGTTACACACAATATAGCTCAGTTTTGAACAGGTTACTGGTTCAAAACTCACCGCCAATTGCCTTGCCTCTATTGCGCAATCCAGGCCTGTCTATATAGAGATCCAAGGTTCGAATCCCCTTGGCTTGACTGTGCAATTTTCATGGACAAATCCTCCAAGTGTGGTGCAAAACTCATGCACAACTGATGTCGCCACTGATAGCTAACTCCACCCTTTCATCTACCTCTTTCACTGGTCTCCACTGAACTGATCATGCACTGTAGTGAAATGATGTGTTCCTGAGTTGAATAATGAGTTACTAATTAATGAATTAAATAATATTTAATTCACTCCACTCATAACTATTTGATTATCTAGTTAAACTAATCTCAACTAGTTCAACTAAAATAAACAGAACACAACTCCACTATCTGTCTCATTAACTCCTCCAAACTTCTGCCACTGAAGTCCAACTGAAGTCAACCATGCATGATGCCATCAAACCCTTAGGAACCACGTGATTCCTCTGTCAGATGCATGAGCCACTTCTGTAGCTCGAACTGAAGTGCTCCAAGAGAATAAACTGTTGTTTATAGTCCAAATATTATTAAGGGTAAATAATATTTGACTTCCATATTTTTAGGAGAGGCAGTCTAAAAATAGCCTTCGACCTCTTTCGACCTAAAATATGAGTCTCATCTATTTTTACCAACATGTCACATACTCCAAGAATCTCAAACTGGAATCCCCGAACCATGCTCCGTATGTCTAAAAATAGACATAGTCTAAAAATAGATTTTGCGCCAGAATTTGCCTGCGGGCCCACTTAGTGAAGGCGACTTCATTTCACTAAGCTCCATCATCTTGCTGCATTCTCAACATGGGCTTGAGCACTAATATTTCATATTGTGCAATTATGAGAGGAAGAAATTATTCATTGTGTAGTTCCAAGGGAAAAGGATACTATTTGAGGGTTTATACTACAAAATTCATAGTTCAGGCTAGCTGAGAGAGGTTGAGTGGTCTGGTTGAGGAGATTTCCCAATTTTGACTAAGTGTTGGATCAATTCCATGAATTTGAATGAAAAAAAACTGAGTATTATCTACTACTTAGATTAATTGAAGACACAATAAGGAACACTTAGAAAACATGAATAACAGACTACACTCAATGCAACAACTTTGCGACAGTTGATACCAAGTGTGACACCATAAGTTCACTTTGCGACGACCATGATGACACTTTTGTGACAATGATTTAAACTTTGGAAATGAGTGCAATAAATTTTTCCATGACAATAAAATATTATTTTCACAAAAACTACTCCATAATACACCAAAAATAGCTTATGTACATTATGCAACACTTGACATGCTAAAATAAAACACTTTGATTTTCTCGCAAATAGTACCAAAAAACTTAGAGAAAACTCATGCAATGACTCTTAATGTTTGTGATGACAACATGCAAAGTCAAAATTTTTATTTTAAATTTAGATGTAGGAAAAAAATTTAGAAGTTGTTGTAGTAGCAACAAAACTTGGCGACAAACTGGTGGAATTCTAGCTTCTCTTCCTTGGTTGATTATTTTGTGCATGGTCTAGTTCTTTAGGGTGTATTGATTCATCATTTATATCACTTTTGTTTCCCCACATACTTCCTACACAAAATTAGTCACCTTTGTCCTTTCACAATTAAACACAAACATAAGAATATGAATACAACAATGTTTTGGATCAAGGAAGGGTAGTTTAGTTCATGATATTTCTATTTTCATAGTATAGTTTTCATCTTTGGTGTTTCTCCACTACCATCAGGCCTGGATAATACCACAATAGATTCATTCCAAGAATATAAACATTTCTCTGCTGCCAACGAGCCTCAAAAATACCCCGACGGAGTTGGTTGCTTCACCTCCCTATGCAAGAAGTATTTCTCTTATTTCACCCTCTATTTATATATTTTATATAGGACTGTGCATAGGCACTTATTCATTTCATGGGTGAAAGAGGGATCCAAAATGATTGAGAGCATAAGAGTTTTTTCCTTCAAAGAAGCATAAAATGACATAATATTTTGGTTTACTTGTTTATATTTTCCCCTTATCCTTCTCTACTTGATTGGATAAGAATGGAAACCACTAAAACATAAAGAACCGAATGCAAGCGTAAGGTTTCTAGATTTAACACAGATATCATGGTTCAACATAAATATTTCCTTACACAAGAGTTATATTTTCCATCAGAATATCATTGACCAAAATTTGTAATCAAAATGGAGAAGAAGGACTGAAACTTAGCAAATCGTTGTAGTGTCACAAGACTCTTTTTAAATTCAGCCACACACAATGAATCCAAAGAGAAAATTTACACATTACAATTATTTACATAAGAAAAAAGAAATAACAACACAAGGCCAATAAAAAAAATTACAAAGAGTAGACTATGTACATAGGGTAGGGCACATCCGATAGACATCACAGAAAATATTGTTTTAAATCTTGGCCATTAACCAGAAGAGATTCAATATTCTCATGTAAATACTAGAGACAATATGTGTGTTGGCAAAGTTTCTTGCACATTGTGAACGATATGATCCATAGGGATTGGAACTTATTATGTTTACCTTTTTCTTCATGGGCCTTTCCCCACTTCAAGACTAGGTCACCCACACTGAATTAATTTTTCCCTATAGACTTATTATCAAACCATCTCTTGGTACAACTTTTATGGAGAGAAAAATTTTCTTTTGCTTTATGTATTTATTCCATTAGCTTGCGAAGGGAGTATATCATACTCTGAACCAATAATAATGACTTACCCTAGGAATTTTTTGAAATTTGGAGGTCAAGAAAATAGATGTTTACGGGTAGGATGGATTCCTTCCATACACCAAGAAGTAAGGAAATGTATTCAGAGAAAGCTTAGTCATGACTCAATTAGCCCATAGGGAATTCACCAAAGCAGAGTACCCATTTCTCTGATTAGAGAAAATAGTCTCATTGATAATATGGATAAGTTTCTTGTTAGTGGACTCAACATTACCATTTCCCCATGGATAGTAATTAGTAGAATGTTTCAATACAATACCATTTTCCAATGCAAAGTCATATAATCTCAATGATGAAAAGTATTTTGCATTGTAAAAAACAAGTGAATTCGGAACACCAAACCTGGAGATGATATTTTTTTTGAGGAAGTTGATGACTTCCTAATCATTCACTTGCTTGAGTGGAGTTAGTTATGTCCACTGTGTAAAGTAATCTGTGGTAGTGAGAATATCATGGTGCTGCTTTGATGAGTACAGAAAAATATCACTAATAACATCCAAGCCTGATTTTTGAAATGGTTCTTCTACAACGATAGGTTGTAACAAGGTGGTTGACTTATTTCCACAACTAACACATATTTGATAGATTGGACACTTGCGGGAATATGCGTGAGTATATTTGAATAATGTGGGCCAATAAAATTTGGCCCACATGACTTTGTGTGTTGTAGTATCACTCGTGAAGTTCCCTCCAGTTGGTCCATAATGTAGGTCATGTAACACCTTTTCTAAATCCTATGCTTCTAAGCATCTGAGTAGTACTCTGTTATGGTTCCTTCTAAGAATCACCCCATGCAACAACTAGTAAGATAAAGCTTTTAACCTGACTGCCCTCTTTAGTCATGCAGATAAGTGAGAGGGAAAATTACCATGATTAAGATACTTACACACATCTACATACCAAGAGTTTGAGATAATAGTGGGAGAAGCTTGCTCATCATTGTAAATCTCAATATCCTGCTTCCATCCATATGGATCATCTTCTATTGCATTCACCACTTCTATTGCTAGCTGACATAGACCATGGCCCTTGATAGTGTGAACTACTTTGAATTCCAGATCATACTCTTGTAAACTGTTCATAAAATTCACTCTTCTCTCACCTAGCTCTTGTTGAAAAAACATCAATCTAACTGCTAGGTGTGGTACGAAGATAATACAATGCTTCTTCAAGATATAGGGCCAAAAGTGCTTCACCTCCTTGTAGACTGCATAAGATTGTTTATAAATGGCAGGGTATTTAAGTTTAGGTCCTTATAGGCTAGAACTCAATAAATATATAGGCCACTCATTATTCTGAACATCTTTCTATGTGAGCACGATGACTAGAGAAGTATCAGAAGCAAAGGTGTACAAAAAGAAACACTTATTGAAATATTGGTTTTATAAGGTTGGTGTTTCTACGATCACTTGCTTAATATGGGAAAATGCATATTTTCCCCTTTTTACCACATTTATATTGCATCTTTCTTCACCATATCTTGCATGGGTTTCACTATTTGAGTGTAACCAAAGATGAACTTGTGGAGGAAATTTGTCTTCCCCAAGAAGGACTACATGGAATTTTTTTTATTGGAAGGGGAATCTATGTGGCACTCTTTGCTATGATATGGCCCAAGATATTCCCTTAGAAACTACAAAAATTCTCTTCTTTGGATTAATAGAAATCCCATATTTCCGACATTGTTCAAATATTTTCTTAAGGTGGCATAGATGGTCAGATCTATTCTTTGAAAACAATATGAAATCATCAATATATATCACCATGCTTTGATTGATTAGGCTCTGAAATGAAATGTCCATTTCATGTTGGAAATTTGCACCGACATTGAAAAAAACCCAAAAGGCATTCTCCTAAAATCGAATGTGCCCCACTTCATTTAGAACATTGTTTTAATTTTGTTAGGATCTGAGACCAGAACCTGGTTGTAGCTAGAAAATACAAGTAGAGAAAATATTGATGACCCCGATACTATCTGTAATATCTACTCCATTAACGACACAAGATAATTTTATTTGTTGAAGGCGTGGTTGATATTTCAGAAATCTATACACAAGCATATTTCCCTGTATTTCATCCTCACTAGGACTAGATTAGAAATCAATGTTGAATTTTTCTCTTTGAAAATGATATAAGCATCCAACTTCCATAATCCTTCTGAATCAGGGGCTCAAGTGTTGAATCTATCTTCCACAGTTTCTTCTAAAAAGGATTGGCCCCTTCCTTTATGGGAATGAATGCTATATTATTCACATGTCATAAGTTTTAGTTGATCGTATGTCCACATGAAAACATATCAGTATTGCTTGAATAAGAAAATAAAGGCTTTCCATTCTTGAGGTGTGCAACAAGTACCAAGATTAAAAAAATTTAGATCTTTCTATATTCCAAGATTTATATGCTCATGTGACAATGTTTAACTATGAGTTTTGGTGTTGACTCGTCCCCTAAAGCGACTCTGCAACTCATAAAACTCTTTTATTGATACCATGCCCTTTGGCATGGGGTTCTTTTTTCTTACTCGAGTTGCATCTTGCAACACTTTTTGGTGCTCATCTTCATCAATGGTTGCATATTTGAATACATCAACATTTTCCATGAAATGCAGTATCTATTGGTCATGATTTAAAATGTGTAAACTAGTGATATTATCAGGGACATATGTCTTATGAATATTTTCAATACAAAAATCAGCCCTAAGAGGTCACAACCTAACAACAAAATTTTCTAATGCATCTGCAGTTGAGTTACGCATTCTAGGAACATATATAATATGGAAATATTGGAATTGAGAAATAAAATTCCATACCTCTTATTGATAAATTTTCAAATTAGGTGACACATAGTGTATAGTATTTCGTACATGTCATATGACGATATCAATGTCACATGTTGTTTTAAGAGCCATGAATTTGAGGTCAATGGATTTATGTAATCCCACAATGAGTGCTTCATATTCTGCAGTGTTATTAGTGCACTCAAATTCCAAGTGGAAAGATATCAGGCGTTTCCAATATTGCAGGTATACTAAAACAAAATTTTCTTCAAAGCCCTCTCATGGCTTAGAATCATCAAAATAAAGAATTCAAAAATCAGAAATACAAGATATATGCCTTACACTAGTAATATTACTATCTACTATACATATATCATTTATGCCAGTTGGACTAGGAAGGAGTTCTAATTGTGCGTCTGGTTGGACTGGGGAAGGCTTAGCAAGGTAGCACCCAAGGTCAGTCTCCAAGAAGCAATTTCTAAAAATTAGATCTGTGAAAAAAATTGGCTCATTCTTCCCCTCAAAGGGTGTGATAGTCTGCTTCATGTAAGGTTCTGATTCTGCCCAGATTTCATTATTCCTGCGCTTATAGGGAAGCCATAAATGTGACTATTAATTAGAAAAATACCCTTGTAATTTTTTGGACCATTATCTACTCAAAATACACCATAGGCTTCTAGAATGACTGCAATTACTATGTTGATGCTCTATTGAACTCAATGATCAAATGATAGGCGAATAAGAACATTTATGAGCTCAAAAATATAATGGAAAAGGGTCCTATCAATATAAATGATATGTGCATCAGGCTTATCCCATTTGGCATTGATTTTCTTTGCGATAGATAATGGAATTACGTTTATGAATGCACCAGAATAAACTAAGAAATTTTGTACATTGTAATTAAAAATTTTGAAAGTCAACAAAAACGATGGGAAAAGTTTGTTAGTTTCTAATGCTAAAGAGTTTTAACAACTAACTCCAGGGGACCAAAATACTTACCAAATCCCTTCTGCGAAGAATTAACATCATTACCTAAGGAAGGTTGTTCGAGGGCTTGGAGAAGAAATTCTCGCTGGTCGTGTATCTTTGTAATCTCAAAGATTGAAATATTTTCATGGGATTTTTCATGTGATCAATTGATTATAACCCAACACAACATGCATTAATGAAGTTTCTATAGGAGTGGATTTGTCTAACATTTCCAGAGTGGTAGACTTGATTTTATTGTTGACAAAAGTGTTGTTCGCAATTGAAGCTTTTCCAAACTTACCCTAAGTGTTACGTGATGAGTTGACATGTAGTGTGATGGTTCTTAACAAGTTTTCCTTCAATTTATGCCTTGTCAACTCTTGTTTGGAAACTAGCCTAGGATTTTCAACTTATATCGACTATTTTTCTTTTAAGTTAGGGCCTCACTTGGTGGTGGTTCTTCGGTAATTTTATTTTCAGAAGTGAACACACAAGTGAAATCATTCATCGTGTGCCTAACATTCACAATCTCTTCAACCATAATATTTTATTCCTTTTCTTATGTTTTCTTAGTATGTTCATCTAAATGTATTGTGTCAAGGATTCCCATAGCCATATTGTTCATTCTATGATTCTAATGCGAGCATATATTTTCTGAATGATACTCTTGATGAAAAGATAAAAATTGGTCCATGCCCATAATTTCAACATTCAACACAACGTTGAAGATTTGTGAAAACTGAGATGGTTGATTCTTGTTGTTTTTTTTGTTGGTAGATCTCCTCAAGAAGTTGAATTTTTGGGGCTTTATACTGACGATGGTCTCACTTGACCTTTGTTTTAACTCTGCCAACTGATTGGATTGAGACTTAATGGTCTAGTTCAAGCTCTCAAGATCAATGACTTCTTTATCCTTGGCCTTGCTTCAATAGGCCTAATACCTTTTAGCCATATCCTTGGGGTATTTTGATGGTTCATCAACGAAAATGACTCTGATTGCGCACAAGTCATTTTCAACCACAATGGATTCTTCGAAATGTTTTAGCCAAGCTTTCTTTCACAGTTATCTTCAAGAATTGCACGATTCTTGTCAAAAAAGAAAAAGTATAATAATAAATTGTGATGGATTCATGAGGCATCGTATTCCTAGGAAATTTATTCAATATGTGATTTAACCTCTGATTAAAATCTTTAACTATTTATTTATTCTCCATCTTTAGATTTCAAAAATCCTTTAATAACATAGCTGGGTTTTGTCATTGGAAAACTTTTCAAGGGAAATTTTTTTAAACCCCTTCCAATTGTAAATTGAGTTTGGAGGAAGATTGTGGTACCAAAAAACTTCTTTACCATCTAAGGTACAAGGAAAGAGTCTACATGCAACATCATCATAACGTACCTCAAGCATATACAGGTGTAGGTGGAAGTTATCCAAATGGTATTCTGATTTGAATTATTTTTTAGGGTCATACTTTTTTAGCGAATTTTGTAGGTGTCTTGTGATATTGTGTAAATCTCTTGGTAGAGAAAATGGGCGTTGAGACATCCAATCTAGATCTTGGTCTACCATGTTTTCATTTTTGTGCTCCATCTCTTCTTCAGAATCTAATGAATCTTTTTCGTGAATGCCTAATGCATGAGAAGTGTCATCTAAGAGCACAATTTTGTTCCCATCACCCCTGTTAAAATATGGATGTTTCCCTCATTTATTTGTGTTTTCTGTAGATTATGCTAACTCTTTGAGGGTGGCGAAAACCAAATTTTTGACCGTAGATACCACTATACTAGTGGGATTTGTTTCTTTAATCTTCATTAAAAAAAAGGAATATTATATGCTCTAGGAATTAATCCAATATCCTTTATAAAGTGATGGGTTATAGGTTGGATTTCTCGAATGTGCTCATAAGAAATTTCACAAGTTTTTTTGGGCAAGGCTAAGAAGATCAGGCGACTTTAGGAATATGAGTTAGAGAGGTGTTGGAATGTTACTGCCTTGACCGGAAGAAAATCTAACTTCCCTCCTAGCACCAGAAATGTTGACAGTGCTAGACCTGGCAACATTTAAGGGGTCTCCCTAATATGCAATCCCAATTAGGCCTCACACCATTTGGTATAGGAGACCCATCCAAAATATGGCATGATTTCCATTTTATTAAATTTTTTCCTTGGATTTATCTGTCAGCAAGAGAGAGATTCACATATGTGCCTTCAAAAAGCAAGAAGGTGTGCCTGGTGAATGTTCAGGTGTTTCAAGGTTCTTATACTACAAACGGAGGAGAAAGTGAGCCTCAGAGAGAGAGGTAGTGGTACCACCCTAGGAAAGACACAAAAATAGGAAATATATGTCTAACATCCAACTAAATAGTCCACAAATATGTGACTTCCATTACAACCATTACAACAAATTCTAAATGATAAGCACTAAAATAACTGAAATAGTTCAACTACTTTAGTATAGATGAAAAAATACATGAATCATAAAAATTCACATAGAAATATTATAAATATTCACAATCCACGCATGAATAACG
The DNA here is from genome assembly GCA_034641835.2 of Pinus albicaulis. Taxonomy (NCBI): domain Eukaryota; kingdom Viridiplantae; phylum Streptophyta; class Pinopsida; order Pinales; family Pinaceae; genus Pinus; species Pinus albicaulis. The sequence continues at coordinate 393,394,410 of CM076573.1, forward strand.
TGTTAGCCATCAGGCTTCAAATATTAAGTAAAAGTACCAAAACATATGCATACAATGAACACCACTAGCTCCAATAGTGGAGCTTTTGAGCCACTACTTTCTCCCCAAAAGAACTAACTTGTCTTTATGATTCTTTATGGGAGAAGCCAAGGTGAAATGTCCTTTTCATGTACAATGAGGGTGTATATAAAACCAATGGGGTGATCCTTCAACTTCCTTATGACTCTTTTACTACTGTCATGACTGTTTTAATTCCTATGCCTTTTCAAATTTTACACGACTCTTTACATTTTGTATGTATCCTTTTAACTTCCACTTCACAATAAATTTTGGAATAAGAACTTACAATAATGAAAAAAATAATGTGGCACATGATGACTCATGAAATGGCATGGTATGAAACTAATGACATGGACTACATGATGACATAGAAATTTCAAGCCATTCTTTGATGTTGCTTTCTTTGTGTCTTCTTGAAGATGATATTTTCTTCACCTCTATATTTCTTAGAGATGAAGAGCCTTAAGTGTTATAAGATCTTGGGCTTTTGTCACAAGTTGATGTCCCTTTTCTTCCTTCTGATTGATCAACTTGTGATTTATTCTAGCATCGCCTCCTTCTCCATCTCCTTCTTCATCATCCTATCCTAGCATGATAGAGTACTTACATTTTCAATTCACTCATGACAAGATCATATTAGTCTGATAAAACCCATAGTCTAAGATGATGCATGATGATCCACTAAAGGAGCTAGAAATGTGTGGCAGGCTAAGAGAGAGGCTCAATAACTGCGTAATTACACAACTTAAATAGTCAAGGATCAGGGTTGGGCCTTAGATTGTGCAATGTGTAGTTCAGGATGTATTGGGCTTGAATATTATGCAGTTGGGGGGTTTAAGGAGCTAGGATGAGGGATTGAGCACTAGAGTTTCTCACTATGTAGTGTTGGAAGGACATGGAGGCCAGGGGATTGTGCAATTGCATAGTTCAAGAGCTCAAGGACTGGGCTTGAGGGTTTAGATTGTGTAATGTGTAGTTCAGACCTAACTAGAGGAAGTGATTGCACAATTTTGGAGCTCAGGAGCTAGCGGCTTGAGCACTAGGATTGAGAGTGCGTAGTTCTGGGAGGGAGAAACTACACATTACCTAGTTCCAAGGGACAAGGATAATGCTTGACAGTTGAGACTACGCAATGCGTAGTTTGGGTTGACTAAGAGAGGCTGAGTGTTCTGGTCAGGGATTTTTCCCAATTTTGACTAAGTGTTGGATCAATTCCATTAAGTTGAACAAAATAAGACTTTGAGTATGATATAAAACTTATATTTCTCGAACACAAAAAAAGAACACTCATAACACATAAATAACACACTACCGTCAACGTGACAACTTTGTGACAACTAACACCAAGTGTCACACCAAAGATACACTTTGTGACGACTATGGCGACACTTGTGCGATAGACCCTGAAAATTTGGAAATGAGTGCGATAGATGTTTTCATGATAAGAACAAATAATTTGCACATGAATTACTCCCTAACACACCAAAACTAGCTTGCGTACATTGTGTGAAACTTGACATGCTAAAAGACAACACTTTGATTTTCCACAAATGGGAATAAAACACTGAGAGAATACTCATGCAATGACTCTTAATGTTTGTGATGATAACATGCAAAGTCAAAGTAGACTCTAAAATGTATATGTAGGCCAAAATTTTGGAAGGTGTTGTAGCAGTAAAGCCTCAATTAGGCCCCCAAGGTGATATTTTATTCAACTTATGTTTTATTCAAAATGTTAATCTTGATGCTTGGTGAAATGTTAGAAATATTACCTTCTTCGAAAGCATCTAGTGTAGGAATATTATTTTTGAACCAATCAACTTCACCATGGATGAATTCTTTAGACTCTAAAACATAATGATCATTTGTTTGTTGTGGAAGGAAGTGCGAATTATGGTGCATATCATCCCAAGGATAATCACGGGAGGTCATGGCTTCCATGATGTATTCATCCGAATGAATGATAGGGGTATGGGAGGAAGAACGGCCACTTATTGATGAAAAATTACTTGAGGCATCTTCATGAGAGACAAGGTTCACATATGCATCGTCAGAAAGGGGGGATGAATGAATAGGGGATGTGACATTCATCAATATTGAGATTGAAACATATTTTGAAGATGGTTCGAAAGGAGCACAATAGGATACCCTTAAAGAGTATAAATATATTGATTCCATAGATGACGATAAGTACAAAATGGGTGTTGAATCATCTGTCATATTGACATAATGAGAGGGAATCACAATGGTGGATTTATAAACCTCCTCTCCTAGTGAAGTGTTGGGGCCAAAACCTGTGAGTAGAGAAGAAGGAGAGTCACTCCAAGTGAAAAATAACTCGCAAAGCACATGAAGTGTATCATGAGAATACTAGAGATGAGGAAAATTATGATAATAATGTCCATATGTATTGCACAAAGCATAAGGGTGGCTTGTGTGTAATAATTTGTACTTATTGGAAGACTTAGGTAAGGTTACATGGAACTCAAGAATGCTAGTATGAGGTAGATCATATGATACCATGCTCTTAATGTGGGTAATATCAGGAAAATTATTGGTGGAATTCCCAGAAACATCACACAAAGCATATGGAGGATGTAATATTCCAAAATGGGGAAGCAACAATATATGAACACAATGATGGAAAGAGCAGTGATAAATCAACACATAAAATGTAATAAGATCATATAGCCATAATTTTAATATCATAGCAGCAAATGTATACATATCCTTAAGGAAATAATCACTCAAGTTAGGGAAAACAAGCCTCAAGAGAACATGTACATAAAATATGAAGATTACTGCTACACAATAATGCCCAAGGCTATGACAACACATTTTTATTAAGTATAACTACTACTGGGAAGTTTCAATACATAGATCTAAAACTATATGGCTCATACAATGTCGGGAACAGATATCTAAGCTCCCAAACACATTTTCAAGACAACCCGGGAAGGATTTCCTGAAATATGAAAAAGTACAAAAATGCCAGAATGCAGCCCTAGGGCTAAATAGCAGTTGAAAATAAATAACTAGATGGATATGTTTGATGATGATACATATGCTAAATATATCCCCTCCAATAGATCCTTCAAGTGAAAGGTTGACCCTATCACTAAAGATCTCACCCTCCAAATCAAGCACTGAAACCCCTCACTGCAAGTGCTTACTGAAATTTTGCAGTCAAAGTGGGATACTGTGATGTAGATGATGAGAATATATTGGCCTGGTGCTAATATGTGAAAATAATCTCAATAACCTCCTTTACTGATCTCCCAAAGAGAAGAATTCTTCCTCCTCTGAAAAACTAGCTCCGGAAGTGGGTTTCTCAACCCTCCACTGCAACACCCTGCAACACAACACAATACTCTACAGAAACTATGTTATAGCAGAATATTGAAGCTTGGCCTTAAGCTTGAGTGTGGAAAATGAAGTGCAATCCTCCCCCAAGAGGCCTCTCAAGAAAGGAGATGGGATTCCTTCTCGGGAACACCCGGTGCTAAACATCACAACAATCTCAACTAAACAGCTGAAGAATGCAAAATAGTCATGCAGACCATAAAATCAATAATCCATAACATGCCCCACTATGGTTTCCTTGCCCTCCTTATAAAAAAGTGTGAGCCTTCTTACCTTGGGTCCCACTCATTAGGGTTTTCACCATCATGGAATCTTCCTCCCACTATCATTGCGTTGTCTCTATTGATGATCTACTCCATCCATACTAGCGCTTTTGACTTGGTCAAAATTGACCTTGTCCACATGTATTTGCCCCTGTCCACACATGAGGGTGCTAGCTCCAGTTATTATTATGATCCCTTTTCACATCAAGAGGGATTTTATGCTTGTTTAAGATATGTATGGGCCTCCTTAACCATTTATTCATCTAACTAGGTGTTAACAAAAATATTAATATTCTTATTAGCTGAATGCTAATTTAGAAATATTACATAGGAGAAGGCTTCAGCTTTTTATGAGGAGTGGGAGTCACTTTGGTTGCCTTGTCTTTTCCCCACTTTTTTTGGGATTTTCCTCTCTCGCAAGATTATTTTTTAATAGGAGTTAGAAGTTAGAGTCTGAAGGTGAGGATGCAAGTTTCATGTTTCAAGCTAGGAAACCCATGACAAGACATGCTAGAAAACATTTGGAAAGTAGTAAAGAAGTTCAGAAGGTCACTGAAACTATCCAGCCACCACCAAGCATCATTGACCTTTCATCACCTACAAAAGAAGAATCAGTCATCAAGCAAAAGAAAGGAAAGGAGAAAATCATTGAAAGGTCAAGAAAATCATGAAATAATTGTCTTGAAGAAAGAGGCAAGGAAGCATAATATTCAGAAGGTGCAGTTTGAGAAAATGAAAGAAGTTTGGGAAGAGCAGGTTGATAGTGTGTCAAAGACCTTAGATAACACACAAAAACTAATCAAATGGACTCAGCCATTAAGAGAAGAGGTGAAGAATATCAGAAGAATGAACTTGCACTTGAAATCTAGGAACAAAAACCTGAAGGACCAAGTCAAAGACCTCCAAGAGCAGTTAGAATTGATCCATAAGGAGCTGGAGAAGAAGGGCTTAAAGTTGATTGTAGTTGAGGAACCCATAGCTCAACTCATCATTAATGAAGAGGAAACACCTCAAGGATCTTTAGTTAAGTTTGATTATTTTTTAAGAGCTTAATGGCACGTTGAAAACCAAGTTTCTATAGATGGAGGTTACCTTTTTGAGACAAGGTCAAAATTCGGAAATTGCACAATTTTTCACAGTTTCGTAGCATTTCCTAGGCTTGAAGCTAGGAAAACGCTACGAAAATTTATGTAGCTGTATTTTTAAATCTAAAACCAATTTTTGCAGCTTTCAAGAGGGGAGAATGGTGATGATGAGGTTTCATGTCATGATGGACACCATGGAACAACAAATAAGCATAAATTTTGAGTGCAAAAGACATTTTTTTGGACGCTACGAAACTGTCCTGTTTTCATAGCGAGCTATTTTTGAAGGTTTTTGAGTAGTTTAAAAGAAGTTTTGGATAGGTGGAAACATCCAACAGGTTAAGGGACCTTGCCACCAAACATCTATGAATTTAAGACCATGCAATGGAGACAGCGCATCAGTTGAAGCTTTCATTGAAGATAGGGTACTGTTTTCCTAAAAAATAGGGTTTGGTTATATATGTTGAGGAGGATATTTAAGATGTCAATTAATGAAGAGCTATGTCATAGCCTATTCGAACATTTGAGGCTTAGTTTTCAGATATGTAGCTATTTTAAAAGATAAGGTAGTTTGATGTAATAAATAGGAGTTTGAGTCCTATTAGGAAAAGGTCTGTTTTAGAGTGTAGCTGTCATTTTTTAATTAAAAGAAATTTTTTTCTGTTATGTAAGGTGTCATAGGAAGAGTTAGATGAATCTAGCTAAGAGGCAGATCATCCCTATTGTAAGAAGGTATATTTAAAGGCAGATTATCGAAGTTGTAAAGGGTTGGATATTTTTTGCACCATATGCTGCTTTATGTAATTTGACTGATATTAAAAATACAGAGGACTTCTTCTTGACAAAGCTGAGATTCTCATGGAGTTTTTAATGCCTTTCTGATCTATATTTTTATGTGTACTACTTGCATTATATTTCATCTTTATTACTCAGAATTCATATGTGTATGCTCTGACTTCCTTTATTGATGAAATTACTGTGTTGCCCTATGTTCTATGTGTGATTTTCCTTTGTTAAAAACTCTTATCTGCCTCAGCTTCCATGTCAAGAAACCTTGCAACTGAATCTACTAATTTGTTGACTCCATAAGCCCAATGGTTGCAGACCTGTACTCTTTTCAACCTACATACATCAAAATCAAGTTACTTTTCAAATAGAGTTAGCCATCTAGTTTCATCATTATCTAATATCATAAACCCCTTTAAGAGAGCCCTCTTAGACTGAAGAGTCTAAGCTTCAGTCAAAAGCTGGTTTGAAACAGTTACATAGAGTTGTCTGATCAGCAGCCAATCAAGTGCGATTTTGTGATAACAAGAGGTATTAAATTGAGGTTCATATTAATTCAATTGATAGATAGTGATGATATTTCCGTTATTATGAAATCACATCGTGTGAAATACATAGGATTCAAAAACAGACATGGCATATATGTAACTATGGCCAAGCAAGAGGTTATAATATAAATGGGCAGCAATGACTTTGATATCAATCAAGACCATTTTTCGAACAATGGCGATGGGGAAAATTATGATATAAACCGAGGGGCTACAAGAGGTGACCATACCAAACACAAAAAGTAATAGTGGATGGTGACAAGTCAGGGGGACCAAGTTGCTTCCAGGTAGTATCAACCATCACACAAGTAGAGGCACCTTCATCGATTATACATTGTTGAACAATGAAATTTTTTATTGAGACTGGTATATGAAAGGACACGGATGAAGGGAGGGGGGATGTTCCAATTTATCAACATCAAAGATGATCAAACAAAAATCAAATGGATCCACATTTCCTAAAGAATACATTCGATATTTCTGTTGAGAAGGGAATTTTTGGAGAACTTCTAGTGTTTACATGGCAGCAAGAGACTGCCCCAAGTCATCTACTATACTATAAGTATGGGAAACTTTACAAATAGTATAATTTTAACGTAACGGTCCTTTGGTGATCTTAGGGTGAAACTTTGCCTTAGGTTGAGGGATATGTAAGGTACCATTTGGTGATGAAAGGGGCTTAGTGGAAATTTTGGGTGGAGAATCAGTCATTGACTTATTAGGAGGATTATCACACTCACACGACCAATTATGGAGGTTGATGTCATCATAATTCATCATTAGAATTTGTTAATATCCATTCCCATGTTGTGAAGGTTGAGGATCTGGAGTATTCTTGGCAAGTTGGGTGACCATATATCCTTGGTGAGGGAATGGATTGGTAAGTAATGCTAGTTCTGAAGAAGAAGGAGGGGTTTGGGAAATGGGTTACAACCCTCTAGAGGTAGTCTTTTAAGCTTCCCATGATTGACACATCTTAGTGAGAAGGGGGCATTCATGAATGTAATTTCCATAGGTACTGTATCAAGCATAAGTTTTATTAGTTCAAAGAGCCTTGTTTTGCTTGGGATGTTTGCCTTGTTACTGGGTTGCGAGATTGGATTGGTCACCCTTATTGACATTGGGTTGTCTACCTTGGTTTCCTTTATTACCCTGAGATAGTTGGTTATAATTAAATTTCCCCTTGTTCCTTCTATTGGGGTTTGGGGGACCTATAACACTTTACTAAGCATACACTTGAATCTGAGGAGTTAATGGTTTTTGCTATATAAAATGTGGAGGAGGCATGTAAGGTTGAGGCACTGGTGCCATAAGGGTATAGGGAAACATGTTGGCAACCAGGTTGAGCAACAATTGGCCTTGACCTAGGCTAATGCGAATGGGAAAATGCATATGATGTTCTTGTACCTTGGTAAGAGTTAACACACAAAGGATCAAAAGGGGGATAGGTGTAAGTGGAACTTCCCCCTTGGGGTTAACCATAACTCATAGGAGGTTGAGAATATAGTGATGAATGAGGGTGGGAAAGGGATCAAAAAATACAATCAATTGCATGAGATGCCATCAACATAAAATAAGCACCATGCCGAGGAATATTGGAAATATGGTATAAAAATAACCTGACTACGCGTAGATCATATCATATTTCAATGCTATCTAGAGAGATTATTCCTTAGTCTGAGGGAAGTGTGAGGAAAAATATTTACCTATGGGGGTTGAAAGGGTTCTTAAAAGCCAATCCATATACACATAATATTCAAAATCAAGAGCTTTATAGAGGCTCCTCCTTCTGTGTCATTCTTTTACATTGTTAGAAAGGTGAGTTGCAAAAGTTTTACCAAAGGAAGTAAATAGCTCAATATCGGTTTCATATCGAAGAGGTAATTGGAAATATGATAGGAAGGCATTGGAAAGAATCACAAAAGTGGAATAAGAGTCATGTGGTTGGTCAACATTCCACTTGGAAACAACTCCAGTTAGGTTGTGCTGGAAGATACAAAAATGAATGGAGTCATCAATAATAGAGTTATATGAACACCACATGTGGAAAGAAAAAATGTTATTAGTAGGGTATTCTTTGTGATTACATGATTTCTTAGGGGATTTTGGTAGGTATGGGAGGCCAATTCTAATTGTGGAGAAGGGGATTGTTGATGAGCTTGCCTAAGGTCAGGGAGGCTCAATCCAACCATGTAGGGAATGATAGGTTGATTAGCATCCATACTTGAACATGTTCCAGTATTACCTCCCAAAGGGTTACGCTAGTTAGGGGTAGTGTTACCACCTAGGTTTCGCCCACCCAAATTAACTCTTGACATGTTTGCAGTGTGGGTTTGGGATGATGCAGAATTAGAGAAAGATCTAGAGGAACTAGAATGAGAAAGAGTAATAGGATATCCTAAAGGAAAATGGGGGTGAAGGCCATAGAGTCTTTGGAACAAGCACCTAGGGGGCTCGATGGTGTCAGGACAAAATGATATCTCTCAAGGATAAAGGGTAATGATGAAGGAAGAGAGTAACAAACAACAAGAAAACATCTAGTGAAGTGGTGCTAAGTGTAAAATAACTTTAACAATATTCTACTATAATCCAAGCAAACATGTCCTACCAAATAAAAATGACCTCTAGCCTAAAGGTGTTCTAAATCCTCAAAAGAGTCCTAGTTCTACTATTTTTGATCGCCTTCCAAGATACTTCTTACTTGAAGGGGTTTGATCTTTGCAAGCAGATATGTATAGAGAAAGGTTGTGTAGATGATTGATTGCTTTTCCCACAACCGCTATTTGTAAGGCGTTTTCAAAATATTGGACACTAAGGTTACCTTCCCATATGGGTAGTCGAGTCTTGGGCTTCTTGGTAGTCAATAAAAAATTTGGAACCCTAGAATATGAGCTAGGCTAGCCTCATGGAGAGTTCCACACACTGAGACCTAAGCCTAACCCACTCTCAAATGGGTCTTTGGCGTGCACCGGTTTTAACCCTAGGTTTATGAAGGATTTTAAGCTCCCTAGAACACCAACTTTATATGTCTTGGTGTAAGTGATCAATGGTTCTTTTGGAATCGTATCCAACTGATCCTAAACCTAAATACAAACATTGTTTGGCCCTATTTCCCAAGTGGGATTAATCTATGTGAGTTAAGTTATTATTAAAGTGGAGTCTCTCAAGTCTTGAATTGGTAGTTGTAACCAACTTCACATTCAATTTAGGTGTGAATTTCTGAAAAATGTGTTAGTGGATGAGTTAATTAAGCATGTTTTGATGATTCCATTGTTTCTGAAAAAATAAAGTACATAAACTGTAAATAACACTGAAAATGAACAGTAAAATAAAAAGCAAGATCAAGCACAAAATTCCCCAATCAATAAGGGTATAAAACAATAATAAAATTTATGTAAAAATAAATAAATCAAATACAAAAAATGGATAAAATATCTAACGTCTAAAGGGACTAGGACCATAAGGAAAAAACTCGTTGAAATGATCCAGAAAATCCAACAAAAAAAGTAAGCAAAGTGCTGGAAAAATTGGAGAAAACAAGCTGAAAAAATAAGGATTCTCAAGGGGATCCTAAAGAAAAAACACAACAAAAGTATCGAAGAGAATAAAGTCCCATAAAGAAGGCCTAAAAAGGATTGGAAAAATATGGAAAAAATGTTAGACAAAATTGGTCGAAAGTTCCCCAAACTAGACTCCTCAACTCAACAAAATTTCTCCTGAATGGCAGAGGTGTACTCTAAAACCTAAGGGCCTTTTTCCTTCCTCAAAAATGATAAAAAATTCTAAGAGAATCTTAGCCTAGGGGTGACTAATAAAAACACAAAAACCTTTCCCAACGCACTAGGAAAAATCTCGGTAAAAAATAAAAAATTCCTGAAAATTTCTGAAAACTAGAGGGTGCAGGTGTTGACCTATTTTGTGCATCCAGATGCATAAAAAGGCCTAAAACGTGTGTTATGGAGTGCATCTATTGGGCCAAAAGGTGCATTTTTTTCTTGGATATCTCATTCAGCACATTTGTTGTATATTGTGCCATCAACTACGTGGATCGTACCCGTGACGTGTAAAAAAGATGAAGAAACCCAACATTAGCAAAAATATTCTAGAAAGTAATAGAAATCTAAAAATAGAAAATAAAATTTAGAGAAAGAATAAAACTCAAAAAAACACTAAAAATTATTGAAACAACAGTCACCAAGGTTCTAAATCGCTACACCAGTGGAGTCACCATTTGTTAGTGGACAATTTTCAAAAAGGTGTACCAAAATCCTTTACTTAAGTTATTGGTGACTTATAACCCTAACAACAAAATGATAATTGCAATTGTCTTTTGGATATGAAAAAAAAGATTAAAAGCACTGCAAAAAGATATGTTATGCAAATAAAATAACCAATCACAACATATGAAACAATAAATACCAAATGGAAAAGAAATTATTTTATTTTATTAATAATAATGGGAATATAACACCTAGTAAGAGAGATTATAAACTTGGGTCTATATATCCCCCTCCATGGGATGGATCCTTCTTGACCTTGCACTTCAGTAGTATTCAACTCTCTCTCAATATGTGTATGCAATGGGAAAATGTGGTTGTGGAGGCTTGAACTCAATATGGGAGCTCAAATGTTTTAGGACGATAATGGGGACAATGAGAATGGTTATGATGAAGAATGAGAAAAAAACCTCTATTTATAACAAAATATGGAGATAGATTGAGAATTAGAAATTCATAAATTATTATTGACTAAATCAAAATCTAGTTGTTATGAATATTTTTTGTATATCTGTTGAGAGGGAAAAGATATTTGAAATGGTCAAATATATTTATTTTAAAAATGACTAAAGTAATTAATAAATAAAAAATTATTTATTAATCACTTTATGGTGATTAAGTAAAATTTGAATTAGAAACAGTTATTGAATAATGATTTAATAATTATTTCATGAGATAAATAAGGGAATAATAAATAAATAATGATTTATTTAATTATTCTTGAGTGGTTAAGTAAAAAATGCATAGAAATAATCATTAAATAATGATTTAATAATTATTTCGAGATATTTTTTTTTGTAAGTCAAAGTTCTATTCATTTGGAAAAAAAGAGTACATTCGTCCAAACAGAAAGTAGGTGGTCTCACCATGACCGAGTTTGTTGACCAAGATCTACACCATATTACAAAATTACAGAAAGGAAACTAAGGACGATGTCCATAAACGACATGGCTAGAGGCACTAAAATACAAACAAGACATAAACAACACCATATCACATACTAATCATCCGACATGATAGAAGTAGGGTTGTTTGGGGCAGCTCCTAGAGGATGCGGGGGGTGGAAGTCACACTGGATGTGACCTTCAAAGTGCACAAGCCATGTCTCCAACTTTTCAACTTTCTCAGTTAGGTGGTTCTAGCCTCATCAAACCACCACCACTCTATCCCTAATCTAGCACCAGAAGTATTTTTCCATTGTTGGCATCAACTCCACATGTTACTCCCGATGAACTTGCTTTGCAATGTCTAATTGGTCCATCAAGCTATGAATTATTTCTTGTCAGTTTTCCAGGAAGCATTGCTTAATTCCTGGAGCATCAAGAAGTCCAACACCATGTTGCCCCATCCCTCGGTTCTTGACACCTCTCCGTCTTCCACCACCCCAATGTTGCGTCTTCTAAGTCTCTTCCCCTTCGAACATGGTGGAGCCGCATTTGCAACCCCCACGACCCCCGTGCAAGCTCGCACCCGAGAGTCGAGAATGACCGACGTTTTTACCACCCTAGCTAGATGTTACTGCCACCATCTTCTCAGTGTCCCTATCCTTTGGGGCGGGCATAGTCAGAGAGGAGGAATTCCCACGCTGCATGGAGGTCTTCATCCTACTCTAGATAGGAGGACTAACTTGACCAAGAAGCAAGGACCAGGCACACCATGAAATAATAGGTCACCACCCCCAGAAGATCAAGCCCCCAATGAACCAGCCACTACCCAGAGAGACACCCACACCTATAACACCTCCAATTTGAGAATAAACATATACAAAAAACACTTCCCAGAGATAAACAATCCTAAGTTTTGGGTGTGTCTGCCACCGAGCCATTGTCCACCAGACACCTTTTATGCTCATCAAGAACCACCAACCGTGCCACCACAGAAAAGAATTACCTGACCAGGCACTAGAAGCATGGAGAATGACCCCAACTTGCAACCACACCCCACTAAAATTCCTTTGGTATCGCTCCAAAATGCCACAAAAAAACCAGGCTTCCAAACTTACTATGAACCAGGATAAAATGAGAAGGCAATGCCTATCACCTGCCACCCACCAAATGAAACACATAGAAAAAAATATGTAGCGACCAAGGGAAAATTCCCTACTTATAGCGTTGAACCTCAATTCACCATGGGATGGTGCATACCATCATTATGGCACCAAGGAATTTTTTCCAGCATTTATGCTTCTTCTCCAAGGACCCTTTCGGCGTTCTGCTCCAAAAAAGAGTGAAACCACAAACGCCCAGGATCTTCATCCGCCCATTCAAAAACCAAGTGCCACCCCCAAACTCCAATGCAACATTAAGACTCATACGCTCGACCTTAATCTCTTCCATACGCCTCCCTTGGTGGTTGCGGTGAAAGGACCAGGAGGGCCATCTTCCACCCCCACGCTACTTGGTGTTATTCATGAGGCATGATCACCACGTGCCTTGGAGATCTCACCCCCATTGGGGATTTCGAGATAATATTAAATAAATAATGATATTTTTAATTAATATCATGGGGTTTTTTGGATTTTAATGAGATTTGTTTTTAGGTAAATGGTTCACTAAATTATTTCCTAAGGTGAGAATGAGTTTTAATGTGTAAAAATCCATCCTTTGTATATAAAAGGTTTGGAGATATTAAATATATCACATAAAATTAAAACACACTCGTAAAATAACACAAAGGGAGAAGTCACCGAAGAAAAGCATCGAAACAATGAAACGGTCCAATTTTGGCATTGTGTGGAAAGCACAAAAGTTGCATTCATTAGGAAACCATTGAAATAATTTCATCAAATATGTGATCTTTTGAAGCCAAATAAGCTTCATGCAACCAAGATATATGTGGATATGAAGTAAATCAAGTAACTGAAGTGAGAGACGCAATGACCATGATGAAGGATATATCAAAACATGATCAGATCCTAAATAAAAAAAAGTTGAAAAGACAAGTAATAAATATGAAAAGAATCATCAATCACCCAAGTGATATTAAGAATGGTGTTTTCCAAAAATTACAATGAGTTCCCCATCATTTTCCCCAAAATGAAGGGAGTTTATTAATAGGCCAAAAAAGTATCATTTAGAATGATGCCTTGGTTTCAATTTGGTTGAGTTTATGATATGTCTTGGAAAATATCAACAACATAAGAGAGAACCAATATCAATTTTGATACATGTAAGTAATTTTAGCTTTATGAAATATATAATTATAATGTGAATAAGATACTTCGATGAGAAAATTAAATAACGAGCCTTTAAAAAAAATCAATAGTGCTACTCCAATAAAGACACATATATGACGAAAGAATCATTAATTGGTTTGAAAATTAGTTTTCAAAACAACATGATCATGAAAGCATAAGGACATACACTTACAATTAGAATATGTACTAAAGACAAAAAAAATGGTTCATTCTCTTCAATACATGTTATTACAAGAACATACCATAACCATTACAAGATTAGTCTTAGAATAAGGTTTGATACATGCATGAAATAGATGTACGATTCAAAAGAACTTATTATGACTATGTAGAATTAATAAGATGCATAGTTACAAAGACAGATCACTTGTTCCAAAATTGGAACATGGAAGCTGCAACTTTCTTCTCAAAAGAACAATCTCTCTCTCCTATGCTAAGAAGAGAAGCCAAGCTTAAACATCCATTTTCTTGAGCTATGAGGGTATATATATATATAGGAAATTAGGCGACCCTTCACCCCCCTTATGACTCTTAGACTGCCCTCATGGATCTTCACCTTCCATATGACCTTTGGGATTCGTTCTAAATTTTTGACTTCTACATGAATTTTCATTTTCTTCCCTTTCCTTATTACAAATTTTGTCCTTTTACAAAATTGTGGCCGAAATGTTAAAACAAATTTTGTGCAAATTTGGGTACTTTGTAATTCTAGCATCGTGTCATGAAACTCCTTAGTGAAATGCTCATACCAATCCTTGTATCTTGGTTATTTTCCTTGACATTTTATGAGAGCTCTCGATGGAACATGTGGTGTCCTTGAGTATGAGTATTTTAGGCTTCAAACTATGCACTGCACCCTCAATATTGCCATCAATTGTTCCCCTCATAGGTTCCTTTCTTGTGATCGAAGGCATGTTTTCTGTAGAGAATGACATGTTGATATGCTGAAAATATTTTGCACCTGGAAATTCAAAATCACTCATGGTAAGGTGCACGATCAATCTAAGAGAATGCGTACTCTATCTTTGTTTTTCTTATGTAATTTATAACTATGGAAAAATAATGCGTTGGTCTAGGAATGAGTGCAAAATTTAGAAATAAGGATAGTATTGTTTAGGTACTAGGGATATGCAGTGTGCTCGTACAATATTTAAAGGGCGAACTTGGATCAAACGCACTAGATAGATGCAAAATTTGATCAATATGAAGGATATAAGCGTACAACGTGCCAACACAAAGCTGAGAGAACATGTGTTGGGCGTCAGTGCACTGAGTAGATGTAGTGCGCTAGCAGGATTAAGAGAGTAAAGCGTAATTTTGTCGCACCTCACAGAGCTAGGGATATGGAATTAGGTATATAATGTGAACCATTGCACTCAATTAAAAGGAGGATTTCACAAGGGCACAAACAGACCTTTTAGAAGCAAGGTTGTGAGGATAAAGCTCAAAATTGCATGAGTGCGCCTATTACAAAAGATAAGGTAATGATGCAACAAGGAAATCAATTTTTTTCTAATTTTGGGAAGCGTGCAGAGAAATAATTCACAAAAACATTGATTATAATGAGAAATTCCCCACAAATATGTGCCTTTGACCATTACAAGAATACCAAGGGTCATGGAATACAAATGAGTGCATACAAAAAATTGTGAAGAAAGAAAACGATCAACAATACATCACAATATTTAGGTGCAAAGGAAAGAATCTTATCAAGTCGTTCTTTTGAGATGTGACTGGGTGAAAAAATGTGTGACAAGTAGGCTACACTTTGGATTTGAAGTGCGCCAACGCTGGGAAGAAAAAATATATTGGACTAGGCCAAAAGGTGCACTATGCTTGTGAATGGAAAGTGCACTCTCACTTGGATATTTTCAAGAAAACCATTGATGTACTAAAACGCATAGGAATACTTAGAAATTCTTAAGATAACATCTTTCACTTAGACAAATATGAGAGCATGATATTTCAAGAGATTGTAGTGGGCTCCAAAATTAGATGATGTTATAATTTTTTGAGGGTATCGTAGCAGCTACAACACTTGGTGATTCACTAGCAGGACCTTATATTATTTGTTTATGCCTTACTTAAGTTCAAATTATTTCCCTCAAGAAGTATTTATCGATCCTATGAATTTCCCTAGCTTCAAACTTAACCTGGTTATTGAGGTAGTCTCTCACATTCCTCTTATCAGTTTACACATATTTCATAAAAATATTCAGACCCAAATTATTTTTATTAGGGAGAAGGATAATGTGTATCCATGAGTTAAGATGTTCAGAGTTTTAAAACTAATCCTAGGTGTTCCTCCACTACAAGCAAGCTTATTTAGTACCCTGGCAGTGTCATTTCAAGGAATCACAATCATTGATTCATTGCTATTTGGCTTGTTTAATACCCTAATGAATTTGTATGTTTCACCCGTCTATGCAGGAAACCTTTCTCTTCTTTCACCCTTTATTTTTTTCACTTATGCTTATGGAATTTTATAGGTGTTTATCTCTCACCAGGGCAGAAGAGGGATCCCAACTTATTTTACGAGAAATAGAGGTTGTTATTTATTTTGTAGGGACTTAAATGTTCTCTAAAATATATTTGTTTGCTTAATTTTTCTCCTTTCCCTTCTCTACATGAGTGGGTTGACACATTCAACACGCCATTTTATACATAACTAATTTAAGGAATGAAGATCCTATAGTAGATGTAGGTATCGTAGTTCTGCTAAATTTTTCCATTCAGAATGTGTTTTATTTTCCATCTAGACATCATTGAAATTTAGAGATATTTATAACCACACAAAGAAGGAGATCTAAAGTTTGATAAAAGTTGGATATTTTCCATAGTTCCCTTCTAAATTATCACCACATTATCATTGAGCCAAACAGGAAACTTATTCATACAATATCTTATTTATGTAAAATTATTAGAACATTAAAATGCATTACAAACAATGAAAAGAGAAACAACATGATATGGAATAGAAATGACAAAGAATAAAAAGACAGTAAATCATTATCTATAGGTAAGGAATGTAGCACAAAGACGTTACTAAAAATATTGATTCAATTCTTGTATGTTTATGAGAATGGAGCTAATCATACTGTTAGACTCCTATATTTCACAGTATCACAAGGTGATTGGTTATTTCTCAAATATCCCATTCTAAAAATAATATTCCATGGCTATGCTTTATTTTCAGGAAAAGGAGGGAAATCATGACTGTCAAGAGCTTCAAAGGAATCTATCTGCCTTTTCAGTTCAGGGAAGGAGGAAAGCATTGATAAAAAAAACGTTATGTTAAGCAAACTTATTTTTCTTCCCTCATTTCATATCATTTACCCTCTCTTGCCCTTCATTTTTCCATATTCCAAAGTCCCGTGCTTCATTTATTCCAAAACCTATACTTTAGCGCTTTGAATCCCTTTAAAACCCCAAAACCCATATACATAATCTTTCGGGACATTATAGCAGCTCCACCCCCACTTTAGGCTACATGATATACATATATATCATATATACTATGAACTGCATAAGCCTTACCTTACTAATGAAACCTTTCGACCCTTTCCTTGCCTTTCACGTCGGCACTTCACAACAAATCCTTGCCATATTCCATTTTTCCACCTTTATAAATCCCCTGATGCGAAATCAAGTGTGACCCATTTCCTCACCACTCATCGCACATCACAATCGGTGTTTTTTATGTTTACACTTTAAATACATCGCAGGTTAAATAATTCAAGCTATGATGTGATAACCTAAATGTTGCGATGTGTGATATATCCTAAATTTTGTGATATGTGGTAAATGCTAAACATTGCGATGTGCGATAAGACTTTAAAATTGTGATTTGTGACATGGGTGGAACCCGATTGCACTTCGCAGATCGCAAAGTTTAACATTCACCTTTCGGTGTTTATAGAAAAACCTGCCATCTGCGATGTTATGGGTGGGTCTGCCTCCCGGCCATGTCAGCCTTCCCCCCACTACACTTCGCACTGCAAAAATATTAGCACTTACTCCTGCTATTCATATGTAGAAACTTGTGATCTGCGATGTTGTGGGTGACCCTCACTTCCTTTCCACGTCACTCCTCTACCCATCGTGCTTCGAACTTCACAAATATTAAAGTTCAACCTCCACCACTCATAACCAAGACTTATACTTTTCGATTGTGATGTGAGCTTGGGCCCCACCTTCTTGCCACGTCACATCCATGTTAACCTTACCACAACTCCCTACCATCTCCGCCCACCCTCCTGCATCCGATGATCCTCATTTCATTTCGCACTCTCCATAGCCTTTGAAATTTAACCATGTGGGGGGGGGGCATCTGAAATGGATGGTATCCCTTACCACTATCCCCACTACATATCGCACCTTTGCTAATTCACAACCCCCTTCTCAGATACCACTTACTATATACACCCCCTTTCGAAAACGGTTTTGATGTTAAAAAAAAACCCCACCGATGTTCCACGCCCGCCACTGCTGTGCCGCACCAACTCCCACCATAAATTCCTCATGTAGCCATTCCACACCATCCCCATCCAAGGTTATGAATCATTTCTGGGCATTTCAAGAGGAAGGAAGTGGGTTGCCCATTTTCAAGCTCCGCCGCAACAATAACCAACGTAGAAGAGACATCATCACAACAAGCACACTACTCAACAATCATTTCACACCAAGATGTCAGAGCCATGATTTCCTCTTCAGTATTAGACAAGCCAAACTCTAATCATTTCACAATCAATATCCGACTGTAAGAGTAAATACCTCCACCGTTTATCAGTGTTATATTATCACCACCTGCATGTTTCCACTTGTTCTAATTTATGCTTGAATGTAATAAATGAAAATCACTACAGTAAATAGAAGCAACCGACTTAATTTTTATATAAATATTTCATGCATTAGTAGTATCAAGGAGGCCTGAGAAGGGGAAAAGCCATTGTAATAAACCTAGCTGGTTGTAAGCACTCTCTTTTGGATGAATGAAAGATTATTCTATTTTCCAGATTCTTGTGTCATGATACGTGGTGAAGTGCTCCTTTTATTGTGATCTGTCATCTCTAAATTTTACATATCGTTGTTGTTTCTTTATTGCGGATAGAAAATTTTGCATAGGATTTACCATGGGGTACCCTGCTCAGTCTTGAAACAGTATGTTGTGTTTTCCTCTAAGATCGGAATGTAGAATTCAGAGATGGTCTGCTATGCATTTTTGTTGAACCTTAATCTCCTCCTTTCCATTTCATAAGCTGTTGAGATCCATTTACATGGTTATCTTTTTTGGTTGCACCTGACCTATAGTTATTCATCCATTTGAATTTGTTTACACCTGTTTGACTCCATAGCCCAATGGCCCTCTTCTGCTACCTCAACCACAAATTCTCAAACAAACCCCTATAAACAAATTTGTATCTAAAATGCCCCTATAAAAAAAGCTATATCTAACAGAGAGAGCCCTCCTTGAGTCTAGGAAGGCTAGGTCCTGGACTCCAAAGTGGTTTGATGTTGGTCCTCTATAGTTCTCTCTTCAACCTTGGGAAATTTATGGGGTGATAACATACTGGCGACCATACAGGGGATGAAATTTATCTTCCTCAGAAAGTACATCAAAGATAAGATCTGATTACTGATGGTGGATAGTGACCAGACACAAGAAGGTTGCATTACTCACCTGGCGACTCCATGATTCAAAGAACCCGACTTTTGAGCATTCATGGTGACTCCACAACATGCTGACCAAATTTTCTACTGAACAAGATGACAAGGTTTGTGGCAAACCTTTTATCTCGTGAAGTTTTAAATGCATTCAGGAATCAGTTACTAGAATTTCAGCTTAATGGAGATTTTATAGAGGTTGTATTTCTCATTTTTAAATCAAGAAAATTTAGTCCTGAAGCTAAAAACTGTTTTCTAGAGGTAGTTGTTGAATGATACGAAAATGGTATTGAACTTTTTAATTCTCAAATTCAGTCATATAATTTCTAAGATCCTAAAGAATTCTTGGAAAATCTTCCTTCCCCTAAGCAAGAGTAAATTGTACTACCTCTTAACTTACATATTGAGGATGATTGTGCTTTCAAGTAACAAACTGAAGATGTGGTTTCAAGGTTTAATACCAAGGATACAACTGATCAACTAGTCATTGAAGGCCTAGAAGCAAATGTTATACATCATGCTTCTATTGATCCTATAAAAGATTATATGGAGAATATTTTTAGCTCAAATTTTCAAACATATAGTCTCTATAAGGATCAAATACATCGACAGTTGCCTTTTCATATGATAACTTTGGTTACGAGGACACATAATCAAGTTATGCTTTTGATTTTCCTGACAAACAATCAAGTTGTCCATTTGTTTCTGCTGTTACTTGATTGGATACACTGGAATTATTGTATCATTTAGAAAAACAACATTTTTAGCAAGGTAGGGTAGGTAGGTGTGCAAATAAACTCAGTACTCTGAGCATTTTTTCAGCTTTAGTTACAGATTTCTCTTGTGTTTTCAGTTCAAGTGTGTTTCAGACTTCATTTTTGCAAAGAGTGTTAATTTCAGCTTGAAGACTATCAGCCACATATGTTTTGTAGCAGATTAAGTTGTAGGTTTGGGACCAACCCAATGGATCAGGCCACTAGTCTATGGTGTTCTTGACACCTCCTCAAGGAGCTTCCATCCCCAGCTGGAGCTGCTATTAGACTCCTATATTTCATAGTATCATAAGGTGACTGATTATTTCTAAGATTTCCCATTCTGAAAATAATATTCCATGGATATCATTTATTTTCAGGAAAAGGAGGGAAATCCTGATTTTCAAGAGCTTCAAAGGAATCAATCTACCTTTTTAGTTCAGGGAATGAGGAAAGCGTTGATAAAAAACTTTATGGTGAGAAAACTTCTTTTTCTGCCCTCATTTCATATCATTTACCCTCTCTTTCCCTTCATTTTTCCATATTCCAAAGTCTCGCACTTCATTTCTTTCAAAACCCATAGTTTAGCACTTTAAATCCCATTTAAACCCCAAAACCCACATACATAATATTTCTAGACTTTATAGCATCTCCACCCCCACTTTAGGCTACTTGATATACATATATATCATATATACTATGAACTGCATAAGCCTTACCTTACCGAAGAAACCTTTTGACCCTTTCCTTGCCTTTCGCATCGGCACTTCGCAACAAATCCTTTGCCCATTCCATTTTTCCACCTTTATAAATCCCTTGATGCGAAATCAAGTGGGACCTATTTCCTCACTGCCCATCGCACATCATAATCAAAGTTTTTTATGTTTACACTTTAAAGACATCGCAAGTTAAATAATTAAAGTTGCGATGCGATAACCTAAATGTTGCGATATGCAGTAAATATTTCTAAACTTTGCGATGTGTGATTTATCCCAAGAGAGCTTATAGGAGATTTTGTGCCATAGAGAAGCTCAGAGAAGCTTAAGGACACCGACCAAATAGGTCAAGGTACATTTCCAGAGATTGAGCAGTCAATCCATGGGTATTCTGGTATTCTAAACGCATTGGTATAGTCCAAACAACCATTGGAGTTGAGCATAAACTTGTTAAAGAAATGGACCATCTTAATCCCAAAGAGCCAAGTTCATTGAAAAAGGCTCAAGGAGACATAGCCCAATTTTTGAGGGTGAACTCCTTTATTATGTTTGATGTTATGTGTTGTTGGTTAATTTGCTACAATTTATGGTTTTTGTACATGCTTTTAATCAGCTTAAAAAAATGTTTAATTGCTCACACATAAAGCCTTAAACCAGTTAAAACACATACACCTGAATCAAGAATTCAATTCCACACATGCATGTATAAGCAAGATCCGTAATTTGTTTTAAATGAGTGGGAGGTGCTTGCATAGCAAAACAAGTCAACCACCCATATCAAATCAGGATGGTATCAGAGCACTAATTTGCTTGCTTGACAGAGCACTAGGTTTCTTGCTTTATAGAGCACTAGGTTGCTTTCTTTACAGAGCACAAGGTTGCTTGCTTGCTTCCTTGACTTGAAGGGTGTTTAACAGCACAAAGAATTTAATTGTTTGTAAATTGACTGATGCTTAAAAGTTTGAGTTTTATAGAGGTGAAGGGGAGCTACTGCTACCTAAGTCCAGAAGAGGACAAGAAGGAAGAAGGCTAAAAGCATCCTCCTTACCCAAAGGACCTCAAGACAACCCTTGAAGCACAAGAGGGATTGTTTACAAAAGAGGTTTCTTGAAGAAGAGATACAAGCTGCAAAGAAGAGCTTGAATCTATAGCCAAAATTTTAAGAAGCATTGTCAATTTTTTTTGAAGTTCATTAATTCATTTACATAGTGATGACAACTTCATCAAGTGATGTTTCTAAATCCTCCTCCTTTTCAACACTCTTTGATAAAGAGATGAAGCGAGACTTTCACATCATGAAAGATATGGTGCAACAGTTGTATGAAGATGTAAAGGAGAGCACTAAACTTCAAGAGCAGTTGGTTGCTATGAAGAAACAAAGGCAAGAACTTCTTCAAAAGATGCATGAGATGGAGATGCAACTCCATCATGCCCAAGAGGCCTTAACCAAACACATGTTTGAAGCAGAGGTAAATCATTCAAATTTGTCTTCAAATTCCTCTTCAGATAAATGTGTAGGTTCATTTGAAAAACACACTAGAGGAATAGGGTCCAAATTGATGATCAAAATGGGCTATGAAGGTAAGGGATTAGGAAAACATGCACAAGGCATAGTTGAGACAATTATAGTTGAGGAAAGGCCTAAGTATTTGGGTCTTGGCTATGGAAAAATTTATGGAGAAAGTTCTAAAGCCATGAAGGCACTTGAAATAGTTCCAAGAAGGAATTTTGTTGCAGATTCAAACCATCAAACATGCAAATTTTGTAATCAAGATGAATGCAATTGTTTGAAACCCATGTTGCAGCAAGATGCTTTTAGACATGAAAATTATGGAGAACAAGAGAGTTGTGAAAGCTCAAAGGACATGAACAATGTTGTTGG
Source organism: Pinus albicaulis (assembly GCA_034641835.2). Taxonomy (NCBI): domain Eukaryota; kingdom Viridiplantae; phylum Streptophyta; class Pinopsida; order Pinales; family Pinaceae; genus Pinus; species Pinus albicaulis. The sequence continues at coordinate 393,417,002 of CM076573.1, forward strand.
TATTCAAAAGAGATCTGGAACCTCTTCAAGTTCATCTTCTCAAGAAGGTGAAAATATGGACATTTAAAGCAACATTCAAGGAATAATTCTTCCTATAATCATGCTTTTTATGATTATGTTAAGCATGAAAAATTTGCATGCATGAATTGGAGAAAGAGTTGTTGTTCCCATTGTGGTTTGTGTAACCATGAAGTTTCAAAATGCTGGAAGAGAATGAAAGCATATAGGAAATAGTCAAAGCGAAGGAGACTTTCACAGAAGATGCAAAATATTTTCACACATTGCCAGAAAAGGGGAAATCTCATTGCCCAATGTTGGACATTTCATCCAGTCACTCATCCCAAGCACATGAAGCAAGAGGATAAAAATACTGGTGAGAATGTGACCAACGATTCCATCATCGATGTGAGTCCAGGTGATTAACAAGAAGAAGATGTTCAACAGGAAAAATCGCCATTGAAGTGGGTTAGCAAGAAATGGCTTGATTTATTGACCAAGTAAAGCATGTATTTACTTTTTACATAGATGCAAATTTCAGCCTTATGTATGCCTGAATTTCTGTTGAAAGTATGACAAGTTGCAGCAGATTATCACAACTTTTATGATGCAATATTGCATGTGAATGTCGTTCAGTTGAAGGCATTTCTTTTTGCTGCACAATTTCGCCGTGGAGGTGTAAAAGATGGGTATGTTACTCACTTATGTTGCAGAAATATCATTCAGTTCAACTCTTATAGTCACCCACATGTTTTGGGATTATGTACTTGTTTGTACATGAAAGGAAGAGTTGAAAGTGTACATATGCATAAGTTTGTATGTGTAAATGGTGAACTTGTAAATAGGTTCATTATACATAGATAAATGCATGAGTGTTGCCAATATGTTACATGTTGTATATTGACTTGTGTCAATTGTATTGCACATTTCATGTCAACTTGTTGTTGATGTCACATGTTGCATGACTTATGTTTTAGTTGAGGGTGCTTGTCTATTGTGAGTTGATAAATGGATACACCTATTACAAGTCAAAATACCTCCTCATCAGCTCAGAGGAGAAGATAAATATGGAAGGAATACAAAGACCTAAACTAAACCTACTTCTGCCAAGGTAACACCCCACTATAACAACACAAGAGCGTTATAACACACACAATCAATGAATAGGCCGCGTTAACGGCTAGGGAAAAACTTTGTTTACACTAGAGGGCAGCGTTACCCATGTTCTGAGTTTGGAACAGGAAAAACCTGCGGAGAATGATTTGAATTTCCAGCTTTTTCTCACAAGAAATTCAGTACAAAACGGAAACTGCAAAGCACTAATCTCTTATTGGGCCTTGCCAAAAACAACTGAACTCTCAAAGAAGGAAAAAACATGGAAGTTGAGGAAACATCTTGGTTTTTTCTATTCAGAACTGGTGGAAAGAGAAGGGCAGTGATTTCTCTCTCCATCACCTATAAAATGGAGCTGAAGGCTCTTGGTTCAAGGTCGAAGGATTGTCAAAGTTTTGAATACTTGTGAAGTAGAGCATTATTGTTGTAGTGTGAAGGTCAAGAGTCAAAGAGGTTCGTTGAGAACTTGTTGACAAAGACATCACCACAATGAGAGATAAAGAGATTGGAAGGCTGAGGAGGGCTTGGTACAACTGACAGTTGTAATCCTCCTTTTTTATAAATCAATAGAACTGTATCTGTTTTGTCCATTCTAATCATTGATATTGTCATTGTTATTCAATCACTTATATAGCATGAGATGAATGGCTTAGATGTGCATAGTTTAAATGTTTATTATATGTTGAATTAATTGATAGGAAATGTATGTTGTGGTAGAAATTACACAAGTGCTTTGACTGATTGTAGGGTCGAGATTTGGAGCCGGTGAAGAAGGATCCCTGCTTCGCTGTTCAGCGCTCTCCAAAGACTTCAAGATCATTAAAGAGGTAATCTTCCATCTTATTCCATCAAGTTGTTTTAAGTTAATATGAACATGTATGTGCCTTCTTTGTGAACTATACAGCTAATCTTACTGTCTGCCTTGGGCACCAAAAAGCCCTGAGAGGGATGTTCAATAACCAACAACCCAAGCATTTTACCCTATAGAAGAATTGGCGACTCCACTGGGGAGTTCCCCCATAGTTTCTAGACTATCTCTTTCCCCTTTTCTTCTTTCCTTTGATCACAGACCCTTCTGACCAGTATTTATGCCCAGTAGACATTTCAAAAGCTCACAGAGTTAAATCATGTTTCTGTTTGACCATCTGAAGAACTTTACCCTAGCTAACGCTACCTCTGTTGGTGTTCCAATGTGTTATAACACGGGCTCTGCTTAAATACAATGTGTTAGTCTCTGGATTAACACTGTCTTTACTTAGAGACAGTGTGTTACTCAGCCAAAATTTGTTGTTCACCCCTATGATTGTGTTTTGGTTGCAGAGTTTTTTGGCCATCAGTATCTCTCCTTGACTGAATCCCTGTGATTGTTTACTAAGCTGGCATTTCTGTTTGTTTTCTCGTGTTTGAAAAGTTAGTGTCAAAAGCATTTACTTTTTAGAGAAGAATTTTTTTTTAGTTTTTCTGCATCTAGCTGAATTAATTCTGAAAATTTCAGTTCAAAGACTATTAAGATGAGGTAGATATAAGTCTGAATATTTAAAGTTGAACTGTGCTATTTGAATGTTAGTGCATGGATGTTGAAAAGAAACCTCTCCTTGTAGAAATACTCTTCATCGAATTGAATATTTAGAGCATATTTTTGCATGGTTTCTTGAGTCAGAGTCTCATTACATTTCATACGTCCACTCCCCCTCTGCAAGGCTAATAATAAAGTACACTAAGAATCAAGTGATAATCAAATCAATCACATTACTCTTTTTGAGCTCACACCAATAGTAGTTCAGGTTAGGATCTTGGGTTAGGAAAAGTGAGAAAATCACCCAAGATCTCAAAACTTGAAACTAGAGTCATTAACGAGCGAAATCCTACTGCACTCATATTATCGGGACCGTTCCTTTATCGGAGCTCAGCGCGAGACAACACTTGGGTGCACAAGAAGGTAGCCCACCTTCAACTGCATCTGGTGGGTATGCTATATATTGGGGTTCCCTTCAGGGATGTCGAAACTAGATCGGGGATCTAGGTATTCTACCCATATAGCATGTTGTCCTTGACTGTGGACCCCCCTGATGATGTCTGTGATTTGAGGTATCTTTAGTGGCCATACCTTTTAGGGACTTACACAAGGTGACTAGGACGGGCTGTCCTAGTACCTGAAACAGACGGACCCACTCTATCTTCGGCCTTTAGGAGGGTACTCGTCTTCATGAAAGTGCTTACACCTATCGTCTGAGGTTCAGGCGAAGCTCTAGAGTGACCATAACTGTACTTTCGACCAACCCTCTCTGTATACTATTGTGATACTAGATTTCATCACCAGCAAATGGTAGTACTCAGACAGGGCACCCTATTCTAGCTGCTTACTGATTGATTTTAGAGAGTCCTTTTTTCTTTTTTAGGTGTGTGGTTACTGTCATTGAGACTTTATAATACATTACAATTTATTAAAATTTTTTAAAACTAAAAAGGTCACCGTGGCGTCATCCCACCCACGTTGTCTGTCTTGACGACAGTAAGGTCTACCTCCTCTGACTCTTAAGGAAGAACTGAACCTTGGTGAACCTGTGATTTCTGCGGAAGAGCAGTCTCTATTGACAAACCCTGATTTTCACATAGCCTCATATCATACGGAATTTTTGGAGGACCCTTTCACAGAAGGGGTCGTACCTCATTACAATTCTCCACTCACTGATCTGTTGGGGCCTGTGATAGTTCAGATTGCACCACACACTGACATGTATTCGACTGCACAAACATCCATTTCTCAACCGGCATCCACAGGGTCGATGCCAATGGAAAAAATCCCAGGTTCGCCGCCATCCTCCCCACCAGTTGTCAGTTCTATGCTATTACTTTGTAACCCCAGTAGTCAACATATACCTAATCCCAACCCTACGGTCATCACAACTGTAAGTAACTCGCTAAGTCCTTCGTGATCTACTCCTACCGTGACCACGTTGGGACCTACGGTTGCTCCTCCCACGAGTGTGACTACTTCGGCTCCTTTTAGCAACCCTTTTGGTTGGAACCCTTTGATGAGTTCAAACCCCTTGGCCACCAAACTAGGGGGCAGTGTCACCAACATGCAGTTAACAAGGAACATTTCACTACCCTTGCAATCATTAGGACAAACCGGACAACCTATTGTTAACACTATTCCCTTAAGTGGTTTAAATATCGGTGTAGGGTCTATGCCATTGCCGAACTATGCAAGTAGTAGCATGCCTCTAGGAAGCTTTATTGCATCCATATGGACTAACCCACCCCAACCTCCATCTGGAATGGGAGGGCACTTTTACACTGGGGGCAACCAACTGTTCGCCCCAAAATACAATATGCCCTATGGACAGCAACCATATATCCCTACCCCTCCACCTATAGGAAATTTTTATCAAAATCCTACTTATCCTACTGGTAACACATTGATGGGTGGACCCTATGGTCCACATAGTCAACCAATACTTCCTTGGTTAGATTCAGGGGCAAACCTGTAATTTCCATTTTTGGTAGCTCTAGACATCCCTGACATCTATAAACTAACTAATGACCCCATTAATCACAACCCACTCTAGCCTCCAGTATCACACAGGATTCCTTTTGACATCCCAAATTTTGATGGGAAACAAGGGGAAGACCCAGCCGAACACATCACCACCTTTCGCTTATGGTCTATATCTAATTCCATGGTGGATGATAGTGTATGGCTTCGACTGTTTCCCCGCACCCTTACAGGCAATGCCGCCAAGTGGTATATTGAATTGCCACACGCTGCCATAAACACTTTTGGCGCTTTAGCGATGGAGTTTCTAAATAATTTCCAATTACCAATCAGATTTGAAACCGGAACGAGACTGTTAACCTCGCTGCGCCAAGACACCGCCACCCACATCTCCGATCACATTCATGAATGGAGACGTAGGAGGAGGCTAGTCAAAGCACCAATCCTAGATCATCTCTGAGCTAATTGGTTTTGTAAGTCTCTCTTACCCCACGTATCTAAAGACATTGGCCTTTCTGGTGCAGTTACAGAAGATCAATGCATTCATCGTGCCCAATATTTGGATTTAATCTATTCACAATCTAGCACGCTATATGATTTACTCCCCAATGCCCCTGGTAACCCAAATCCTCCAGCTACTCAGAAAACAGGAGCTCATGCCGACGGTCTCGTTGGCACAATCTCTGGTGTAGCCACAAAACAGTCTTGGGGGAAAACCTCTCAGCCATCCTTGGCTGCCACCACCCCTAACCAAATGACTACTCTTCCTACCGCTAAGGTAAATTTTGTGCAAACTTCACAAAAACCTAGTGGAAATAATAAGAAGAATAAGAAAAAGACATCTTCTTTGGAAGAGTAGTTGGAGAATCAGAATAATCTTAATCAGAAAAACGCTGCCAAAAATGACAAAGGGAAAGATAAACCCATGAAATTTCCTTGCAAAATCTATGCAGAGGACCACTTGACATACAAATGTCGTCGGCTGCAGGAATGCACCGATTTTATCGCAAACAAGGATTCTCGGAAAACACCTGTCATTCTTCATAATCCTTTCCCTAATCAACAGCAGCAACACCAACACATGGTTGACAACTCGCCACAACCCCAACAACAGGGCAATGGTGGTTCACATCCTTCTGGTGAAGGATCATCCACCATTTATGGCATTGAGAGTGTTGACCTTCAAACACAAGCCAAGCTTTATGGAAATCCTACCATAGATGCTCAAGAACCTGGTACTAGTTCAAATCCACCGCTGACCAATGATTTACATATCGAACGGCCTACTGCTAACCCCGTAATTCATCCCCTCAAAGGGACACTTCGATGCACGACTCATAACACCTCTGCACGTGCAGCCCAAAATTACAACATTGTAGAAGATTTGGTGCAGGCACCATCAGCTATGTCTACTCTCGAAGTATTGCAAACTTGTCCAGCGCAAAGGAAAGACTTGCTTTCGGCCATTGGTGGAATAGACCCCCAGGATTCCATGCTAGCTATCTTTGATATGGAAAAATCTCAGACTTGCCTCTCGTACCAACTCGCATTCCAAGTGCAGGTTGTGTCGAAAGGGAGACCAATCCATCGTGCTATCATTGACGAAGGTGCTTTGACCTGCGTTATGTCACAAGCTTGCTGGCTCGCTTTAGGTTCTCCTACCTTAACACCGCCGTCGAATTCCCTCAAAGCTTTTGATGGCCACAAATTCCTCCCAAAAGGATACCTTGCTAGCTTTCCCATCACTTTGAGTGGGAAAACGATAACCATGGACGTTGAAGTTGTAGATTGCCATCTCGACTATAATCTATCGCTCGGTCATAGTTGGTCTTATGCGATGACCACCATTGTTACTTTGGTCTTCTGACTTGTCCTATTTCCATTGGATGGGAAAATAGTCACAGTGGATCAGTTATCCTTCTGCACCCCTGATTATTCCATGTTACCAAGTAGCACCGTACCCCTAATAGGAGGCTTTTCTGACTCTTACATCAGTATTGGTACCGGTCTTCTGAAGGCATCTTCCCTACTGGGTTGTCTTCCTCTCCCACCACTAGAGATCCCAAATACGGTTGTAATTATATCCACCACTTTCGATGGCTCTATCGACCCATGGATCCTCCCGGCACCTTCAGACGTTGATTCCTACGGAGATCAGATGCCGCTCTCACCAGCTGAATTGGCCTACCAAGCCATCCAAATTACATCTAAACCCTCCACTGCTATGGTTTCGACCAAAGGTACAAACCTCCCACCCATCACAGTTCTCTCTAAGGATCTCCTTAATGAAGTCTTGCCTAAAGACGAAGCTATTCGAGAGATCATGTCTCTAGAAGAACGACCTTGGGGAGAGTTTCACCATCGCACTTCGATGATCGACTTGGACGTGATAAAAACTGAAATCCCATCCTTTGACCCACCTGAGATGGTTCCCTCCGCTTACACGACTGTTCAAACTATCAATTCAGAAGGGAAAATGGGTAATCTTTCTAAGACAATGCTCATTGATATCTCGGTCAAAACGGGTATCATGGAAAATATTTAGATTGGAGCAGATTGCAATCGTGAGGAAATTGCATGCTTCACATCCCTTTTCAAGGAATTCTGCGATGTGTTCACTTGGTCTTATGACGAAATTCCTGGCATAGATCCATCTATAGTCGAGCACAAAATCAAGATTTATGACAATGCCAAACCAATTTGGCAGCGACTTAGACCCATCCACCCGCGCAAAGCAACCGCCATCAAAATTGAGGTAGAAGAAATTTTAAGCACTGGTTTCATCTATCCCATTCCTTTGATGGAATGGGTTTCCAATCCAGTCCCCGTAGATAAAAAACAAGGCACCATTCGAGTTTGTGTTGACTATTGTGATCTGAAAGCCACTTGTCCCAAAGACAAATATCCTATGCCGTTCATAGATCAGATTCTCGACGATTATGCCAGATGCGAATCTTTTTCCTTCATGGATGCATTCTCAGGCTATAACCAGATTGCAATTAAAAAAGAAGACTAGCATAAAACTTCCTTCATTTGTCCTTGGGGCACATTTTCATATCGTAAACTCCCATTCGGTCTGAAGAATGCTAGAGAAACTTTTCAGCGGGCTATGGACTACGCTTTTCACGACATTCAACATATTTTATAGGCTTACTTGGATTACCTTCCAGCCCATTCCCAGAAATGACCTAATCACCATGCTCATCTGAAAGAAATTTTTGCTAGGTGTAGATTCTACAATATACATATGAATCCTCATAAGTGTGTATTTATGGTCAAGTCCGGACGTCTGTTAGGTTTCATTTTCTCCAATCACGGGATTAGGGTTGATCCCATAAAGGTTAAGGCGATTGTTGAATTGCGGGCACCACAATCCATCCTTCAACTCCAACATTTGCAAGGGAAGGCAAACTTTTTACGTCGATTCATCGTTAACTATGCTGAGATGACGAAAGGATTTAAGTGATTATTGAAGAAAGGAACACTATACTTGTGGGATGACCAAGCTCAACGGTCATTTGATGCTTTAAAACATGCACTTGTTTCAACCCTACTCCTTAGTGCCCCCGACTACTCACGCGAATTTCTCCTCTACCTAGCAGCCTCACCATCCTCACTTGGAATGGTTCTGGTTCAAGTTCACAATGATGACAGTGAACATGTGATATACTATTTGTGCAAAGGTCTAATCAAACCTGAACTACATTATTCACATGTGGAGAAACTTTCTCAGGCAGTAGTTTTTGCCGTCACCCGACTCTGACGCTATATATTGCTGCAACAGACTACGGTTATTGATTTGGAGAACCCCATGCGACACATCCTGTCTCAAAAAATTATTGGAGGAAAATATTCCAAATGGATCATAATCCTCCAACAATTTGATTTGGTCTTCACAAGTGCTAAAGCAAAGAAATCCCTCATCTTCACCGAATTATTATTGGACCTTCCTAGAATCGACCCCGGAGAAGTAGCTCATGATCCATTTCCTGATGAATATGTATACTTGGTTGATTCTTCGAACCCATGGTATGGGGAAATTTTGGTCTACCTACAAACCAAACGCTTCCACCCAACTCTCACGTTCGACGACCGTCGTCGTGTTCGCCACCAGGCAAAGCACTACCTTGTGCTAAATGATACATTATATCGCTGTGGTATCTATACTATTCTCCAGCGTTGTCTCACTTTCAATGAAATGGAATGTGTTTTGAATAACTACCATGCAGGGGCATGCGGTGGTCATCTTTCAGGCATAGCTACTGCCCAAAAAATCCTGCGCGCAGGTTACTATTGGCCCACTTTGTTTAAAGATTGCATTGCAGCAGTCCAGAAGTGCCATCCATGTCAAATTTTCACAAATAAAATGCGTGCTCATCCTGCCCCCCTTCATTCGGTTATCTCCATTGATCCTTTCACTAAATGGGGAATTGACTTCATCACCTACAATCCCACTTCGGAAATTGGACACAACTACATCATGGTTGTGGTCAACTATTTTACGAAATGGGCGAAAGCCATTCCCACTTTTAAGGCCGATGGCGAAACTGCCGCTCTCTTCCTGTTCAATCAAGTAATCTGTCGGTTCGACATACCCCTATCTATTGTCACAGATCATGGATCACACTTTCAGAATCACATGATGACCTAATTAACATCCATGCTAGGTTTTCGTCAAGATCAATCTTCGTCTTATTATCCTCAAGCTAATGGTCAAGTCGAAGCCTTAAATGGCGTCTTCAAAACCATGATTCGTCGACTGGTCGGAAACCATAAAACCAAATGGCACTGGAAGTTGTATTCCACGTTATGGGCATATCAAATTTCAATCAAAACTGCCACAGGCTTCATGCCATTTCAATTGGCATTCAGCCTGGAGGCAGCACTTCCAATCGAGTGTGAAATTCCATCACTCAAACTCATTTTTGAACTCCTGCTTGGCACCACCGCCACAAAAGAGTGCTTGCTCTCGCTCGATCATTTGGATGAAACTCGTCGAGATGCTACACTAGCACTCGAAGCTCACCAGCGCTGATTCAAAGCTCAATACGACAAATCTGTCAAGCGTCGTTCCTTCCAAGAGGGTGATCTTGTTCTACTCTATGATCAGAAACATTACCTCTTGGGGACAGGAACGCTCCAACCATTATGGCTTGGTCCTTACATCGTCACTAAAGTCCTCTCAAAAGGGGCTTACGAACTTTAGGACTGTAATGGAATTTCACTCACGAAGCCCCGTAATGGGCTCTATCTAAAGAAGTATTTTGCCTAGTTTCGCACTAGGCGTATGCTTTGTAATTTTATGTATATAAGTTTTGCCTATTGTTTTGATGTCTCTGTATATTTTTTGGTTTTCAAGGTGTTTTTCTCATGTATAATATTTTTCTTTCACACAGATGCCGTCATCCTCCTTATCATACATCGGATATGCGGATGGTGCTAGTCATCACACTAGACACATTGCTTCAACTGCTTGGGTTCTCTACACTCCTGAGTTGGACCTTCTTGGTTCTAGGGAAATATTCTTAGGCAGTGCCACCAATAATGTTTCCGAGTACATGTCAGTGATCCTACTCCTCACAGAGGTGGCGTCTCGTGACATCTCCAATTTAGTGGTCAAGTTAGATTCCCAACTCATCATTATGTAGTTAAACAATCATTACCATGTCCGTCATCCAGTATTGTTACGTTATTTTAGAAGGGTGTGAATTTTAGAACGTCAATTTCAAACAATCACATTTGAGCACATTCCTAGAGAATTTAATGCATTAGCTGATTCTTTGGAAAACTATGTGTTATATTGGCATTTGTCACATTTGCTATAAAATATTTACTCATGAGTATATATATTTTATCCCATTGAAAAAACATAAAAAATAAAAAAACACAAAATCGCCAAAAAGTATATCTATATATGTGTGTGTGTGTGTGTGTTGTGTCCAGTACAATAGTTACATCAAAAAATCTTCCAAAACTTGGGTGTTTTACAAAAATTTGGCTATACTAAGCCACGCTCTGACACTTTTACATCCGCTTCGCCAGCTAGGCCTGATGATCATGATAACATACAAATGCTCTGGCTATTCTCCTCAGAGGCACCAGGTATCTCTCAAGCACACCTACGGTATGCCACTGCAAATGAACTGGAACCTCCCGCATAGGAAGGGGTGGTATACTCATACTCAAACCCTCCAGGTTTCTGGAGAGTTCATGTAAAATCAGGGCATCATCATCCTCGGTGGCTTCCGCATCCTTAGTTGGTGCGCTAGCCCTGGGTAGCTGCAGTTCTCACCGTGCATAGTGAGGGGCCCCAACTGGGTGAACAGGTGCCACATCTATGTCAAGCAAGCAAAGATTCATGTCAAAACATAATTTTCACCCTATTTCAACAAAAAAATTACATAAAAATTAAAAAGACAAAAACAAAGTACTTCCTAGAGTACACTGATCATTTACTTCTTACCATAGAGTCCCCACTGGGTGCTAGGGGGAAGCGCTAACTCTGGATCGCCTGTGAAGTTCATCCCTGTATAGGGATAATCCTCAATCATAATAATCTGGGAGTTCAGACAATCAAAAAATCCATCGTCAAAATAGTGGCGGATGGGACCCTCTCCAGTCCGCTGAAGCCAAGCTGCCCATTGAGCCTGCCTCAGCTTGCGTGGGCCCAATGGTGCTGTAATGATTATGGGCCTCATCAATGGTACCCACTCCAGTAGGAAAGAAATGATCAATGAACCATACCCAAACTCTCTTTGGGTACGGGTCTTGCATGCTATGAGGTCTGCTCGGACCCGACGGACAACTCCATCACACTAGTCAAACACCTGAGGCTGCATACAATCCAAGGCTAGTAGCATCTGGGCCTTGGTGGCCACATTCTGACTCTTGGCACCTTCCAAGTGAACAATCATCCATAATATAGACCTCATTGGTCTCAAAGCTACTTGTGCAATAGGTACCCGGTTGCTCACAGCCTCTATGTTGCACATGCAATGAGCAAGAATGAGATCAGTAGTGGAACGCGGATCCACTCTGGACCCCGTCAGGTTGGGCCTCGGTCCACGACATGACAAGCCGGTCAAAAATTATACGTCGTCTTTCTCAATTGAGAGCTCATTGCCCCCAATCTGAAAGACATGGTGACGTTCGTCCCATTGCTGAATCAGCCGCCTCAGGAGGTCCTCTTGACCCCTCATCAGTTCTAAACGTGCATATTTTAGCAAACCACATCTACGAAGAGCCATCAAGCTTGCAGCATCAGTAATCATATCCCTTTCTTCCCGTTCATGTTCTCTCTCTCGCTAGATACTCATGATTAACAACTAAATACCTGCAAATGCAACATTTTCAACCGATTAGAAATTGTTTGGACCACTTAAAAATGCTTATAAATGAGTTCCTAAAAAATGTGTTGCTCCTAACGCTGGCTATAGTGCAAAACAAAGCACGCTAACGTGCCCTTCCCTCACGGGAAGTGTGCTGAACGCGGCTCCAGCACTGCTGGCCCACGTTAGCCGCTAATATTTTTTAGGGCCTGCCAAATTTCCCATTTTGAACCAGCAAAACTTCACAAAAATAAAATTAAATGATAGCAGGAGGTTATAGCTCTTACCTGGATCTCACGGGAAGGAAAACTGTTTCTCTGATTGACCGCAATCGTCAGCTGAAATTTTCACCCTTTTTCACCCCAGAGCTCCTTCACAGCACTCAAAACAGTGAAAATGAAAGTCTTCTGACCTTCTTATAGCCACTTCTGGGGCATGACTCTCTTAGCTAGTCTAAAAAAGGTCGTGAATTCTTGCTGCATATGTGTCGCAACTATTGATATTTTTTACTGATGTTCTGATGAGTGATCAAGATTCATATGCAAACATACACATGTTTTGACCCTTTTATCGAGCATTCTTTTTACGATATTTTTCTTGCTCGTTAATCCAAAAAAGCTCGAGTTCCCTTCTTCGGACTCGTTAAACTTATAAGAAGTCGATTTCGAGCGTTCTTTTTATGGTCTTTTTCTTGCTCGTTAATCCGAAAAACCTGGAGTTCTCTTCTTTAGACTCGTTAAAACTAATATGAAGAAGCACTGAGATTTCTTTTTAGGGACCTTTTTCTAGCTCATAAAACTGAAAAAAACTCGAGTTGCCTTTGTCGGGCTCGCTAAAGCACCACGATAGAGAGTAAGGAGCCATTCTTTTCCTCTTTTTCAAAGCTTTTTAAACCGAAAAAGTAACCGAGTTTTCTCCGCGTGACTTGTTAAAATTTCACGGAGAGCACCGAGTTTTCTCCGCATGACTCGTTAAAATTTCACAGAGAGCACCGAGTTTTTCTTTGTTGGACTCATTAAAATTTCAGAAAGAGTACTAAGTTTACTCCGTCTCCTCGTACTCGTAACAAAATGAGGTAGACATCCATCGAACATAGATTTCTCACTTTTCCGGCTTCGATGGACTAACTCACTGAAAATGAACTATTTCGGGCTTACTATTCTCCCTTTTTCATGCCCAATTATCAAGACATTACAAAGGTACCCCAATGGAGTTGTCTTTTACGACATTTTTCAGACTCTCTAAACATGAAAAATTCACCGAGTTTACTCATCTGGACTCGTTAAATCTAATCAGACGGGGAATGGAGTTGAAAAATTCACCGAGTTTACTCGTCTGGACTTGTTAAACTTAATCAGATGGGGAAAAATTGTTACATTTCATAAAGGTCGATTTGGCAGCAAAAATCTTGAACATGGCACTTCCCAGAAAACTCTTTCGCAGTTAGCCAAACCCTACCATCTATGAGTATTAGCCTTCATCTCCCAGTGTCCCTACACTGGTAAAATCCTAACACACTCTCTGGTGTTCATTAAGCCTTAGCTGCCTAGTACCCTGTTATAGTGCCTTCTATTGTTCAAGCATATCTTGCTATCTACTGCTCCTCTTATCAACCAAACCACTCATTATGCCAGAAATTATTTGTTGTCAGACATCCCCATTTTCTCTTCATTATCTCCATCACAAAAAAAATCATTTGGTTTATGTTTCGTGTTGACTGATGTAGGACGCCTCAGTGCCTACCCTTCAACAGATCTCTTCCTATCGACTTCAGCATCTTATCTAGGAAGTTGATCCAGAAACCCATCAGTACCCAGATACTTGCAGACATCAGTGGGAGGTAGTCTTGTGTTTGATTAGGAGTCTTCATCATTGGCTCCTGATCGAATGATTCTACGAGTGTTCGACTTCAACGCTTTTTATTCACACTCGCTAGATTATACTGTGCATCTTAGGAACCATCATCATTATTGGTGGCCACCTTCACATTTGTTAACAATTTTCATTATCGACTGGTAATCAGACGATTTCTCACATGTTCGACGATGGATCCTTCATTCACATGTTGAGAAATATGCAATTTAAGTGAAGCGGCGGTCAAGACCTTGGGGCAACAGTTACATCATTAAAGCTATGTTCCCTTCCCCAAGTTGCGATATTTTTTATGGAGAAAACTTCTTCAGCCTGATCCTGTTATGACTGACACTTCCACATTGTGCTCATCAGTGGATAGATTATTCATATCTCTGTTCTAGAGAAATCATGTTTTTTAAGCTACTGAGGATAGGAAATGCCCGACTCAAGGTAGATACTATATTTTCTGACATATGTTGTTGTTTCAGGTTTTCCTCAGTATTTCAATCTCTTTATCTCTACTACACACATTATAAAGTATTTCGGCCATCGTCTTCGTCTCTAACCTCACACTTTAGGGGGCATCTGTTACAGGTCAAAATACCTCCTCATCAGCTCAGAGGATAATATAAATATGGAAGGAATACAAAGACCTAAACTAAACCTACTTCTGCCAAGGTAACACCCCACTATAAAAACACAAGAGTGTTATAACGCACTTTATCAATGAATAGGCTACATTAATGGCTAGGGAAATGCTCTGTTTACACTAGAGGGCAGCGTTACTCATGTTTTGAGTTTGGAACGGGAAAAACCTGTGGAGAATGATTTGAATTTCCAACTTTTTCTTACAAGAGAGTCAGTACAAAAAGGAAATTGCAAAGCACTAATCTTTTATTGGGCCTTGCCAAAAACAACTGAACTCTCAAAGAAGGCAAAAGCATGGAAGTTGAGGAAACATCTTGTTTTTTTATATTCAAAACTGGCGGAAAGAGAAGGGCGATGATTGCTCTTTCCATCTCCTACAAAATGGAGCTGAAGGCTCTTGGTTCAAGGTCAAAGGATTTTCAAAGTTTTGAATACTTGTGAAGTAGAGCATTATTGTTGTAGCGTGAAGGTCAAGAGTCAAAGAGGTTGATGCAGGGGCATTTGGCCCAAGACACTTTTTGTACATAAATAAACATTAGAGGGGGGTCTCATGTTTATTTTCCCCATGTAAATATCCATATTGAGTTATTTTAATTAGTTAGAAAGGAAAATATTGTAACTGCCCGAATGATTGATGGGCACCCGAAGAGATGGTCAATTCAGAAGTCAGGCTAGCTTTAGGAGTCCAAGAGTCATCAAAGAAGCGAATCGATTTATTTCCAATATGTATAAAAACAATCTTCTGTGACTGAGTCGAGGGAGACCTGCACAGGAAGAGCTGCACAGACCTGCACGAGGCCTGCACAGACCTACTTAGAGGCTGCACAAGAATGTAGGAAAAAGGGCCAAGAAATTGAAAAATATGGTTGATATGCTGTAAGTACTTCACTGTATAAATGTAGGATTGTTCAGTATAATTGTACGTTAAATTCATGTGTTCTTGACAATTGAATTCCGGTGGAAATGTGAAAATCCGTGGTTGGATTATGTGTATACAGTCCGTTTGAATTCTTTGTGGGAATACGGGTTCATACTTCAGGACTCGTGAGCAATTTTTAATTTAATTGTGGAGAATGCCTTGCGTCCTTGAGCAATTATATGAGATTTAGAATTTGGCTCTGTACGGAAATTGAAACGCGTATACCCTGTAATTATTTTAATGATGTGCTGTGCCTAGTTGCTAAGTCTCTCTGTATAGACAGAGTAAACAGAAGAGAACGGAACCTGGATGGAACCTTGCGTGGAAAGCAGTGGAACCACAGCGGATGAGCAGTAACAGCGGTTTGGGTGAACAGTGAAGGCTTGAAGCGGTATTCATCGCACCACCCTTATACAGAAGGTGGTATTGGAAGAGCCACGAGCGATTCCATAGGAAGCTTGACATGTGTCCCCGAGAGAAATTGGAAAACCACCTTCCCGTACGCACCATCGCACATTATCGTTTGCACATGTTGATCAAGCGATATACGTTGGATCGGGCAACGCGATAATAGCCGTTGGATAAGGAGGCAAGATTAACGAAGGTACGAATCAGTCGTATGTTTCACGTCAGTGTTGGGGCCCAGTTCTAAATTATATTAATTGAAACCTTTTTACTAAGGTATGGCAGCATTTGTTTAATTGAAAATTGTTTATTAAAAGTAATCCAGTTATGTGGCTGGGAGGTCTTAATAGGATGCGATTACATCACATGGGCGAATGTCACTCCATTAATGAACAGAGGCGGTACATATACCTTGAGATATTATGTGCGTATAATGGTTGAATATGCGATGTGGGTGTCATATGAATTGTGTATGGTTGAGTGTGTTGGTTCCATTTTGACAAAATAATTGTTATATAGGGAGATATAAGGGTTGCCTTTAGGCCTATGAAATTATCTAGGTATTCATTAATCAAATTCTAGGAATTTGATAAATGAATGAAGAGAGGATTAAGAAGACCCTTATTGAATAAACAAATAAATAATTGGGCGTTGAGAGGTTTTCAGGATGGCGCACAGCTTTGGGAAATGAAATTTTGGATACACTCCACACACAGACAAAGTTGGAAATCAATTTAACATTGGGAATGTGGGTGAAGCGGGGTTACCCCTGCACCAAAGTGGTATCAGAGCGAGAATTTAATTAGCTCATTGAAAAGTTTGTTTTGAAAATGCACATGTATTGAACAGGAAAAAAAAAAAATAGTTGATGTTTGAATCTGTTTAACAGAAACTGCAGATTTGATTTGACATATAGTGAAGGTCTCCAGATGAGAAGAATCTAGATTTGAAGACAGAAGATTACAGTAGGTAGACGCAGTGCAGGTGAAAAGAAGAGAAAAGAAGCAAGATCAGTCAGGGATCTTGAGAGATAAGATGATGAGCCTTATTTGAACTCTGGTTGGAAGGATTTGTTTGTAGAATATAGAGTGCAAGCAATTGAGGAAGAAATCTCAGCAGAAGTAGATCACAAGCTTTGAGAGCAGTGATAGAAGAGTCCAGCAAAGGATTTTGAGTGCATAAAGAATGTGGCAGAACCTAAAACAATTCCCAACTGAGGTTGGATGAAAGAAGAAAAGGGGTGTTCCTGAGAAAGTTGCAGAGTGAAGCCTAGAGAGCAGAGAGAGTGCTCAAAAGGTTCCAAAGAGAGGGGACCAATACTTGCCAAAAGCTGGAGCTCAAGAGAGAAGCTTGGTGAGGTAAGTTGCAGCAAGAGAGCTTGCTATTGCAGAGGCTTAGTGCAGCTTGTGAGTGAAGAACTCCTAGAGAAGAGAATGGCTACTGAGAGCCATAGCAGAGAATACAAATATTGCAGAGGTTCTGAGAGAAACCACAGCAAAAGAGTGTGTGAAGATGCCAGAGAAAATGGCACGAGGAAGAAGAAATCCACAGATGAAGAATATTGGAAAGCAGTTGTTGAGATCAGGGAAGAGCCCAATGAACTGAAGAGAAGGATAGAAGAAATCCAGAGAGTTGGTTGGCTCATGAGGAAGAGTGTGGAATGGCAACCATTACAGAAGAGGTCGAGGCAAATGAAGATTGACCTGTTGAGAGAAGAACTTAGAGTAGCTGAGTTGAAGGAAGAAATTTCTGCTTGTAAAGCAGAACAGAGCGCAAATGGAGATTGGAGACCTACAAGAGATCTTGTGAGACATGATGAAGACTTGAGGCAGCAAGAAGCTTGTCTTGCCGAGGAGGAAATCATTGAGGAATTCCTGAGTTATTGGACAAGTCCAGATGATGTGAAGGCTTGTGTCCTTGAGTCTAACAAATGTGAAGTGATGACAGACTCCATAGAGGAAGAGGGACCCAGAGTTCTTGAGGCAAAGATGGAATTTGAAGATTCCATGTGCAGACCTGTTCAAGAAGGAGTGCTTGAGGAAGCAGCCAAGACTGAAAGGTCTTGTGATTTGAAAACAAAAAGGTTGTGGGTGTTTGCAGGTACACCACTAGAAGATGATCAAGCTTCAAAGTTTGTTGGTGAGGAGAAGACATTGAGTCTGAAATTTGTCTAGGTCAATGCTGAGATAGTGAGATCTCAAGGAGAGATAAAGTGGCAGAGGCTACAAAGGAAGAAGAAGAAGAAAATACTCAGAGTGGTTGAGTATCTGGAGAAAGACTTGGAGACTGAAGCTTCAAGTGGGACCCAGTGGTCCAAGAGCCTTACATCTGACATATTTTGTATGTTGCAGGAATAGTAGGTAAGAAAGAGCAAACTGCAGATGTTGTCACTAAGGAAGAAAATAGAACAGCTACATGTTTTGAGGATGTCCATGCATAGTTGGAGAAAGATTCTGCTTTCCAACATATTGGGAGTAGAAGAGTTTTAGGTTGTGATATTGGCCAGAAGCTGGAGGTTGAACAGCTTGAGGACTCTGGAGAAGGGGCCATTGAAGGATCTCTGGAAAATATAGAAGACTTGGAATAGAAGAAAGATTTGGTGATCAAATCACCAAATGAGACCATGAGGTCTTATGTTTTTACAACTGACAAGTTGTGTGTGAATGGAGGTGTTAATGAAGGCAGTTCACATGATAAAAATGTGACAGATGAAGCTGATTGTTTCCAAGTAAAGTATGATGAGTATCTTTCAGATGAAGAACGGATTGAACTACTGCAGCAGAAGGAATTCATAAATTCCTTATTTGATAAAAGAGATTTTTTCAATGGACCTGATTATGAATTTTTCAATGACAGGCTGCTTTTGATGAATGGCCATGTCGAGAATGATGGACAGGTAGCTGGAGTCTTTGCAGAGATGGGAAATCAGGATTTTATTCCGATGAAGAATGAGGAGATAGTGACAACAGAAGATAATAAAGGTGTTGAAGATGTTCTCTTGGAGGAGATGCCAAGATTGTGGCATGAGCAAAGGATAGAACCCCATAGAGAAAGTGTTCAGATTGTAAGGGCAGAGATGGATGAGAAAGTTCATTTTTGTGAACTAGAGTAGAAAGACATCCTTGCAGAGGATGGTGCAGAAGAGAGACTGGCTGATAGTCTTAAGAAATGTTCGAATATTTGGAATCAGCATTCTGATGTGCTGATGGAAGAGAAAAGAAAGTTGGGACAGCATACTGAGGTGCTGACAGAAGAAGGAAAGGCTTTGAGGCCTTGTGAATTTTGTTTTAACAAATGTTTGATGAATGTAGATCCTATTGATGATGGAGATGAGTTGACAGCATGGGGCAGTAAATTTAAAGAGAAGGAGAATTCTGTGGAAGACATTAAACCATGGAATGGAGACTTTGAGCTGCTAGAGAGTATGCTGAATCCGCAGGATTCCATACAAGAGAGAAGACCTCAATTTCAAAATTGGGGGCTGCAGAATGAGAAGACACAACGAGATGAAGATAGAAAAGAATTGCTGATTGAATCATCAGTAGGGACCATTGGGTCTTGGGGCTCTGGAATTGATAGAGTGGCTATGTTGACAAGCAAAGCAGAAGACAATCCATCACTTGGAGTTGTCTTAGAAGAAGAAGAGCTGTTGCAGAATAAGGATGAGCAGCTGAATGGAGATGAGACAGCCATGTCTCAAATGCAGGAAAAGATTGATGCTATTGATAGAAAGGATGAATTGGCTTGTTCGAATAGCCAAGAGAAGATTGAAGAGAAGATTGTATGGCAGACTGTTGGGGCTGCTACAGCAGTGGAGAACCAAAGTTTCACTCTGAAAGAAGATGAAGATATAGTGGCTAGAGAACTTGGTTTGACTGCTGGAATCAATCAAGAAGAAGGAAGGAAATTGCTGAAGATTGCCAAGGCAGAAGAAGATGCTGAACCTAAGTTGCAGCATGGAGAAGATTTTTTTTGCCAAAGGAGATGGCAAGAATTTTTGCTGAAGATATTCAGAAGAGGAGAGAGTGAATTGCCAGAACAACAGGTTGGAGTGTTGCTGGAGAGAGTGCTGAAGCAACAAGCTGAAGTGTTGCCAGAAGAGGGGCATAAGTTTTACTGTTGCAAAGAGGGCATGGATGATAGGGTGGCGAATAGGGAAACAGTAAGAATGGAAGAAATAAGAATGCAGCAAACAAAAGTAAGTGTCCAGCAATCAGAGGAAAGATTAGACAGAGAAATTAAATTGATAAGGAAACTGATGCAGAAGATGCCTCAGAGGAGGACAGCAACAAGAAAGCTGAGAATCAGCAGCAGCAAGAGGAAGAAAGTCACAAACTGTGAGGGAATAGCAAGTGCGAAGATGCAGACCAAGATATGGAAGCCGGGAGGAGTGCGAAAGAAGAATGCTGCAACAAATAACCAGTTGCAGAACAAAGTATGGGATCCAGGCAGATAAAAATAAAGCACATGATCAGGAGATCATGAATCATTTGAACCTGGGGAGTCTGATGCAGAGGCATTAGGCCCAAGACACTTTTTGTCCATAAATAAACATTAGAGGGGGCTCTCATGTTTATTTTCCCCATGTAAATATCCATAGTTGAGTTATTTTAATTAGTTAGAAAGGAAAATATTGTAACTGCCCGAATGATTGATGGGCACCCGAAGAGATGGTCAGT
Organism: Pinus albicaulis; assembly: GCA_034641835.2. Taxonomy (NCBI): domain Eukaryota; kingdom Viridiplantae; phylum Streptophyta; class Pinopsida; order Pinales; family Pinaceae; genus Pinus; species Pinus albicaulis. Next base: position 393,437,444 of record CM076573.1, read on the forward strand.
TCAGAAGTCAGGCTAGATTTAGGAGTCCAAGAGTCATCAAATAAGCGAATCGATTTATTTCCAATATGTATAAAAAAAAACCTCTGTGGCAGAGTCGAGGGAGACCTGCACAGGAAGAGTTGCACAGACCTGCACGAGGCCTGCACAGACCTGCTTAGAGGCTGCACAGGAATGTAGGAAAAGGGCCAAGAAATTGAAAAATCTGGTCGATATGTTGTAAGTACTTCACTGTATAAATGTAGGATTGTTCAGTATAATTGTACGTTAAATTCATGTGTTCTTGACAATTGAATTCTGGTGGAAATGTGAAAATCCGTGGTTGGATTATGTGTATACAGTATGTTTGAATTCTCTGTAGGAATACGGGTTCACACTTTAGGACTCGTGAGCAATTGTTAATTTAATTGTGGAGAATGCCTTGCATCCTTGAGAAATTATATGAGATTTAGAATTTGGCTCTATACAGAAATAGGAACGCGTATACCCTGTAATTAGTTTAATGATGTGTTGTGCCTAGTTGGTAAGTCTCTCTATATAGACGGAGTAAACAGAAGAGAACGGAACCTGGATGGAATCTTGCATGGAAAGCAGTGGAACCACAGCAGATGAGCAGTAACAGCGGTTTGGGAGAACAGTGAAGGCTGGAAGCGGTATTCATCGCACCACCCTTATACAGAAGGCGGTATTGGAGGAGCTACAAGCGATTCCATAGGAAGCTCAACACGTGTCCCCGAGCGAAATCGGAAAACCACCTTCCCGTACGCGCCATCACGCGTTATCGTTTGTGCATGTTGATCAAGCGATATACGTTGGATTGGGCAATACGATAAAAATCGTTGGATAAGGAGGCAAGATTAACGAAGGTACGAATCAGTCGTATGTTCCACGTCAGTGCTGGGGCCCAGTTGTAAATTATATTAATTGGAACCTTTTTACTAAGGTATGGCAGAATTTGTTTAATTGACAATTTTTTATTAAAAGTAATCCAGTTATGTGGCCGGGAGGTCTTAATAGGATGCGATTACATCAAATGGGTGAATGTCACTCCAGTTAATGAACGGAGGCGGTACATATACCTTGAGATATTATGTGCGTATAATGGTTGAATATGCGACGTGGGTGTCATATGAATTGTGGATGGTTGAGTGCGTTGGTTCCGTTTTGACAAAAGAATTGTTATATAGGGAGATATAAGGGTTGCCTTTAGGCCTATGAAATTATCTAGGTATTCATTAATCAAATTCTAGGAATTTGATAAATGAATGAAGAGAGGATTAAGAAGACCCTTATTGAATAAACAGATAAAGAATTGGGCATTGAGAGGTTGTCAGGATGGCGCACAGATTTGGGAAATGAAATTTTGGATACACTCCACACATAGACAGAGTTGGAAATCAATTGAACACTGGGAATGTGGGTGAAGCGGGGTTACCCCTGCACCAGAGGTTCATTGAGAAATTGTTGACTAAGACATCACCACATTGAGAGATAGAGAGATTGGAAGGCTGAGGAGGGCTTGGTACAACCGACGGTTGTAATCCTCCTTTTTTATAAATCAATATAACTGTATCTATTTTGTCCATTCTATGCATTGATATTTTCATTGTTATTCAATCACTTATATAGCATGAGATGAATGGCTTAAATGTGCATATTTTAAATTTTTATTATATGTTGACTTAATTGATAGGAAATGTATGTTGTGGTAGAGATTACACGGGTGCTTTGACTAATTGTAGGGTCAATATTTGGAGCTGGTGAAGAAGGATCCTTGCTTTGCTGTTCAGCACTCTCCAAAAGACTTCAAGATCATTAAAGAGGTAATATTCCATCTTATTCCATCAAGTTGTTTTAAGTTAATATGAACATGTATGTGCCTTCTTTGTGAACTATACAACTAATCTTACTGTCTGCCTCGGGCACCGGAAAGCCCTGAGAGGGATATTCAATAACCAACAACCCAACATTTTACCCTACAGCAACACCAATGTGCAAGAGGATCGCCATGTATGTGATGTTACAGGAAGGTGACAATCAATGCTTTGTCTTTCCTTTATACCTTGTTCCATCTGTTAATGATAACATGCCAATTTAGAGAATCAAACTCCAATTTTGCGTTTACAAGACGCACGCTTACCATTAAGCAACCGTCCTCTAGACTGCCTCAAAAGGTTGCTTTGAAGATCCCTAGAGAGTTAGTCAAAATTAGATTATATTATTTTTGTTTGATCTTAGGCTCCTCTCACTATTATCTTATATGTTTTCTTTATCCGAAAGTAGTCTTTGATTGCTAGATTGTTGTCTGAAAGGTTTTCTTATTAAAAGTTTGTCCAAAGAAGTCTATGGTTTGCGATGTCCTTTGGCTTGCTTCAAAACAGAGACCTTGAAATATGTCTCTTGTTTAAAGCACATGATAAAGGATTCTTAATTTCCCTTTGTCCTACTTTTCATTCTTATCCTTAATGTTCATCTCATTATCCCTAAAACTTTGAAGATCCACTGGCCAAGTTAGATTTTCCCTATGATACTCCCCAATCCATTTATGAACTTATCATGAGCTTAATTTGACTCCATTTCCCAATGACTTAGAGATTTCCTCATTCTATCTATGCTCTTTGATCATCATACACAACCAAAACAAACAACAAAACCTCATACTTAATAAATAGCCTAAAATAAACCTTTAAAAGCAAACAAGCACATATCTTCTGCAAACAACTTGAGAGATCCCTCTTTGAGTCTAGGAAGGCTACAACCTAGGACACTAAAGATTGGTTTCATGTTACCTTGTCATTTGGTATTCCAATCTATGAAATCACAGGATCCTAACATTCTGGCAATCATGGTGGGACCTTCTGAGTCAGTGACAAACTAAGTACACCTTAGGACGCTAGAAATCATTATCAATCATAAGAAAACTCAACTGATAGCCTTAGAGTACACTTTATTTGTTTCACCATCTTATCTAAATGATGATTCAGGGATAGGATACTCTTACAAACCATAGAAACACATAAAAACTCAGAAAAACCCAAAAGCATTACCAAATTGGCTTATATTACTTATTGGTGGTGGACCATAATACATTTTATCTTCAAAAAAGCTAAAAAATTCCACTTGGCGACTCCACTAGCCCCAGTACAGCTAGCTAGAGGTAGATTGTTGGCTTGGAAAATGTGGTTCCAAATGTACGAATTTGACGTTGAATGGATTCCGGGAATTTCAAACTATTTGGCAGACTCTCTAACACGGGATATGAATAAAATGCATATTTTCTCAGGACCTAGCAGAAGAACAGATCTTTTTGAGCTTCCAGGTAAAACAGTAGCCGATGATGATTTTCAAACTTTTGTTAAATGATTTCATATTCTAGAATTGGTTCTTGAAGATGTTGCTATACAAATCAGAAAGCTCATTGGATTTCGAATCAGGCGAAATCAATGGATTCAACGCTGCCAAGCATGGCAGTCAAAGAATGTTGGAGTACTTTTGGGTTTAGATGAAGAATTGATTAGGGTTTATCCTTTACCTAACATGAAGGTCAAAATATATTTTAAAACTCTGGATGATTATTGATCTCGATTGTTTACCGATGAGATGATAGAAACCCTGAAAAGATTGAATTATTATCAGTTGATTGGTGCAGTTGATTTTTCTTTTTCCATCTACACTACAGCAAAAATGCTGGATATTGATGAGATTAATATGCATGCAAAAGTTGAAAAATTTCTCATATCTCTTCAAATCCCAAATTTACTTGAATAAATGGAAGCAGCCTATCTCCAGAGTCATAATGAACATTTTTCAAGCACAGATACTTTCCCTCAGTATGAGATATATGAACCTTTTGCTGACTGGAAAATTTACAATGGTCTCTGCAGAAAAAATCCTCAGATTCGAACAACTCAATGCATTGAGAGATCCCTACAGTATTTAAGGACTTTTTCCACTCCATGGGATTATCAAAGCCTTGAAATAAGAAATCCAATCGTGCCAAATCCATTTGCACAACTTTATGGGCCAGAGAAATTTGATGAGTCAGTGCTAGCAGATGATATGGAAGAAGTCAAGAAAATTTCTTCATGGTTAAAAGAATTTCATAAGTTAAAGCTTCCAGAAAAACTTAGTTTGATCAAGGCTTTAGAACATTGTCAAATCAATATTAAAGCCATCAAATTACTTATCAACCAAAGAGCACTGATTACTATCAATGTTAAACATGGTAATTGGACAAGTGATGTAGTATGCCTTATTAGTCTTTTATTATCCAACCATGTTTGCTCTGCAGTTAGTTTTGATTTGGGTTGGCAAGAAATTCATGGGTTAAATAATCTTTGTAAATATTGGATCCAATGTTGTATTGAGCACTCTATAAATATGTTCTAGATTTTCAAGATAGAATTACTTGATGGTGTTGAGTTGGCTGTTCAATCAGATCCTAGTTTTCGGAAAAGAAAAAAAGATTCTTTTCTTGAGATTGAAGTTGATCCACTGGCTTATATCAATAAATGGACAAAATCAGCTGACACATATCTGTATCCGTAACAGACTATTTTTGTTACCAAAGATCTTGTCAAGTTGCATACGGGTCAGTCATCTAAAGGCGAATCTTCAAAAGTAGCAAAAGGAAAAGGAATCGCTACGGAAAAGGCATCTACAAAAAAAGGAAAAGCAAGAGAATCCACAGACCAAGGTACTCTTTTTGTCGACATCTATCAAGATGCTCAAGCACAGGATGAGAGTGAGTGGGAATCAAAGTACTTGGAATGGCTTTATCAGACAAGGAGTACCAATTCCTCGTCATCACCCACCAAGTATCCCAGTGATTTTGAGTACGGTGAACAAGAAGATTATGATCGTAGTCCAAAACGATCATGGTAAGGCATCTTTACTTTTCGTAAAACAATTATTGTACTAGAGAATATTGAGTAGACACCATCTGGGCCAGGAATGCCTGACAAGGACCCTCAATAGTCTCCATACTTTGTATATATAGGTGTGTTTGCTTTGTTATTGGCATCGCAGTAGTGAGTGAGTGTGAGTATATTTGTGAGTGTGTAATAGCCTGTATAGAGTTCAGAAGCTCTTTAGCTCTGCTCTGCAGCATAATCTGGTGTGTAACAGTTTGCTTGAAATAATTTGAAGCCTTCTGGGCCGCCTGTCTGAGGACAGTTTATCTAGATCACTTAAAGGAGATTGTAAGGCGAAAGACCTGAGGAGTCGACGTTTCGCGTAACTCTCACCTAGGACGGTGTGTGTGTGTTGGATAGCGGCAGCAAGTTTTCAGTTTCAAGTAAGTTATAGAGTCCACAATCTTATTTGGTATCAGAGCCCTGTTTCTGATTCTGTTATGGCTAATTTGTTAAGTACCTTTTCAAACATTGATCGAAAAATTGTCAATGAAGTTACTTCACGCTCTGAGGAAATTGATGTTGAACATGAAAAATTAGATAACCCTAAACTCTGGAATCCTCCCTCTTTGCATGCTACCGATATTTATAATTTGTATGTAACTTTTCTCTTTAAATCCAAATATTTTTTAAAGGAAGTCGAGGTGACTATAAGGATTTCTGGTCCATCTGTTCAGATTGTCTCTCTAAACTTGTTCTCTAAAGATGATATCGAAAAGTTTAGACAATATGTTGTTGATAAAAAATACAATTATCTTCATTTTGGTGGAATCCGTATTGGTCTTGCTCCTTTGTTCCGTCATGGTATCAATACCCCTTGCATAGCTGAAGTTTTTGATACCCATCATCAGACCTATGACCATGCCCATATAGGCACTATTATGGGAAATTTGTCGACTGGTTGTCAATATGGAACTATCTATCCTGACTATGCTATTAGTCTCACTGATCCTCATCTGCAAGATTGTTGGAAACTAATGACTGGAGTCCAAGGACTTAGTCTAATAGATGACAGTGAATATTTATCTCTGATAGTTCAAACCTTGTTTCAACTGACCAATACTGCACATCCCAAACTAAAACAGCTTGTACTCAAAGACTGTGTTACAGTTGGTTTATCCAATGCTCAAGTGGAAGGAGCCATCTATAGTCCTGAAGAAATTCCTAATGATTGGTATTTCCAATATAAATCTCTAGCTGATGCTAAGAAACCTGAGTCTAAACTGAAGCGAATTGCTATTGCTGATGGTCATGTTAAGTTAATCCCTCCTAAGCGAGAGGTTCTAATACCTCTATTTAAACCTAGACGATATGTCATGCCTGTAAATCAGAGTGAATCGTCTTCTTCAAGACAAACAAATGTTTCCCCCATCTCTGAAGTTTTTCCTTCTGAACCTGAAATAGGTTCAAATGAATTGTATATACCTGAAAATAAACCTTTCCTTCCTGTACAGAAGATGCATCGTATCTCTCATATTTCTACTCAACCACAAGAAGAATGGCAGTATGCAAACCATCGTTTTGTCAAAGGTGGCAAGTGGCCTCCAAAGACTAAATTCTGTACTACTTCTTCTATGTCAAAACAGCCAACTACCAGAGCTGACTGTGCACCTTTAATAGAGCATAGTGTTAATAACACCAAAGACCTTGATGAAGTTTACCAATTGGGAAACTATTTAACCACTTGGTGTTCACATGCTGAAGATGTACTAGATGATTTAGGTTCTCAATCAGAAGAAATTCTAGCTAATCTAAGACTGCTGCAAGCAGAACAGCAAGCCGACAAACAAAGGAAAGAAGAGAAAGCTAGAAGAAAGAAAGAAAAAGAAAGAAGAAAACGAGAATCTAGAACTCCACGTTTTTCTATGGAAACTCAAAATTACTGGGAATTTGAAGAACTGGAAGACAGTGGAATAGAATCAAGTGCTCATGCCACAGAAAAGGGTAAGGATAAAACATCTTCATCTGCTAAAAATATTTTCTCTAAAAAATCTTTAGAGTCTACCCAGATCCATAAATCAAAAAGTGAATTGGCTACTCTTGAAGATGCAGCTAAAAAATTTCCATCTTTTATCTTACCTTCGTTGCAAAAGGCCCATGTTTTCAGAGAACAATCCAAGTATCCAAAAATAGAAGAATACCTCTTTGCAACCAGTTCTACTGGTTATGTTTTAGATTTAGAAAAATCCTCAAATCCTACTGAATCAATTCGCATTTGGATTGGTTCTTTATACCAAATGCAAGTCATTTCGAAATTAAACAATGAGTCTATTTTCTATCTTGCTGAAAAAAGAATGGCTGGCATTATTTATGACTGGTGGATGACCCCGACTGCTGAAGAAAGAATGAATGTGTGTAATGCTGGTCTCACCACTTTAGAATTATTGTTAAAGACTCAATTTGTTCCAGAACCTTTTGATGAGAAGAAGCAACTCATAACTGATTTAGTTCGGATGGAACTAAAGGATGTTAAGTTTCTCCAACAGTTTGGAAATGAGTACATGAGTAAAGTCTTCAAAGCTAATCTTAGCAATGATTCAGTTCAAAAGGTATCATTTTTATCCAAGCTGCCAAGCAATTTAGGAGATCTAATCATTAAAGATCTGGAAGTCCAAAATAAAAGCATAGACCAGATCTATTGGGTTGATCTTTTGTTTAGATGCTCTGAAAAGGTCAAATATTTATGCTAGCAGAAGAAAGCTTCTGAGTTTTCCCCTGGTTTAGATGTCTGTAGATCTATTTTACCTTGGACCCCGTTCAAGAAAAGGAGATCTAGAAGATATGGCAAATACAGACCTAAAAAAGTAGCTCATCCTAAACGACCTTTCAAAAAGTACAGATATTTGAAGAAACGGAGACAGTCACCTAAAAGTAATGCTTGTTTTATCTGTAAACAGGAAGGTCATTTTGCAAAGAAATGCCCAAAAATCTCCTCAAATAAACTCAAAGCTTGTGTGGATATTGAAGAATTTGTTGATAATTGGTCCATGGTTGATTCCCAAGATGATGTTTCTGAAGTATAAATTTTAACAGATGCCTCTTTGTCAGATGTTGATGATAGTCTTGAACTATCTCAAAAGATGAATCGTTGTTATGATTCAGAATGTGATGCAGCAGAAGAAGAAGATGAAGAAAATGAAGACTTGCATTATAGTGATGAATATACAGCTGATTATACGTCAGAAACTTCTGATTTTGATTATGATAGTGTTGTAAATACTCAATCTGTCTCTATTCCGCCTCCTACCTTACCAGAATCGTTTGTTCTTCCTCCCCTCAATTCTTTTTGTCCATATCCCAAAAATATTTCACCATCATCCGCAATCCCTGTATCTACTCCAGAAGAGTCTTCTTTCTTGAAAAATATTGTTAAAACTAACAATCTTCTGTATATCCCTGTTGAAGTTCAAATTCGTCAAGACTGGATTGTTGTTCATGCTTTTATAGATACTGGTGGCTCAAATAATTTGGCTCGCCCCTCTCTTTTTAAAGGCTTATGGAAACCTCTTAATCATATCTTGGTCTCCGAGACTATTGGCGGGTCTGTCTCTCTGACTCATTATGTTGATGATATCTCTTTAAAAGTTGGAGGAAAGATTGTCAAAATTTCAGCCGTTCAGTATTATGATACTTCCACTAGTTTATCCTTAGGGATGCCATTTCTTTCATCTGTCCTTCCAGTGACAATCAGTGAGGATAAACTTATCCTAAATATAAAGAAAAGTGCCATTTCTGTTCCACGACTTACACTGGCTAATTCAGAGGCACAAAAACAAAATAGCCAAAAGAAGGTTGGAACTAGAAGACCTGCAAAAGATTCAAATAATTGGATTAAAGTGCTCCAATTATATGAAGATAGAGCTCAAAAGAAAACCAAGCAGAAGGCACATGTAAATCCTGATTGGTCCCAAGAATAGGTACAAATCTATGAAGAATTGTTAAAAAATTGCTCTGAGAATCCTCAAGTTTTTTGGACAGTTGAGAGTCCACAGCAAGAATAATTACTCTCCATGATAATGGTGTCAAAGGTAAGCTGATTCCTTGCACCCCATCTGATGAAAAAGAAATCAGAAAACAGATAGATGAACTTCTGCAACTTCAGTTAATTGAACCAAGTGAGTCTCATTACTCTTGCTCAGCTTTTCTAGTTAGGAATCATTCTGAGATCATTAGAGGAAAAGCTAGAATGGTAATTAATTATAAGCCTCTCAATGCTATCACTAAAAGCTTTAATTATCCTTTACCAATACAAGAGACAATAATGCAGAAGATTCAAAACAGCAAAATTTTTAGCAAATTTGATATGAAGTCAGGATATTATTAGATCCAGATAAAAGCAGAAGATCGACACAAGACCGTGTTCACATGCCCTGCTGGATTTTTTCAATGGAAAGTAGTACCTTTTGGTTTGAAGAATGCACCTGCATTTTTCCAAAGGCGAATGGATTATATTTTTGGAAAATATGACTTCATTTGTGTATATATTGATGATATTTTAATTCATAGTGCAGATCTAGAAAGCCATCTCCAGCATCTAAAAATATTTTTAGATGAAGTTCAACAGCATGGTATTTTTCTCTCCGAAAAGAAGATGGTTTTGTTTCAAAACAGTATTGATTTTTTAGGCATTCATGTGATTGAAGGAAAGATACAAATGCAGCCACATGTATTGACAAAATTGTCTGAGTTTCCCGATAAGCTCTTTGATACTAAAATGATTCAACGGTTTCTTGGTGTGTTTAATTATATTCATAAATATATTCCAAGGTTATCAGAGAAAACAGCCCCGATAAGGTAGCATTTGCATTCAGGATGTTCCCTTGAGGCTACAGAAGCAGTAAAATTGCTTAAAGAGGAATTATTATTTGAGAAGAAAGAATCAGGTGAAGAAGAATTGTGTGCATATGCATCATGTGAGTTTTTGCCACATCAGAAAGGATATTTTGCAGGCCTATTACTCCTCTAGTACTTTCAGATTCCCTTAGGATTGTATCAAATCAGTCCCTAGGAGTTTAGAAGCCTAGTCCCATATTCTAGAAAGGAACTAAAACGCTAAGAGAGGTCAAACTTCCGAAAACAGTCCTTAAAACTTGCAGCCTCTCTAAATTTTGAACTTGAAATCTGGCTTCACATAGGATCAATATCAGATCTCATCCAGACCCTAATCCTCCTACAATAGTTGATGATCTGGAAAATATTTTGTGGCAAACTTCGAGAACTGGAAATTTAACTACTGATAGGATTATCCAAAGAACAAGATTTTTCCATGAAAAATTTACAGTCTTGAAAGATCCTCACTTTGACTTGTCTCATACAAAGAAATTATTCAGAACCAAGTCACATAGTGATATAAACCAAGCTGACCTTGAACCCAAAGATTTGCAGCAGAGCTCTAGTAGAGAGGCCTCCCCTTCTACTCCACCTGATTTTCATCTTCTCCATCACTTCAGCTCCTTCCATAACAAATCTACACAAAATCAGTTTTCTGGTCCAAATACTTCCAACACACCCATCCATACTTCATTGTTCAAAACACTCCATTTCATCCCACTTTCCCTTTTACAAATCCACCTCTTGTAAATCCCCCATTTTCTCCCACCATGGCAACATGGTATGCCCCATTAGTGTTACCACAACCTCTGGTTCCTTTACCAAATGACTATCAATATAGAATTCCCCATTTCACTGGAACTAAATCTACTACTACCCAACAACATGTAGATAAGATGGATGATGCTTTTGATTACATGGAAATATAAGAAGAGACCATTAAGATGAGAATATTTGCCCAAATTTTAGGAGGAGAAGCCAAAAAATGGTTTAAAAGCTTAAATCCTAATAGCATAAATGATCTCCCTTCTTTATACCAAACATTCATAAACAAATGGGAAATAAAAAAGAACCCTCTCCAAATCCTTTCTAAGTATAGCAACCTCAAGAGAAATACTGGGGAAAGTGTCCAACATTACTGCACTAGATTCAATAGTGTTTACAATGCACTTCCTCCAAACATGAAACCTCCAATAGGCTTAGCCTTAGCTAAATTTCCTGAAGGCTTTGATCCAGACATGGCCTACCAGCTAAGAGAAAGAGACCCCTTAACTTTAGAAGATATGTAGAGGGGAGCCATAAGTGTAGAGGCAAATCTGATTGAGAAAAGAGCTAGGTTGAAGTCAGAAAAAAGAGTCACATACAAAGATGAAACAGTGGCATCAACCTCATCATCTGATGCCAAAATTGACAACTTAGTGAGGGTAATGGAAAGAATGCTGGAAAAGATAAACTTAAATGAAAGAGTGCCTCCTAGAGAAAACCAAATCAATCCCCAAAACAGAAATAGAAATCCCAATTTCAGAAGAGATCTTATTCAAAATAGACAAAGAGATAATGACCAACAAATTAGGCCTCCCTTTCAAGAAAACTATGTAGATCAAGAAGAAGAAAGGGAAGCTAAAAGGTTGGAAGAAAATCACGTGAATCTGATAGGATCTGACAGTGAGGGTGATTCTTTCCTCACTGAAGAAGTTCAAGGATTCTTCTCCTCAGAGCAAATTGAAAACAATCTTGAGGATTCTGAATATTACCAATTGGGGTTTGAAAATGCTATAATGGAGGTCCACAGAAAATATGATCTTAGAAGTAAAAGGAACGAAGAAAATTCCAATGACAAAAACATAGACATTGCTATTAGGAAAACTTCATAAAGTCTTCCTAAAAAGAAAAAAAATAGCCATAACACTTCGACAAAGAAAACTGATTCAAGCAAAGACAAAACAAATCAGCAAAGTGTTGAACCAAGATGCCCTAGTACTTCTGCTAGTGGCCTTGAGAAATATGTCCTAAATAATAGTCCTAATAAAACTCAACAAAACAGAATTTCTGAAAAGACTATGATTAAAAAAACAGATGTAAATATGTCAAAAACATTAGTCCCTTTCAGCCTTGAGGGTGAAATTGCCAAGATCAAAATTAGCATACCCTTAGCTGAACTAGTAACCCATGATGTATATAAAAACCAAGTTTTGAAAGCTTTGAATATAGGCAATGACATTGATACCTTGAACTTGACAGATGATAAACCATAATTGTTGTTTGGTCTTGAAGTAGAAGGAAAATACCAAGAAGGGACCATTCCTCCATTTTATGTCAGCTTAAATATACATGAAAATATCTTACACAATGCCATGCTATACTCTGGTGCCTCTCACAATCTTATGCCAAAAGTGATGATGGAGAGATTAGGCCTAGAGATTACCCAACCTTACAAAGATTTTTATTCCTTTGATTCAAGCAGAGTCAAATGCTTAGGTCTGATCAAGGATTTATGTGTCAATTTGGCACAAATTCCTGTTAATGGTCTAATCATGGACATAGTGGTTGCTGACATTCCCCCAAAGTATGGCATGCTTCTATCCAGATCATGGGGAGCCAAACTTCAAGGAAGACTTCAAATGGACATGTATTATGCTACCATTCCAGTTTTTAACCAAACTAGAAGATTATACAGAGAATCTCACATGAAATATATGATAAGCAACATAGAAAGACCAAACAACACTCCTGTTTATTCTATTCATTCTGACTTAGATTCCTTTATCTTATACAATGAAGATGAAATCAGCCAACAAGAAAAGGAAAATGGGATGGAGTTAAGTCCACCTAAACAGTCAAAACAGTCCCCAAAAGAAGAATCTAACAACCCTAACCTCAGCAGCCTTTAACAAAAAAAGGATAATGAGCATGAGATAGAAACACTGTGGGAAATGAGTTTTGATGGCTCTTGTAGCAAAACAGGTTCTGGATTTGGTGTATGGATACACAATACAAACAGAGGATATTCCTATAAACTTGACTTCCCATGCACCAATAACATTGCAGCATATGAAGCTCTCCTCCTCGGCCTACATTTGCTCAAATATTTAGGAGCCAAGAAAATATCAATCCAAGGAGATTCAAAGCTGATCATTAGACAAATAAAAGGGGAGTATTCAGCAAAAAACCCAAGATTAAGCGAGTATAGGAATGTTGCCCTAGAGCTCCTAAAAAACTTTGAAAAATATGAACTCACTTTCATCCCTAGAGCTCAAAACAACCTTGCAAATGAACTTGACTTTGCTACCAGAATTTTTCCAAGTACCCCGGGTAAATGAACAATTCAATGTCAAAGTGAAAAATAGGCCTACAGTCCCTGACAATGAAAACGATTAGCAAGTGTTTGAAGGTGAAAAACACATTGATGATTTTCTGCAATCAAGAAATCATTTTGCCGAAATAACACCTAGCTTAAGCCATGAAAAAGATCATTTTGATGAAAAACAAATCCATGAAATAGAGTTGTCCTCTACTATTGACATAAACCAATTTGAATATCTTTATACAATAGAATTACTAAAAAAAACAAACCAAAATGACCTTGAAGTTTTACAATATAGAAATGATTCAATACCAAGGGGCCTTACACCATTAGAGGAACTTTTTTATTTCAATGATGTAGCAAAAAAACCAAAGATGGAGCCTACAGAAACTAATGTAGAAGAACATAACATAGGCAGCATAAATGAACCCAAAATGATCAAGTTATCTAGCACTCTCCCTACTCATATCAAACAAGAATATATTGAAATTTTCAAGGAATTTAGAGATGTGTTTGCATGGGGGTACAAATATCTGAAATCATATGATACCAGCATTATTCAACACAAAATTTCTCTAAAGGAAAATTAGAAACCTTTCAAACAAAAACTAAGAAGGATAAACCCTGTTTTATTACCTTTAGTTGAGAAAGAGATAAAAAAGATATATGATGTTGGGATCATAGTTCCCCTTAGATACTCACAGTGGGTGTCCAACATTGTGTCTGTTAGGAAGAAAACCGGGGAAATTAGGCTTTGCATTGACTTTAGAAACCTGAAGAGAACCTCCCTGAAAGACAATTATCCCTTGCCTAAAATGGACCACATAGTTCAGAAGGTGGTTGGATCTAAGAGAATATCACTATTGGATGGTTTTTCAGGCTACAACCAAGTGTTAGTACTCCCAAGTGATCAACAGAAAACTGATTTTACCACACCATGGGGTACATTCATGTATTTTAAAATGCCATTTGGTTTAATGAATGTAGGGGCCACATTCCAAAGGGCCATGGACATATATTTTTGAAAAGACATAGGCTATTTCATAATCATTTACCTTGATGACATCATTTTTTTCTCCAAAACTGATAAAAACATTTGATTCATTTGAGAAATGTAGAAAATATGGCTTATATTTGAATCCCAAAAAGACACTCTTTGGTCTCCAAGAAGGAAAAATTATTGGCCACATAATCTCTGAAGAGGGAATCAAAGTAGACCCTAATAGGATTGAAGGCATATTGAAAATCAGTCATCCTAGAAACCTTAAAGAATTGCAATCTTTCAATGGGAAGATCAATTTTTTGAGAAGGTTCATCCCCAACCTGCTGAACTTTTCAGGAACATCACAAACATGCTCAAAAAGGAAACATGGGTTAAATGGACCTTAGAAGCCAAATAGTCATTTGAATTGGTGAAACAAGCTCTCACTCAAACACCAGTTCTTATTAGTCCTAATTTCACTAAGGATTTCTACATTTTCTCATTTTCCTCTAAACAAAAAACTGCTGCAAAAGAATAATACAAGGAAAGAACAACCAATATCATTTTTCAGTAGAGCCTTAAGAGATGCTCCACTCAAATATAATGTCATGGAGAAATAGGCCCTAGCCTTGATAAAATCATTGAAAGATTTCTGAGTATACATTTTACACTCTCATATCATTGCTTTTGTCCCACATACAATTGTCAAGGACATTTTAAATCAAGACCCTGATGGTAAAAGGGGAAAATGGATTGAAGTTATCTTAGAGTATGATTTAGAGATCAGGCCTACCAAGCTAATTAAAGGACAAGTATTAGTAAAACTCATGGAAAAATCAAATTTCCAAGCATTATATATAAACATGGTTGATGTTTTGGAAGAAACAGAAGAATTTATAGCTCCATATGTTGAAGAAATAGTTTTGAATTCATCTTGGTATGCTGATATCATTTTTGTGCTTCTCTATCTTAACACTCCTCCTTCTTTATCAAAGACTAAAGCTAGATTATTGAAACATAAATCTTTAAATTTTTGTATTTTGGATGGAGTGCTATATTGGATAAATGCTATTGGCATATTTCTTAAATGTTTGGTTGGGAATGATGCAGGAAAAATCATGCATGAACTACATAAGGGAGAATGTGGAGGCCACATTTACTGGAAGACCACAGCAAACAAGATTCTTAGAGCTGGCTATTACTGGCCCACCATTTTCCCAGATACTCAAAAACTAGTCATGACTTGCCATAAGTGTCAAATTTTTGATGGCAAGAGGAAACTCCTACCTTTACCTTTGCATCCCATCAGTATCGAGGCTCCCTTTCAGCAATGGGGTTTAAACTTTATTGGAGAGATTCACCCAACCTCATCTTCCCAACATAAGAGGATCCTTACTTCCACTGATTATTTTACCAAATGGATAGAAGTTATCCCTTCTAGGAATGCTACTGACTCAGTCATTATCAAGTTACTTGAAACCAACATACTATCTCATTTTTGTTGTCCTAGAAAGATCATTACAAAAAAGGCTGCTGCCTTCAAATCCAAAAGAATGATTGACTTCTGTTATAAATACCATATCACATTAGGGAATTCCACAAATTACTACCCCCAAGGAAATGGCCTAGCTGAATCCTCCAATAAAATCCTGATCAATATTATCAAAATATTGCTAGATCAAAATAAAAAATCATGGCAGGTAAGCTTGTTCATGCATTATGGGCTAATAGACTGACCACCAAGAAATCAATAAATATGTTCCCCTATCAGCTGGTATATGGCCTAGATGTATTTTTCCCTACATCTTTGGGAGTTCCAGTAATGAAACTTCTCCAAGAAGTACAAAGAGAAGAAAATGACATGCAGAGAAGGTTGAATCAAAAAATTAATTTACAGCAGTCAAGAGAAGAGGTGTACAAAAGGACACAAGCAGTTCAAGAGAAAATCAATAAGATCTTTGACAGAAGGACTAAAGCTAATAATTTCCAAATTGGAGATACAGTCTTAAAATGGGATTCTAGGAGGGAAGACAAAGGTAAACATGGTAAATTTGAGAATTTTTGGAAAGGGCCTTATGTCATTCATTCAATTAGGGGTCATAATGCTTTCTTTTTAGAAGGGTTAGATGGAGAAAAATTATTTGGAGGTCCTATCAATGGCAAGATGCTCAAACATTATTTCTGTCAAGAGTCCTAGATTCAAAGTTTTCACTCATTATACATAACATAGCATGAGAAAAAAAATAAAAATAAAGAAAATACAAAAACAATGAAAGAAAAGAAAATGAAAAAGAGAGCAAGTTCAAAAGAGGTACAACCCCATACCCAAAAAACAATACTGCTGAAAGTGTGCTAATCTAAATGCCACTGCTGATTCAAAATGATATCCTGTTCAGTCATCTAGCCTAATCATGGCTGAACATGCTTTAAATTTATGTTGAAAAGTTAGTAGAAACAATGACTTTCAAGATTATTTTGGACTTGACTTATCAGGAAGAATAGATTAGGGAAATATAAATATGTTGGTTCCACATACTCAAAACAGAACCAAAGAGATAGATAAGGATGCATGACAAATGATAAAATTATAGCCTTATCTTTTCTATTTTTCCTTTTATGCAAAATAATAATTGTGTACAGTTTTTCCAATTCCACAACCATGGATAATCAAGACTGCCAAACAGTTTAATCTTGGCAGTCAAATAGTTTAGGAAGAAAATAAAAAGAGTTCACCAATGTAATCTGAACTCTTGGAAGAAATAAGGATCGGAGTAGATAGTTTATTTTTTGTTTTCAAAAATAAAATTTCAAAGAGTTTGCTAGTTCAAGTGCACTCAAAGAAATGTTAGGACAAGTAGGATTGAGTAGGTAGAAATTTTGTTGACAGAAATCATATATTACATATTGATAATATTGTCACTTCAAAAGAAATATCAGCAAAGTGAAACAAACGGGAAATCTGCTCAATGGAAAAAACACTGGTCTGCTAAAACTCAGAGATTTGATAAACTGGAGGTTCTAGACACCTTGAAAGGAAAGCTGCCCTCCCCAAGTGGAGCCACTGTTAGTCATCAGTAATTTTTGCTAATATCAAAATATGACTAGGTTATAATCCTAGATTTATAGAAACACTATTTGAGAAACATTGTGAGTTCTAGAAATCTCACTACCTTCATCATCCTAAACCTAATTGACTCACTAAAATTTCCATCTTTTCCTTCTCAAAACTTTCCCCCTGTTGCTCTAAAGGAGACCTCATTTTATGGGCCTGTTTGCCTCATTTCATCAACCCACCTACATCCTCATTCATCCCCTTTTTTCCCCTCTAAAAACTCTCAAAAATCCTCCCTTACTCATCATTTTTCCTCTAAAAAACCTTAAACAATGTAAAAATCCCCTTTTACATTGTTTAATACTAACTTATTAAAGCCTATCGAACCTCTAAAAACTTTCAAAAACCCTATTTTTTGTATTAAACCCATCCTTTATGAAATAGGCATTTAAGCCCCTTTCGGCTTAAAGCCTTAGAACCTCACTTGCATAAGATCACTACCCTCCGCTATATGATTAGCCCCGTCCCCATTCAAAAATACACCTTCGCCCTTTTGGTTTATATGCCTCCACGAACCTTATGAAAACCCTCCCAACCTTTGAAATATTAAAGCGGGCCCCCCTTACCTCACCCCGCCTCTATGTTTCCCACCAGGCCATCTCCACTATTGATCAGGATTTGTTCCCCTAATCCAACGGTGATCGCATCGCGTTCCCTCATCCCACATTAATCCAACCTCGCGCTACATGACGAAGCCACCTACGTCATCATGCTTGTTCCCACTTTCCACTATCCCCTATTGCCCGTTCATATCCCGACACCTGTCCTCGGGCTCCACTTCCCAAACTGGCACCCTTATCCCGGACTCTGTCTGCACCGTCGATATCGCTCCTCGAGATTTGACGATCCAGATCCCATATCGCACAGAGTTTTGCGATGGTTTTAAAAACCCCTAACTCACATGAAATGAGTAGCTTCACCCTGCCACGTGGCGATTGCCTAGTGGAATTGCATCCAATTGACCCAAAACCACTTACCACCTTCCACCCGCATGATAAACCGCCATGGTTTTCCAAAACCACTTTTTCCCTCCCTGCACCAAAATCAAATTCCTCCACCTCTGTTTCAATTTTCCCATAGTTCCACCTCCGGAACCATACCCCTGCTCCATTTCCCGTCTGCAAACACCTCCTGACCGCTCCAAACCCTGAAAAAACGCAGTCTCACCAATCCTTGCAGGTTTTAAACTAACATTTGTTTGTGTTTTTCTAGGTTTTAATGGCAGTGATGCTCAAAGGGGCATTCCAATGGTCAAAATAACCTCTGGATGACGATCCAAGAGGCAAATGCACATAAAAGAAGGCCAAGGGTTTAGATAAAGGCTTAACCCTCGATGAATCATGATCATCGATGGGTTATAAACCCTCATACCATGAAGAAACCCTCCCTGCACACAAAGGAAAATTACAACAGAAGAAAGTAATGAAGAAAATGAAGAACAAAAGGATTAAAGGGCTGATTTTAAATCAGAGGATAAACACAGAGGATTAGCCATGAAGACAGTGATTAAAAGATGCAAGTCAAAGGTTTAAAAACAAATAATAAATAAAAAACAGTCATAAAGCAAAAACATAAGAAAGGAAAGTAAAATAGATTATAAAGGCTAAATCAAGGTTCAGAGGCCTGATACTGAGTTTTATGATTAAACAAAGACAGATTAACCCAAGGACAACTTCGAATGACTAACTCAAGAAGCATTTACTCCTCTAAAGAACAAACTTCCACTTACAACATAATTTCTTTCCATAATGGAATTAGGAAGTTATTACACAGTTGGAGATATTTTTATCTGTCAAGGAATTTATTGTAAAGTCAAGAATAGGCCTTAAAGTCAAACATTTCACCTATTTTTCCTTAGGAATTATGATAGAGTTATTGAAACAGAGAAGTAGCTGAAGATATTCCTGCCTTAAGCCTTGCATGGTTTTCAAGGATAGGAATGCACTTACTCTGTAACTAATGATACTCAAACCCTATCTTGATCCTTTCACCTCCTCATTTGTAGCATAAATACTGCTTCTGAACTCATTTTATTGTTGGCACTTGATGACTCTTTGAAGTAACACATAGTCTCTTTGAAGTTGAAGGAAAATTGATGTTTTGGATCTTGTGGATGCCCTGATTTGTTTGTCGATGGAGGAGGCTAGATCACTGGATCCCTAAGCTTGGTTGTTGGTGAAGTGCTTCTAATCTATTATTGTTATTTCTTGTTCTCATTATGTTCCCATATTTCTTTGTTATAGTAGAGAAAAAAATTTAGGCTAAGAAATGTCTTTTGAAAGCACCTTAGTTATGTTTTCTCTTCACTGTATTAATGTTTTCTTTTGAAAAGTACGATTGGAGGATTCTTAATTGCCCTCTAGTCTCATCTAACTTGTTATTTTAGAAATAATTCAATAGAGTATAACCAAGGAGTTTCTCTTTCGGTAAGTCCATGTTCCTTTGAGTACGACTTGAGAGGTTGTTTTTAAGGAATGATTTCAATAGAGTGAAACTAGGAAAATTGGTGGTGAGTCCATGCTCCTTTGAGTACAACTTGAGATATTGTTTCTGAAACTTCTTTAAAGTATGCTTACTAGAGTCTAAACCAGGGAAGTCTATGGTGTGCCCTATCCTCTGAAATACCTCAAAAGGTTGCTTTGAAGATCCCTAGAGAGTTAGTCAAAAGCAGATTAGATTATTTCTGTTTGATCTTAGGCTCCTCTCACTGTTATCTTATATGTTTTCTTTATCTGAAACTAGTCTTTGATTGTTGGATTGTTGTCTGAAAGGTTTTCTTATTAAAATTTTGTCCAAAGAAGTCTATGGTTTTCCCTGTCCTTTGGCTTGCCTCAAAACAGATACCTTGAAAGATGTCTCTTGTTTAAAGTACATGATAAAGGATTCTTAATTTCCCTTTGTCCTACTTTTCATTCTTATCCTTAATGTTCATCTCATTATCCCTAAAACTTTGAAGATCCACTGGCCAAGTTAGATTTTCCCTATGATACTCCCCGATCCATTTATGAACTTATCATGACCTTAATTTGACTCCATCGCCCAATGACTTAGAGATTTCCTCATTCTATCTATGATCTTTGATCATCATACCCAACCAAAACAAACAAACAAATCTCATACTTAATAACTAGCCTAAAATCAACCTTTAAAAGCAAACAAGCACATATCTTCTACAAACAACTTGAGAGATCCCTCTCTGAGTCTAGGAAGGCTAGGTCCTAGGACTCTAAAGACTAGTTTCATGTCACATTGTCATTTGGTATTCCAATCTGCTAAATCATAGGATCCTAACAGAAATTATTCATGAATACTTGGCACCTATCAAGTCTAATCCTTTAGATAATTTGAGATGTATTTAATCACAATAAGAAGTTAGAGGCATCAAACTGTATACCCAAATGCTAGTTCTTTGATATTTTCTATCACAATCAAGAGAATGAGAAAACGCATCTAAGATTGTACCAGCAACTGCCTAGCTCTTTTAAATGGCTAAACATGGAAATATTTGAAATCCTTGTTCTCCTAGAACATTCATTTTAAGCTAGATGTCTATGCCAGGATATCCTAAGGCCATTCCTAGATTCAGGGGTTAAACGTAGACAATAATCGGCAAGAGGTAAGCATACATATTATAGGAATATGCCAATATTTAATATATGTGCAAAGAAAACATATAAAACCCATTTTGCCACTTTCTTTCTCTTACTAGGCCCTTCATTGTTTTTCATTTTATTATTTTATGTTTGATTGAAATGATAAATTTGATCGACAAATGATAGATTCCATTTGAATTTACTTCTCCTATTTCCATAAACTATTTCCTGGAATTTCCTATTTTCTGTGGTGGTTTCTTAACAAGTCTATGCCAAGTAATCTGTCCTTACTAGATCCTTCTGGTTCCCATTTTAGGAAATATGTTTCCTGTCATTTCCCATTTATTGATTCTAATACTTAGGGCACATAACACTTAATCTGAATGCTAACTATTTATCTTGTGCCAGTGTGGTGAACAAATTTATTACTCTTACCTAAATTGGTTATTTTATTTGTAGGTCATCTATAAATTGTGTTCTTTGATCTTCAGATAGATTCATTCTACTGACTATCCTAATCACAGCGGGGTAATTTCACCATTGAATGAAGAATAATTTGAAGTAAATAAAGAATAACAAAAATGCAACAGATAGTGCAAGCAAGACTAATTTACTCAAGACACATTCATATGACGTTCATTACGACCGATATCCAAGATTAATACTTATCTTATAAGTTCAATAACAAGCTAAAAAACACAATAATTATTCCTTTCTCTTGGCTCACACCTGACTAATGAGGGCATAACTGACTGATATGTATGCACATGGCAATTACAATAAGAAAAAATGAGGCATTTTTTAAAAAGATGACATTTCCCAGAACATTATTATGCAACACAATATCTGTATAGTTTTGGTTTGGATTAGTCTATAATATGTATCCACAGAAATCAAGAATTTGATATTATGCTTATGTCATTGGATTTGTAAAAGCATGGAAGTGAAAACATTTCAATGCCCTCGTCATTGGATGTGAAGGATTTAACTTGACAAAGGATTTTGCACTAAAATAAGCCCCTTCTGTTGATGCAAAAAATCCAGTAGAGAATTTCTTATCACTTGCCAAATCTATGTCATTCGGTCCAATAAGATAGATATTGATGTCAAGTTTTCATTTTCATATGATACTGTTTCTTGCTAAAGATGCCCAATTGTTGTCTGCCCTGGCTGACCAAGACCATCTACAGGCAAAGAAATCTCGGTTTTGGCATGCATCTGGCTCTGGATTTGAAGGTAATCAACTGTTGGGCGTTGGAAACAATTACACAAAGCAGAATATGAAAGAATATTCCATTGTACATGTGACCACCTGGTGCTAGCCCCCCAGGGTATGCAAACATAATTTCTTGCTCTTATATGGGATCTGGAACTATCACTCATATGTTCTGTTATGCAGCAATAAATGGTTAATCATGTGTATTATAAAACATTCAAAATGCATAAAGCACATTAAAACAATGTCAATTATGAATATTTTTAGATGTATATCAAGTACATTTTATGCAGCCATATCAATGTTTGTCTTAATAAGGTCATTCGATTAGGACTGGTCTTCTCAAATATTTTCTTTCGTTTAGAGATGTTGTCACTAGCCTTTTTTTAAATGTTTGTGTAGTTTGACGTTAGTCCTTCATGATGAGTAGTTTTTTGGGATGAAAGTTTAGAAGTTAAATTACAATGTGAACGAGAAGTCGAGAATTTGGAGGCCATATGCCCACGCCCATATTCTATTCCACCAAGGTAGCTGCATTTTTTATGTTTTTATGCCTTTTATGTTTTTAGGTTGGACAACTATGAATTAAATGTTCTATGATACTTGCAATGAATTACTTGCAGCCCCATAGAGCCACTAGAGCTTCTCTTATCCAACAAATAAACCTAGATATTGAGAAGCCTTCTCCCTTAAAATTATCTTTATATGCTCCTTACCTCACTAAGATAGAGATATTAATAGCATTATTAGAGTAGAGATCTATGAATCCTAATTGAAAGGGAGATGGATTGTGCCAAAAGAGATCCTAACTCTTAAAGCTTCATCACTACTTCCACTCTTACATGCACTTCAAGGATGCCCTCCTCTTTACTCCATCATATATTAGGTTACAGTTACCAGGTAGATTGAAAATCCCTCTAGCTCCATTTCTGGATTCAATACCTCTTATTTGCAGCCTTAATAGATTCAGATTCATTACCTCTAACTTCCATTCTCGAGATAGTTCTGACTACAAGAGGCCTCATGACCAAATTTCTATTACAAGGTCAGTCACTCAGTGTAGGCTCTAAGGCACCCAAATTATTGTCAACAGGAATATTATTACTAACTTATTCTTGCTTTTGGGCGTTGGAGATCTGCTAATTGATGGCATTTTTGGTTAAAGCTTTCTTCCTGGGCACTCCTCAAATCCTCACCCATTTTTTTATTAGGTTATGTAGTTCTTCATCATATCATCTTTAAAGCCTTATTTTCTTCTCTTGCTCTCTTCCTGCTTTTGTTTAGGACCTAGAGCTGTTTCTGGCACTACTGATTTTCTCATTTGTTTTTTTTTTTCTTTTGCAGTTCTCTTGGAGATTCTTTGGCACTCCCAATGTTCACTTTTTACATTATCATTCCCTGATTGGTGGACATTGATATTTAAATTGAATTAAATTAAAATGTGGTAAATTCTCCAAGGATAATCAAATCCAAATAAATTCTATATATTACTGATCATCATATGTACTTTTACTGTACACTTGTATCAAGAAGGGAATGCTACTTATGATCTGTTGCATCTAATTGGTAGAAACAAGTACCATAGAATTTGTCGTTGCTCTTTGTTTTGTTACTCTGTTTGGCTACTTCAATTTTTAAATTCACTAAGTTGAATTTAACACCTTTTGAACCTTTGTATCCAAACTTGTCTTTATCTTATCCATAAAAATCATCCAGAAATATGTAAAAAACCTGACTTTTGCAGCTTCTAGTAACTATTACTATGTTTATTTGATTCGTGAGTGACATTTTGGCCATCGAAAATTGGGCCAAATGTCTCCCACTATGCCAAAAGAGATCCTAACTCTTAAAGCTTCATCACTACTGTTAACACTGGAAAATCGTACAGCAGAAAACAACATCAATTAATGTCGAGCCCAAGGATTTACAAGACAGGAATAGATTATGGAATCAAGAATCTCTAAGGTTTTGATTAATTCAAGATTGAACTAGTGATAAATGCTTGAATGCGCGTTGATCCCTTCGAGAAGAGCACCTTCTGCGCGCACTGGAGCCCAATAAGCGTGCATTCCTGGAAGTAGAAAAAAGTCACTTTCCGGGAACACAAGCAAGCAAAGGATAGTTTCTCCTTATGTGAAAGCCACCTAAGGACAACACCAGCGCCTCCTTAGGCCTTGTGTGACCACAC
Source organism: Pinus albicaulis (assembly GCA_034641835.2). Lineage (NCBI taxonomy): Eukaryota > Viridiplantae > Streptophyta > Pinopsida > Pinales > Pinaceae > Pinus > Pinus albicaulis. The sequence goes on from CM076573.1 coordinate 393,461,579, forward strand.
AAAAGCATATTTCAGCCCACAATGAAATATTTCCCCTCTCTTGGGTCACCATCCACCATGTACCAAGGGAGGGAAGGAGGTTTGAAAGCTCACCTATATAAACCCTCAAAGAGATGAACAATGTGTGATCACAAAGTTATGCTGGCCAAAGTTTCCCAAGAAACACTAGCATCATGTGTGAACTGAGGAGCGGGAGCTAAAGAAGAGGACTCGATTTTTGGCCACCAAACAATATTAGGCCATTGCAGTAAAGAGAGAGAGTTAGATTGCGTCAGAAGGCAGAATTTGAAGGACAAAAATCCTTGCATCGGGTCCTAGAGCCTCTGCCTAGGCCCTTTGGCAAGTGGGTAAGATTTTTGTTTTCATTCCAAGCATTCAATAAGAAGAAGGCCATAGAGCCGTTGTTTACCTTGCTACTGTTTGGAACTCTCTATATAGCTTCTTTTTTGTGTTGTTAGTTTAGTTTTTTAACAGAGCATACTTTAGTGTATTACTTCATTTAAGTTTTATACTTCTGAGCTCCCCCTAGATACTACCTGTTACTTATGGTTTAGAGAGAAGACCAAATTCTCTAAACGTGTGCGATTTCATACACCCGTGTGTTAAATCCACCACAATAGGATTGGCGACTCCATTGACATGTTTCAAGTTTATGTGGTTGTGCCATTTTTTGCAGGAGACCCTTAGTCTATGCTGGAGTGGAGCTGACGGTCCTCTGACCCATCTTATAGTCCCTAAACTCATTGAGGTGACAGACTAAAGAAGGTAGCTCCTAATTTTTTTTTACTTGCAGGAATTTTGTGCATTGTTTTTACACGTAGACGTGCAGGGCACGCGTTCAGAGGTGACCTGCATGCAGGAAAGCGCACCTGTCAAAGGCTTTTGCACGCAATTTGCAGAGAGAGTTTTTATCCCTATCTGCTACATTTTTTCTTCTTGTAAGTGTGTTGGGCAGCCCCTAACGTATCTACCAACACCTGTGTTGATACCCCACAGCTTCTGAAGATTAATTTTTGCTACTTTTGTAGGCATTTAGTTAGTATTCATTTAAGTTGGTTTTTTGCAAAAAGCGTTCACATAGTTTAAGTAGGGGGCGAATTAACCATTTCTTTCCAAAAAAATTATGTTTTTTGAAAATTATGGTATGCACACTTAGTTTAAATAGTCCAATTAAGTGGCTCATGACCACACATGCATAAGCTAGTGTAGAAATTGTTTAGTTTAAATTTCAATTTTTGCATTTAGGAAATTGCAGGACTAGGATTGAATCGCAAGTTAGAGTAAGTAATCTCTGTTGTCTTTGCACCATTGGGTGACCCTAGAAAAGCATATGAACACTCTATATTTTTTATTAGCCATCTCCCTTTAGTCACTCACATAGACTAATTAGGAGGTTTTGGAAGTGGCCCATTATCCGCAAATGTTTTTTATTTGAGCAAGGAACAACATCACATAGTTTAACTAGGGAATTTTGTAAAGGATCACTGATATCCATATGTTCAAATTATGAGATTGTTCACCATATTCTCACACACATTCACCCACTAAGAAAATAAAGCCACCTAAAATTAACTTAAACCAACGCACTAAATTCTCCCCACGGGGGCCACAAGAGAAATTATAGCTTAAGTTAGGATCAAGGGGGTAGGCATCCAATAAGCCGCCTTGATCACGCTTCATATTTGAAACATAGAAGTTTCATTTTTAGGGAGCTTTGAAATCCACCTATCAACCCATGGAAAAGAAAACCCGAGCGTGGTAGAGACCCGATTCAGAGGGGGTTAGGCTTAGGCACAGTGCGTGTGGTATCAGTTGGGGCTACCTGACCCGTCTGATACTCGGTATTGTTAGCTGACTACCAAGAAGCCCAAGACTCGAATGCTCACGTGGGATGGTGATTCTTAGTGGCCAAAACTAACACATCTTTTACCCTATAGGTGATGGTGCAGGCAAGCGCCAAACCCTCTACCCTTACCTTGGTTGATTCTCTTCTGTTAACTGGGGGCATCGCCAGTTCTTTCGGGACGTTGTGCTAGCACTCATAAGAAATCCTCTCAAGGCCTAGTTACTTTTGAGAGTGTGAGGACATTATTAGGTCTTCTAGGATTTTTTAGTATCACGCGCAAACAAACAAAACCATTTTTTTGCTTGATTGATCACATAGATTAAATTAAAGGAAAAATCATTTCATTTTTTATTTGTTTTATGTATGTGGCCATAAATTTGAAGTGATCATAGACTCAATCCCCTCAAAATATTTTTCCAAAACCTAACTTGGATGACCCTCAAATGGTTCCAACAGAACCTCGTCGGTCCAAGCATCTTTTGGACCTCCCCCCATTAATGGGAGGGGTTCCAGGTCTTTCGCCATTTAGGTGTCAAAGACGGAACATTGTCACAGTGGTTGGTTCCTCCTCTCTTGGAGTAACCTTCGCTGGGAACCCTAGCTAGTCTCCCAACACCACACTGCACATTAATCCCCCCTCGTCCCCTGGGGGCAGAAGAGTGCATCCCATACGGGAAGCCAGATTAATTCACAACCAGGTACCTCACAAACTAACCCTAGTTCTAACCAGAACTTCGTGTATTCACATGTTTCCATGGCGTCAACATCTCAGTCACCCTTCTTAGAAGCGTTAAATCTACCGGATTTAACAAAGCTCACCAATGACCCCATCGCACATAACCCCAATTGGCCTCCCATTCCCACGAAGCTCCCTTCAGACATGCCAAATTTTGAGGGAAAGCAAGCGAAAGACCCAGGGAATCACATAATGACCTTTCACCTGTGGTGCTCATCGAATAGCATCATTGACGATACTATTCGATTGAGGTTGTTTCAACACACTCTCATGGGAGTGGCTGCGAAATGGTATGTCGAGCAACCCCCTGCTTCACATAGAACCTTCAGCACCCTCACTACTGCGTTCTTAACATACTTTCAGTTACCCATTCACCACGATTCAGGAATGGAATTACTGACTCATTTCAGAAAATCTCCCTCTACCCACATTTCTAAACATCTCCATGAGTGGAGACGGCGTCGTAGCTTATTCAAAGCTCAACTCGATGACCGAGTCCTTTTAGATTTATTCTTGAAAACTATGATGGCAGAGATTTCAAAGGATGTGGTGCAACGTAACCCCACATCCGAAGAGGATGCAATCAATAAAGCCCAACATCTTGAACTGATCTATACGCAATTAGGATACATATACAATATCCCGCCTAACGCCTCGCGCCTGCAATATTATCAAGAATTTCCAGGCGCGTCGAACTCTGCAGACAGACTTATTGGGTCAATGACCCAAGGGTACCTAGGTAGCAGCAGTCAAAATCTCGGTTACACACATGGGTCTACCCAGGACATGTCTCAACCCGGATTTCAGAGTCATCATATGTAGCAGCAAAATTTGACAAATAGGGCGCCAGCGTATCACCAAGGAGGATCTTACCCTTCGGCCGGGGGGACCCAATACGCAGGAAGAAAAACTAACGGAAGAACTCCCCCCCAACGGCTAGGTGCAAACATGGGACAACAGTATGCTCAATCCCAAGCACATAACCCACCAACACAAAACAATGCACAAGTGAACTTTGTGCAGCCATCCTAGAATCAACCACACCAGTATGATCAGGAGAATTACCCTCCTAACGTGGTCAAAAGAAAGGTAAAAAACAAACCCAAAGGGAACCCTGGACAGGGGGGCAGCAACCAACAACACCCACAGCGATACTGTCCTGGAGATAACTCCAATCGGAACCAGAACCAGGAGCATAGCAATGCTCAAAAGTAAGACAAAAGGCCACCTCTACGAACAAATAATTCTTATTCAATATGTGGTGAGTACAGGCACTATACTCACCACTGTCCCAAACTCCCTGAGCTTAAAAAGCTTCAGAGTAACTGAGGACAAGGAGGATCTTCCCAGAAAACTGCAGTTATGCAAGAACCCTTCTCCCATCAAGGAAAGGTCAGCACTCAGCAGCAAAACCCCAACGATTATAAGAAAAACAACCATGAAATTTACATGGCTGGGGAAGAAATGTTTTTCCAAACCCGGAATCGCAGCTACGACACCCCACCAAACACTGGTATGTCATGGGATAGTACATCCACGCCGACTGCACCTTTGACCATTCCAAATATTCCTTTGGAACCATTGTCAAAAATGGTTAAAGGGCCTAATAGGCGAGCAGGTAACTACTCTAAAGAAGCCCACAATTATAGCATCATAGATGATTTAGCCCAGTCACCTACTGCTATGTCCGCTTTGGAGGTACTGCAGTCATGCCCGAAGCAGCGGAAAGCCCTACTTTTTGCCTTAGGTGCCGTCGACCTTGCCGACATGTGCATGATGGCTTTTGATTTAGACAAAGCCACCCCTAGGCTTCCCTCCATGGTTGCCTTCCAGATACTAGTATCAGTATAGAATATCTCTACTCACCAATGTGTCATTGACGAGGGTGCATCCATGTGCATCATGTCAAAGAATGTATGGTAGAAGTTAGGAGCCCCAGAGCTCAAACCTTCCGTCATCACACTCAGGGCATATGACGGTCAGCCCTCGACCCCCGTCGGTCTCTTCCAAAATGTACCGGTCTACTTATCAGGAGAAACAGTCCACATAGACATCGAAGTCTTGGACGCTCACTTGGATTACAATATACTCATTGGTTGGAGCTACATATACACCATGTCTGCCATAGCATCCTCCGTTTTCCACATCATGATGTTCCCCCACGAGGATTGAATCATTATGGTAGACCAGCTGACGCACACTGAAAAGCGTCCCTTGACCAATATGGATATGGTTCTACCTTATGTAGACACAACCACAGATGGTATTTTACAGTATTAAGAATATGGCCCTGGCCAATTCAAACCGTCGTCCATCCTAGGATCATTCCTAGGAGATCCTCTTATTACCCCTGAGGTATCGCCCGATGCCACAAGGGCCCCAGTATGCATGATGTCCATATCAAGCACTGAGGTTAGTCAGGACATAAACTCAAGCAGTAATGCAACCTAGGCATCAACTACTACAGCCTCCTTAGTCTATGCCACCTCCCAAACTCCTTTCCTATACCCACTTCCTGGCTTCACCTCCCAGTAGGTCTTGGCAACACTGGTACTACCCAACATATCATTGGAATTCCCAGTGTGGTACCTCATTCCCCCTCCAGGAATGCCAGCTACCAATGTTATTGCATTTGGGTTAAAGCCCCCCAAACCTGAGGAGCCCCAACCTACCCAAGTAGCAGTTGAAACCGCCCCTGCAAGGGAAATCATCACTGTGAAACTAGCGACCAAGATAAATAAAATCACCAAGAAAGGAAAGAAAGTGGTGACCCCCACCATACAGCGGGAGTCATCAACCTGTGCTATATGTGATGTCATGGGACACCCTACTCACATATTCCTGGAGTTAGACGAATTAAAACCACTCCTTGGCTGCGAGGCATGCACCTCAAAATGACATTCCCATAAAAAGGAACTTTCTACCAAAAGTACAGGCAAAATGCTATGTACCAATCACACATGCGCCCTCTATGACACTTATGGGCACTATACCCACCATTGTCTAGAAATACCATGGTATAGGGACGCCTCATGCACAATCGAGTGATCCTATCAAGAGGATCCCTCCATCCAGTCTATCAATGACGAGCCGTGCACCATCCTGTACTTACAAGAGGAGCACTGATATGTAGAGCGACCCTGGTAATTCCCATTATACGTTGCACGCTATGAGATGAACGTGGCCACTACCTCAAAGAGTGTTTCGCATTGGAACTCATTCAAAAATGGTATCCAATCGAAAGGGTATACTACATGGGGCTACGAGCAGCACAATTCACATGCCCGTTATGCGCTGACAATCACTTATTGGAAGATTGTCACTACATACCTCGCTTTTGACTAGCCCTTGCTAGTCTCCATTCAGCCATAGTTTGTCTCTCCTAAGAAGACGATATGGATGTTGAATCTATCGGCAACTCCATGACCCTGGCAGAGGAGATGAGCGGATCTATCATGTTCTTGTTAGCCAAAGAATGACCTAGTAGGGAACCCATAGTTACCACCACAGGCACTTCAAAAAGGTCGCCCCCATACACATTATGCAAGTAGACAAACCATATAGTAGTTTGCTGCCCTGACTTAGCAGCATACCGATGATGGTACCCCACCCGGCCTCAGACCATGCACGATGGAAGACCCATATCACATATATTTTGCTTGATATTTCAAAGTAATCATTACGACCGACATTGTACTAATGTCTCATGACTCCGTCCCACTATCGACATGATTAATGTTGTAGAAAAGAGGACGAGCAACCTCCAAGAATGGCATAAAAGATATGTTTCCAGCTCAATGTCCCCACCACCACGATGGTGTTATAAGCTGGATAAGGCCGCACACCAATCACATAAACCCTAGGCCCAACTTAGGATAACATGTGGCCTATGTGATCTAAACGATCACTAAATCAACCAATGCAGAGAACTCAAACCCCTTGCAAATAGTCTCTGCATAATCTCGTCTCTCCCCTAAAATCTTCTCTCTAATCAAGAGAATATCACACGCACTTACTGCCGAATTTTCTCACACTTTTATCATATATTTAAGTGCACGCATCTCCCCAAGCTGAGAGCAGCTAGAGCAGCATTAAGTCAGCCACCCACCAAAAAGGGAGGCAGGTTCCAACCCATGACGCAAAAATGGAAAAAAAAGATGCCTCGGTCCATAACAGACCCTTTCCAAGCATCCACATCTTGAACATTGAGTAGTGTAGAGTCTCACACTATCTACTCTATTAGCACGGTGATACCTTGCACCATTTTCACCAGTCATAATCACGCGCCAGAGGGATGTCCATTGCTACAAACGTTCAAACATCTCTGGGATAAAATCAACTTCCATCTACCGGGAATTGACTATCCTAGTAGGAAGGCCAACTATCGGCTCACTCAGGACTCCATCACGGATATCCTTCCCCCACAACATGCCAACGACACAACTCATCACATACGACTTATGTCATTGCATGCCCAAAACAGGATTTTGAGAACCTCCCTGTCACAGGAATTCGGCTCTATTCCTGTCACAAAAAACCAAGGCACCTTATGCCTTTGCATCAATTTCTGCAAGATCCCAAACCTGCATGCAGCCATCGAACTCCTTGATGACACCTAGCCTCTAGAACAACACCTAGTACAACTAGAGCTAGTTGACGAAAACAGGTGCCAATCGCTACAACACAATGAGGCCCATAAGAAAAGGGTAAAAGCATCATTTGACCACCACATCAACCCTTGCTCATTTACTGAAGGAGAGCTATTCCTTTGCTATGATGTCGCAAAAGAAGCCTTAGGGCCAGGAAATTTTGAAACCCTATGGAAAGGGCCCTATATTATCAAACATTGCCTCCGGTAGGGGGCATATATCTTGACAGAACTGGACGGGACCTACCTAGCTAACCCCGTCAACAGCCTTTACCTCAAGAAATTCTACCCATAAGGGCCCCAGTAGCCCTTATCCCCTAGAGTTAGAGTACACAAAAATCCCAATACCAAATATTTTGGACCCAAAAAACCTAAAACATGCTCAAAATATCACCATGGATCACCAACTTGAACCCTATTTCGGATTTTCTGATGGAGCATCGCAATGGTCTCAAAACTTAGCTGCAGCTGCCTGGGTAATCTACTACCCTGACCAATCACCAATGTGTTCAAACGGCGTGTGCATCGGATCAGAAACCAAAAATCAGGCATAATATGATTCCGTTATCGGACTTATGTGCGAGGCCCTTCACCAGGGCATTCACCATATGCATGTCTACCTAGATTCCCAGTTAGTAGTCTCATAGTTAAACCAAACATTTGAAACTAGAAATGCAAACATATTTAGAAAATATTTGCGTGCCAGAAGATTAAGCAGACAATTTGATTATATTACATTCTCACATGTATCAACGAATCAAAACCAAACAACTGATCGCATAGCTAACAATATCCTAGACTGGAATGCATCGCGAGCAAACCACCACACATAAAAAACACAAAATTCATAAACGGAAATAGACATCACACCATGTAGAGCCGCAAAAAATATCTCTCATATTCATATATATATATATATATATATATATCAAAAAATATGTGTATCAGAGTACAAAAATAGTAGCACGAGCCCATTGGCTAGCCCAAAAATATAGAGGTCGTCAAAAATAAGGGAAGCATCCTCATAATGGGTGCTTTCCCTGTCCAAAAATCTACTCTAGGGGGGTGCCCCCTCAAGAGGAGCACTCGGGCCCACCACTGCTCCTGGTGCCACCACTAGAGCTGCTATCGCCACAGCGATAGCTACCCGTTGTAGAGTAGGCCGGTAGTCCCTCTCACGGGCCATCACTATATATAGCCATATTTCCTTGAAGTCATCCATAAGACCTTGAGCAGGCATTCCGTGGGTCAAACGGTCCACTCGACCCTGGAAGTCCTCTAGAGCCTCTACCTAAGCTGTAAGTGTTGCAATGCGCACCTCATCTGCATCTGCACGAGCTCTCTCTGCTACTACCTCAGCTGCACCTGTGTTTCTACCCTCACCAAAAGGACCAGCACCATCCTTGCCCAATCCACCGGCACCCTCGCCTGGTCCACCTACGGCACCACCTCCCCGACCACCAGGCGGTCATGGTAGAGGGTTGTGACCCACCAGTCCGACCACTGGACATCCCACCTCGCCAACATCTACACGAGTAACCAAAGGAATGTCAGTGTTAATGAAAAACACTCAAGAACACAAAAAAACTCCAAGTAAATGCAGAAATATAACACATATTTGTGGGACCCCAAACATAACCAAAAAGGAGACCAATATCTAGATCGCCCTGAAAGTCCATCCCCACGTAAGGCTATGGCAAAAAAATCTGCTGATTGGCCTCAAACCAGGCCTCCGTCGTGTCATTTCAATAATGACCCACTCTGCCACCACCACCGCGTGGCATCACCGGAGCCCACCTCCTCATACATGGCTCCCTCGACCCCCCGATAGGCATAGGCACTATGGGCCTCAGCAGCACGACCCTCTCATACATGATGCTGCACAAAAAGCTAGTGTACGCAAATGATTTGGATCCACACTAGACCCGGTTCAGTTGTGACACCATACCATCAAAGCAGAAACAGGTGAAATCAAAGAAATGTCCATTCCTCAAATGGCATAAAACCACCAACTATGGGCCCGATGCCCGATGAGGCACAAACGATCCTGCCAGTCACACAATAATGGCCAGAGCACACCGCTCAGCCACATATGTCACTGAGGCGATATTGATGCACCCATCAGTTAGAGGCACACCACCACAATGCTGCCACCAGAACCTGTCCATGTTCACCTGCCCAACAGGAAGTGGATACCTCAACACCTCTCCCTGAGGCAGTAATCTAATCACAAAGTAAATATCCGTCTCCAGGCGGATAATCAAGTTCATCCCCCTCAGGACAAACATGTTGCGCCTCCTGCGCCAATGCTGAATGATTTAACTTAACAATCGGTCCTGTGACCAAAGGAACTCGTTCTCAGCAAATTTTAGGAGGCCCCATGCGGCCAACTAACGGCGCGCGCTAGCATCAGCATCCAGAGCAGTCCAGATCTCGGGCCAATCTCACTCTCTCCACACTAACCTGCCAAGAAACAGGCACCCATCAGTACGAAGGAGAAAAATCATTAAGGACAGCAAAAAACCCAAGTTTTTTCAAAAACACTCACCTTGCGCGCCTGTTTCATTTACAGGCATGCCCTTGCGTGCAAAGAGGCAGGGACAACATGCCTTTGTGTGGCTATACCTGAGAAATATACGCAAGGGGGGCGCCTATTTCCCTAGATCACCTATGCAATCTAGGGAAAAAAGCCCCTTTGAGGCCATACAAACCTAATTTGTACGGCCCCTGGCATCGATAAACTAGAAAAATCAAAATGCAGGACGTCATGAGAGTTACCTCAGCATAGTATCGCTAATCCCCGGTACACAGGCTGACTGCAATGGAAAGAAAGGATCTATTATCACCTTTGGTCTCTCAAACTCAGCAAGTATAAATGAATAGGATTAGGGCCATAATCCCTTATTTATCACCCTTTTCCAGAACTTCGGAGGTCCATAATAGGAGATTAGAAGGTCTATTTTGCAAACCGTAAGTTTCACCATCATCAGTATACCATGACGAATGAAAGCGATGCCCCACATTCGCTTTTTGAAGAAATATTTTTTCAAGTGCCGGTAGGTATGCACCCTCCCATCTTCCTTTCCAAGATTCATGTTTTTTAATAATATTGAATGAAAATAAGATGCTTTCACTCGAAGTAGTTGTTTCTGCAGGAAAAACCCGCAAACCATTCACAACACTGACCAGTGAAAGTTTCGGAGTAGGTATCATTCTACCCTCAGCATGATAGAGTCCCATAAAACTTTGCATATCCTGACATCATTTCTCCATTAGAAATAAACCATAGGGTCCTCATGCCCGACCACATTTATCATTACCTCACCCTGCATATGATAAATGTCTGCGATGGTCGGTAGAGCCTCCCCTCCATGGCGATCGTCATCTCAAGTAGACCACACATCACTCCACAAGTGACGCCATGGCCATACCATTTTAGTCTAGGAAGCACCTCATGCCTATCCATATATCATGCATAAGGTCAATTTCACCATTCAAACTCAACCCCCTTCCCAGATGACCGGGTTTTACAAGCAGAATGAAAGCGCACCTCCGTGCACTGCATTTGGCCCACCATACCTCCATCAGCATTAACCCATTTGCAACATCTTTCGCTTCATCAACCCCACACATGAGACCAACCAATGGGACCCCTACCCCCAGCAAAACACCATCCTCACACCATCAAGTGAGCGATCCTCTTTCATGTTTTGGGGTACCCATCTCTGTGTTTTGTACAAACCAAACCCCATTATTTTATTCTATTGGTAAGTGTACAAAGATCAAAAACAACGCCCTTCACCTCTTCGCCCTCATATTGCACTTTTTCCTCCCATGGCAGTAGTCCCTCATCTCCCTTGGTTGAAGTATTTCATACCCCCCATGCACGCACCATTATGAAAATCATAGCCGGTTCATACCCGCCCTGGAAGTCCTACGGACTCCAAGGATTTTTCCCTTTATAAATACCTATGACTGCCATCAAGCTACTCAAATATACTTTGACCTTGGGCCACTGAATCCCAATCATCCGTTTTCAGCTACCGTTCACCAACATGCATATGTTAAACCCATTATGGTTCGGTTAAGGCTTCCTTTTTGTCAACATCAACACCTCTTTTCCAAAAAGGAAGCGGTACCTTGGATGACCCCTCCCCATGCAAAGGGGTGTCCTCAGTTGCACTATGGGAGACATAATTGTCCATAGATGTCATCGATCCTCTTGACATTTGACTACAGCAAAAGCTTTCATGTCACGATGATATCGTACCCTACAACCATTGCACTTTGATCAAGATCCATCAAAGACCCGTGCCTTTATAAGTGTCTCTGACAACAATGCTTACATGAGAAGGTCCCAACTAGTATATATGCATACATTGTGCAATGATATTCCATACCAAGATTACACATATGGGTACCACATTCCACCTATTGTCAAAGAAAAAATGCCCCTAAGGGCGTCAATAGTCATCGTCAACAACCACCAACATCACTAATATAGTAGTGGCACAGACAACACATCTATCTGTCAATTTTGTTTAACTAGCCATAGCATCACGAGCATGGGACATGCCCACCTCGTTGAAATTTTGCAAATATGTTGTATATTTTTTCTGCTTACGGGGGGTCCCTTAGGCCATGGTTATCTCAGAAACGGTGCAAGGTGTTGTATCTTCTACACGCAAGCCTCTCTCTCTCTCTCTCTCTCTCTCTCTCTCTCTCTCTCTCTCTCTCTCTCTCTCTCTACGTACGATACATAAAAGAAACTATAATGTATTTCGGCTATACAGTTATTCCTAGATCTCACACATTAGGGGGAATCTGTTAACACTGGAAAATCGTACAGCAGAAAACGACATCAATTAATGTCAAGCCCAAGGAATTACGGGACAGGAATACATTATGGAATCAAGAATCTCTAAGGTTTTGAGCAATTCAAGATTCAATTAGTCATAAATGCTCGAATATGCACTTTTTCCTTCAAGAAGAGTGCCTTTTGTGCGCACTGGAGCCCAATAAGAGCACATTCCTGGAAATAGAAAAAAATCACTTTCTGGGACCACAAGCAAGCAAAGGACAATTTCTCCTTATGTGAAAGCAGCCTAAGGATAGCACCAGTGCCTCCTTAGGCCTTGTGTGAGCACAAAAAAGCATATTTCAGCCCATAATGGAATATTTCCCTTCCCTTGGGTCACCATCCACCATGTACCAAGGGAGGGAAGGAGGTTTGAAAGCTCACCTATATAAACCCTCAAAGAGATGAACAATGTGTGATCACAAATTTATGCTGGCCAAAGTTGCCCAAGCAACACCAACATCGTGTGTGAACCAAGGAGCAGGAGCTGAAGAAGAGGACTCCATTGTTGGCTACCCAACAATCTTAGCCCATTGCAGCAAAGAGAGAGAGTTAGACTGCGTTAGAAGGTAGAACTTGAAGGACAAACATCCTTGCATCAGGTCCTAGAGCCTCTGCTTAGGCCCTTTGGCAAGTGGGTAATATTTTTGTTTTCATTCCAAGCATTCAATAAGATGAAGTCCATCGAGCCATTGTTTACCTTGTTACTATTTGGAACTCTCTATATAGCTTCTTTTTTGTGTTTTTAGTTTTAGTTTTTTAACAGAGCATACTTTAGTGTATTACTTCATTTAAGTTTTATACTTCTGAGCTCCCCCCAGATACTGCCTGTTACTTATGGTTTAGAGAAAAGACAACATTCTCTAAACACATGCGATTTCGTACACCCATGTGTCAAATCCACCACAACAACTACTTCCACTCTTACATGCACTTCAAGGATGCCCTCATCTTTACTCTAGCATATATTAGGTTACAGTTACCAGGTAGATTGTAAATCCCTCTAGCTCCATTTCTAGATTCAATACCTCTTATTTGTAGCCTTAATAGATTCAGATTCATTACCTCTAACTTCCATTCTCAAGATAGTTCTGACTACAAGAGGAATCATGAACAAATTTCTATTACAAGGTCATTAAGTCAGTGCAGACTCTAGGGCACCCAACTTATTGTCAACAGGAATATTATTACTAACTTCTTCTTGCTTTTGGGTGCTGGAGATCTGCTAATTGATGGAATTTTTGGTTAAACCTTTCTTCCAGGGCACTCTTAAAATCCTCACCCATTTTTTTATTAGGTTATGCATTTCTTGATCATATCATCTCTAAAGCCTTCTTTTCTTCTCTTTCTCTCTTCATGCTTTTGTTTAGGACCTAGAGTTGTTTCTAGCACTACTGATGTTCTCATTTTCTTTTGTTCTTTTGCAGTTCTCCCGGAGATGCTTTGGCACTCCCAATGTTCACTTTTTACATTATCATTCCTCCATTGGTGTACATTAATATTTAAATTAAATTAAATTAAAATGTGGTAAATGCTCTAAGGATAATCAAATCTAGAGCAATTCTATATATTACTGATCATCATATGTACTTTTACTATACACTTGTATCAAGAAGGGAATGCTACTTTTAATCTATTACATCTAATTGGTAGAAACGAGTACCATAGAATTTTTCGTTGCTCTTTGCTTTCTTACTGTGTTTGGCTACTTCAATTTTTGAATTCACTAAGTTGAATTTATCACCTTTTGAACCTTTGGATCCAAACATGGCTTTATCTTTTCCATACAAATCATGCAGAAATATGTCAGAAACTTGACTTTTGCAACTTCTAGTGGCTATTACAATATTTCTTTGATGCGTGAAGATTTTGCTGGACCAGTAAACAATTTGCAGTATATGTCACTTCATGACAGCTTTGATTTATTCTAAACTATAATTTGTTTTGTTATTTGTACACCATCCAGAGTCTGGACACTATTGGCCCTGACTTATTATGACAAAACTAAAAACTTAATGCTTTCTTATTTTGCGGTTATGCGATTTTAGTAACGTTTATTTTAAATTGATGCCAATTTTTAGGACAACCTCACGGCATTGAAACTATGAACACTGCATAACAATACATTATTTTAAGTGGGTTTCTCACTTATTTTATCCAGTTAGGTCTAGATGTCATTACTTTTGGATTAAATATGTTGTTTTATGGACTGATTTTTGAGTTGTGTCCTTGAGATGATTGTTACATATATTATATATTATGGAATAATGCAAGCACACGTTTAAGTTTTTGGTATTAGTTGTCTGCTGCAAAATGATTTAGGTTCATTTATGGCATCACCTCTCTATTTTTATTACAGACCAATAAGATGGATATTGATGTCAAGTTTTCATTTTCAGGTGAGACTGTTTCTTGCTGAAGATGCCTCATTGTTGTCTCACCCGGCTGACCAAGACCATCTATAGGCAAAGCAATATCAGTTGTGGCACGAATATGGCTCTGGATTTGAAGGTAATTAGTTGTTGGGCGTTGGAAACAATTATACAAAGTAGAATATACAAGAATATGCCCATTTTATAACGTCGGATAAGAATAAATCTGTCAAGCGGGATACCAGGACTAAATCTTGGGAGCAGGGCAACATCAGAAAACGTGAAATTGGTTTGCAACATTTTTTTTTACATGTGTGTTTGCTGTCATCGGTATTCCAACGTTTCACTACCGTCGGCCTTCCAACATTTCATCACCTCCTACATTTCACCCTCATCGATATTTCGATGTTTCACTACGTTTCACAACTGTCGGTACTCCGACGTTTAACTACGTTTCACCACCGTATTCTGACATTTCACTACCATCGGTATTCCGACGTTTGGGTACCATCGGTCTTGCGGCAGATTTTTCACATTTTATAATGTTGAAAGATTGATGCTCTGTTTCGTCGGAAGAGCAACACTCACTTTCTAACATCGGAATAGCGACGTACCATTGGTAATTTCAGAACAGCGATGACCATTTGGAAACGTCGGAAAATTTTTTGCTCTTCTGACAGTTAACTGAAGTGTCGGAATTGCGACGTGAGGAGAAACCACGTTTTTCCCTGCCTGAAAGTGTTGCGTTGGGGACGCCAATGTGTCGCAAGAGTGACATTTTGGCAGTCTAAAATTGGGCCAAATGTGCTAGTGTGGATTGGAATTCTCCCTTACCTTGCATAATGATGATGTGGGATGGCAACAAGAATCCTTGCGACATTGGCTTATGTTAGGAGAGTATGGCTACCATACTTGGTATGATGATGATGTGATGTGGTAGCAAGAGGCATTGTTGTGGTGGCTTCTCTTGAGAGAGTATGGATACCATACTTGGTATGATGATGATGTGGTATGGCAGAAAGAGGCATTGTTGCAGTGGCTTCTATTCAGAGAGTATGGTTCAACATTTCACATGTCAATCCATATGTCTCTATTTCCTACTTCGCAAAGTGTTGAGATGATACTTAGAGAAAGCAAGGCCAACAGGGCCAAGGATTGGAAAATGGAGAGACACAACCTACTCCATGTAGCATGGGCTAGAGAGATATTTTATGAGTTGGGACTTTCCACTTGGGGAAGGAACCACTACACTTCCCATATCTCATGCAGAGAAGAGGCTCTTGGACAACAGATGGTTGCCACTTGGGGACTCATTTATGAGGAGAGGCATCTAGCTACACAGATGGAGGCCATTATAGACCTTCTATAGAGGCAGCTACGAAGCTGGGCATTCATAACACATTGAAGTAGATGGGGAAACCTTCCACATGAGGATGCCACTTGGGAGGGAGATGGATTTCTACAGCATCCACTTTTGCAGTTGCTTGAGGACAAGTAACATTTCGGCAAGGAGGATTATAATATTCCAAATTTTCCATCAGCGAATTGGAATATTAGAGTTCTTAATTTTCTTATTTAATTAAGTAAATAAAATGGTGGAGGGGCCCATAAACCTAGTATATGATAAAATCCACTTCTATAGTTTGGAAGTGGGTTAATTGAGTAGTGCAGTAGCATTATGGAGTAGTGGTGCAACATAATAATGAAGAAAGAGTGGAGGTCATAGAGCATTAATAAGGAATATGATGGAGATAGTGGAGGAATAAATGCAAGATGATGGATATAGTGGATAAGAAATTGCAGAGATGATGGAGGAAGTGGTGCATTAAATGCACACATGATGGAGGAAGTGGAGAATAATTGCAGCAGTGATGGAGATCATGGAGGACAACATGCAGTCTTTATGGAGGCTAATGGTCACATGTGTAGCGCATTTATGAGGTGGGCCAAGGTTAGGGAAGGATCACAACCATAAAAGGAATATGAGGGCAGCAAAGGAGGGGAGTCTTGATTTTTATTATTGAGTGTCGTAAGACATTTATTTGCACACTTCAGTTGTTTAGCTAAGTCTGTTGTGTTCTTTAGCACCGGGTGTTCCCGAGCAGGAATCCCACCCTTACCCATGGTGGAATTTGAATGCCTACTCTGGGAATGTTTTCTTGGGCAACATTCATCATTTAGAAATCAGTGCCACATTTAGCCACTCTCATTTGCACTTCCAACAAGAGGAATTACGCATTCCTCAACTTGGGTTTGAGAGTTGGAAGGTTGTTCTCAGTACTTCAGCTAAGAAACCTATGGAGGGATCAAAACTTCACTCCATTTTAGTATTCCAAGAGTTCATTTTCATCTATGGCATTAGGACATATGTATAATTCTCCTATGCAACAACATTTCCTGCAGAAATTGCGTAATTTCTGCAGTGAGGGTTTGAGGAGAAGAGGAAGTTCCAAGCAACTCAGCCTGGAATCATGTGAGGGATTAATCCTTCACTTCAGGGATCACTTCAGCAACCTAGGATCAACATTGCATTACCTATCAATATGCTACATCATCATCCCTCCTAGACATCGTAGTATTCCCCAGTAGCTTTGCATGCAGCATCTACATATTCAGTGGAGGAGATAGAACTCAAGTTTGAGCTTGGGAATCGGGAGAAGGGACCACCCCTTCAGTTAGTGAGTTGAGTGGGTGATATTGAAGTAGATAGATAATTATTTCAGCCCCATATCAGCAGTTGTATCCAGGGAGTGCGTAACTCAGCCAGCAGGGGTGCAGTGTGCAACCCAAAAAGGGTTGAAATTCCAATCTCAAAATATGGCCAAACCATTTCTAGATTTTTCTGGGTTTCTCGAGTAGAATCCATGTTTAAAATACCATATCTTTCTGAGCACTCCAGTAGCCTTTTTCACATATATCTTCTTTCGAGCAGCAGTAGTTTCCAGCAATAGCAATTTATACTTTCCAGTGCTAAGTTTCATTTGTGTATTTCAACCATCTTGTGGCTTGAGTGCATTCATTTTGGAGCACTGTATACTTTCATTTTCTGTGATAATAATGATATGGGTCAGCTCTTTCTGCTCATACGTATGATTTTTTGATGTATTCTTGCATTTTTCCAGCTCTACATGGTTTTATTCTTATTTTACCATAGTTGGAATTGTGCATATATTCTATATTCTTATCTTTCCCATTTTGGGATACTACAAAAAGGAAAGGGGAAGTATGGGAATTCAACCGATATCCAATTAAGATAGCATTGGTGGGATCAATGTTTTTTGAATAATCATTGGGAGGTTTTCCTTTTCCTTTAGAAGCTTTAGAGGTAACAACAGTAGGTAAAGGGCATGCACGGACTACATTCAACTCCTTAAGTAAAAATTTCTGATGTTGCTTTAGTTTACTTACTTCATATAAGGAAATATTAGCTTTGAAATTCTTCATATCTTATACTATATTATATTATATGGTGTGATAAACAACCAAAGTTTTAGGTGTAGATGGATAATTTGAAGAAGATGGAATTAAATCAGAAGAAGTAGAAGGGAATTTTTTATTTGTACCTTTGTCTTTAGCAGTAGGAGTTGAGTATTTATGCATTTGATTTGATTTTGATGAGTCTACAGGCCCCTTACTCCTTGTGCTAATGGGTAATGCTTCATGTTCCTCTTCATTATTAGAGGTGGGAAGAATAAAATCTCATAAACCATGAACTTCAACTAATTCTTCTTCCTCGGAATCATCAGCAGATTTTTTATGTCTGATTTTTCTTAAAAGTTCTAAAAGGCTTCTTAGAAGAGTCATATACCTATTTTTTGATTTCCACCATTTAATTTGACATGGATTTAAGGACCTTTTGTAATCCATCTAGATCAAAAGGTTCTTTAGGAGTTTTCTTCATCAATTCTTCTTTGAAGGTGAATTTCTTAGTCTTTATTTCTTCTTGAGAAAATTTCTTTTCCAACACAAGTATCCTTTTCTCCATATATAGGGATTCTTTCATGTTTTCCACTAAAGTATCTTTATTAACCCTGTCTACAAAAATCGTGATATTGGAAGGAAGAGAGGAAATGTGCCATTTGATTTGTACATCAATGCCAGGTTTTGAGGTAGTGGGAATTTTTCTTAACAATTTGTTGAATTTGGAATTGAAATCTTTGATATTTTCGCCTAAATTTTCTTTTAGATTTGAAATATCATTGATAAGAGTGGTAGTTGTGTAATCATCACCAAACTTAGTCAAGATTTTTTCTTCAAATGTATTCCAGTCATTAATAGATCCTAGTGGTAATGAAAAATACCATGAACCAGTAGATCGTTCAAAGGTATCAGGAAATAATCTAACTACACAATATTCTTCTTCTACTCCATTAAGATTTATGGCTAGAATGAATTTATGGAGGCGTTCTTCAGTAGGGATTCCATCGTTAGGGTTGAACTTGGGAAACCACATTTCAGGAATCTTAGTAGAGGATGGATAGGTACTGCCATTTTAACAACTCCTAGATTATTCCATGGTATATTTTCCATTATATGAGTTGAAGGACTGGAAAAGGAAGTAGAAATTCTAGAGGTTCATGATGTGGTAGAAGAAATAACCCCTGAAATAGCACTACTTGAAATAACACCAGTTGTTTATGTTTGAGGAATATGAATGGAAGGAGCGATTGGTCGAGAGGAAGAAGGTGAAGAAATATAAAATGAAGTTGTTTGAGGAGGTGAGGAGGATGTGATCTCACTAGTAAATGTTTGATTTTATGAGGTAGGATTCCTCCTTCACTGAGTTTTCAATGGAAACTCAAAAGGATTAATTTCAAAATTTTCACTTTGGGATTAGGTTAATACACCAGAAACATGTAAAGAAGAAGTTACACTTCCTTCAGAGAGTTCTAATCGAATGGGATTTCCTTTACAAATATAAATCTCTTCGAATTTCTTGATCAAATTCTAGACTTCAGGTGACTCTTGTGTGGAATATTGAGGGATTGACTTAGAAAGTGTACTAGAATATTTCATAGATTTTTCCACAACTTCAGATCTAGGAGTAGGAGATCTTGAATGGGATATTGAAGTTTTGGGGGATTTTGAGGTGGCTTGACTCTTCTTATGCCCTTTTGATTTAGGATTAGACCTTGTTTCCATTCATAGTCTTTGGGCCCTCCTTCTAGTGCCAAAAATTTTGAAGGATCAAAAATCGTTGCCTCAACATTGGGGATGACCACGCATTAGAGAACTTGAAAACCGTTCCTTTTCCTTTTGGAATAGTGGCTCCAACTATGGATAATGGGACTGGTTTCCTTTTGAAATATAAGTGAATTAGTGTGAGGTGTAAAATAGTGAACTGGATTTGATAGATTAAACTCAATAACATTTAATTATATATCTATCAATTTATATCCCAAGATAAGTCCTATCTTTATATACGATTATTAAAAGATTCCCCCAAATACAAGATAATATAGATCATCGAGAACTCAAGAAGTGAATACGAATAATATAGTTAATTTAATTAAATAGTTAGTTAACTTAATTTTCTAACACATATCACATAAAAGATTTTATTGTTTCACATATACATTGAAAGATAGCAATCTCACACATCAATAGTGAATAACTGATTTATTGTATTTAAATAATATATATAGCAAAACAATTTTAAGAAATGACTATTGATCACATATAGACACACCAATAACATAGCGAAAACAATACTTGATATATTAAAGCTCTGATCATGGGAAAAATAGCTTTGGTTCAATCTTTCTATTCAGAAGATTCAAAATGTATAGTAGTGCAAGCTTTCAAAAGTTTTCCTTACAAAAATTTAGAACCCCTTCCTTACTGACATGAAAGGGTATTTATAACTGAGAATTAAACTATGAAAATAGAAAATACATGAAGTGTTGAGAGGGTTTAAACAAAACAACCTTAAAATAAAACTTAAAGGACAAAATTAGCATATGTTTCAACAATATCATCAAGAATGAGAAGTTGATTGCCCTCCCATTTGTTGTCTTAATTCACATATATCTAGCATGGGATTTAATTCATGTGGATGAGTTGGTTTAATACACATATGCCCCATGAACACAACATCTGAGAGTGCTGGAAGAATATGTGAGGTGGCGTTGGAAAGGCATCGTAACATTATCCATTAGCTATGTGGTTTTACCAAATACTTTCAATAATGCTCAAGATTTAACCTTGATAACTTCTTTATATTATCTTCCTTTTTCTTGGACCAATCCTACCAAGATTTCATAAATATTTTAACATCGGGAAAAGCATCAACTAGGCATCTTGAATTAGATTGGCATCAAAAATATTATCACTGATAGACTCAGTGAGATTGCTCACAATGTTTTTTACACTGAAAATGGCCCCCTCTGCCTACTTCAGTTTTATGTCCCAGTCTATAAAGAGAATTTCTTTATGTGAATCCTCTACTTTGGGAAATTAGCTATTTTTCCTATTGCACTATCCTTCCATGTAAGATAATCATAGATTTTCTCATCAATATCATCAAAGTATGCCCTCATATCAGACAATTGATTCATTAGTGAATCGCTTGTTTGGCACAAATGATTCATTGTTGCCAGCCTTTGGCAAAAGACCACCTATTGCTGAGCAAGGAGAGTATTGAGTTCTCTTGTGTCTTTATTGAAATCTTCAATCTTTTTATTATTTTTTAGTTGATCAATCCTAAGTTGGAGTTCTTAAATCTGAGCATATTTTCTTTTGATGCCAGCTTCATGTCATCAAATTTTTTTTTGTATTTATGTTAGTTGTACCTATCATTGCGGATTAATTCTCTATTTTTCATTCAATAAATCCTACTCTAACTGTAGAATTATATCATCTTTGACCTTGATTAACTGTTGTACCTATGAGGCCATTTCAATAGTGTTTGTAGCATAAGATCCCGCAAACTGCGATAGCCTAGTAAGATCATCAGAGGGGTTTTTTTGTGGATATTTCCATATAACATCCAGTTATATATCTATAGGGACTAGTGCCTAGGACTGCTCTACTCTTCTTCTCTTCCTTTTCCTGCTCATTATAGCCCTATGCTTGGGACTGTAAAAGATATCAAGAGGAGGCATTTCTTCATTTTTAAGAATAATTACAGAAGTAGGGTGTGTCAGGATGATTTCTAAATCATCAGTGTTGACAGCTTTGTTAGAAGCCCTAGTAGTCAACAGTTTCTTCTTATATATTTCAGAAGTATGAATTGTTTCTTTTCGAGTTTAAGATTGTATCTCCTGCGATCCTGTATTATTGATTTCCTGATAAAATTGATTCCTGATTTTATCTAAATCACTCCCAAATAGGAGCTCTTTAGTTTTTTGAGCTGATGATGTGATTTCATTTTTTCCCTATATGATATTGCTATCTTTTGACAATAACATCAAAGCCTTATTAAACTATAAAACCAGTAAATAAATCCTCAATGAGTCTAGAAGTTTTTCTAACCTTTTTTTTTGTATTCTATGAATTTATTTAATTCCTCTGGATTCAAGCAGGCTTCAGCTAACTTCTCCACATGTATTTAAGCTTAGTTCAATTCAAAAAAATCATTAAAATCATCAAGTTCATGTATGAATTGTCTTACTTTGACCTACATGGTGGAATTTATAGCTTTGTTGTTTGGATCATATTTCTTGCTTGGAATAGTAAGGAAATTTAGGGATTGTATTTGATCAATATCAGGCGTAGCGTGCTTGAAATTTTCTAGAGTATATACTCCATAGAGACTAGAGAAGGATGGATAGATAGACTTCTTTCTTCTTTTAGGGATCTAATTAGGTCGTTTCCCACAGTCTGATAGGAAACCTCTCGAGCTAAAAGCTTGTCGGGGACATAAAGAGAAAGAACATGTGGGTTTTCCAAGCTACCAAAAACTCTAACATAAGTAAAATACTCCTCCCCAAACCATTTTCCTATGGATGTAAAATCATCGTTGGCTTCTTTGGATAGTCTGGCTGATTTTTCGTCAAAGACATCTTGGTATAGCGACAATATACCTCCATGGAATATTTTGTAGAAATGTGGTTGGAAATTAGACTCCCAAAGGATAATGTGATAGATTTGAATAGGATTAGGGTATTCTAGGGTCCATTTCCATCCTATGGATGGAA
Organism: Pinus albicaulis; assembly: GCA_034641835.2. Taxonomy (NCBI): domain Eukaryota; kingdom Viridiplantae; phylum Streptophyta; class Pinopsida; order Pinales; family Pinaceae; genus Pinus; species Pinus albicaulis. Next base: position 393,484,177 of record CM076573.1, read on the forward strand.
AATCAGAGTTAAAACAAACAACTTTCATAATATATGCACTCATATAGAAAGGGGGCGCAATTTTGGTGGAGAAATTTCATTTACTTTGGTAGGCCACATATTACATACCCTTGTCTTCATGCTTGTGTTTGTTAGGATCCCTTCTCAACTGTCTAATTGGCTCTAAGTTGAATTTTTTATCCTCTTCAAACTTCTAAAGGAACTACTTGTCATATATCTTTTGTGGTTCTTGCAAGTGGTACATCTTCCTCAAGTATTCACCTTTAAATGACCTAATTACTGATTGTTTTGAAGTCAAGAAGGACCTAATTTCTGAGATATTCAGGTTTTCGATAATTCATTTAACTATATCTATGTAAGTTAGAATCTTCGGCCAAGCAGAAATTCGATGCAGATGAGAATTGGCAACATCTCTTTAGGTAGTTTCAGAAGATGAGGAGGAGCCATCAGTTGTTGCTATTCTTTCTACCACTTTTGGTTCTTCAACTTCGAACAGTATGTACATGGAAACTCACAAGAAGAGCTTCCAGTATCTGTAGTGCATTTAGTATCTAATAACAATGGGGGCATCTCAGTTACTTTTGGAGTGGGTGAAACTAATGGTGTTTGCACTATGGGATTCTTATTATTCTTACTAGTCGTGGACATTTCACTCAAATTTTGCTAATCGAGACTTGCCTACAAAAGAGAGAGAATACAGAACAAACACTTTGAATTTGAAAAACTTATGACAAAAATTTCCAAGTGATATCAAATATACGCTTAATGCATAATATCTCGAAACACTAGATGAAAGCGATCAAATCATTTTCATTTTCAGGAAACCATAAATATCATTACACTTGATCATTAATCAAAAGCGTGCATTCACATGGTCTTTTGTACAATTTAACGTCTCTTCATATGTTTCACATTGAAATTTTCTTTAATTGCATAACTTTAAAGTTGCGATATTCAACTTTGTCGATATGTGATCAGATTCAATGGCGGGGAGGCATATATCAGAGTTTCTCGCATCATGGAATCTTAAGGCAAGCTTCCATTTAAGTTTTGTGATGCGATATAAGTATTGCGATAGAAAATTTGTGATATGAGAACATGTGATAGGAAACTGTGATAGAGTGGATACGATATCGAAGAAGAATCACATTGGAAGATCGGATGTTTTGAATAAAAATAAAACGTCAATATAATTCTTGTGATAGAGGAAATGTGATGGATGGCATGGATCATGGGTCAGACTATTTCTAAGTTTTATATGCGTGAAATTTTTTTCCTTTGTTGAAGTTATTAAGACTTTTTCGTATTTCTTAAATTGAGTAACTTGCATTGGTATTTTCTCTTGAGAGGGCACTTCTATATGCTTTTGTGACTTGCGATATGCGATATGCGATATAGTCCTTTATCAATTTTCTGTAAGTCCTTTTAAGCCAATAGAATTAGAATCTAACTTCCTATAGCATGTATTTTTATCCTAAATGTAAATAGAATGTCTTATTTTATTTCTTTAAAATATTTTTAATTAAAAATTTAAAAGGATCCCCATTATTTTCTAAGTAAACTATTTAATAATAATGCAGGGTTGCTGAGTAGCACAACAATTACTTAGAAAGGATGCATGCTCCTCTAGGAAAAATATTTAAAGCAAGAGGGCTTTAGGATTCCATAAATATATACCTTTAATGATAAATGGAATTCATTGAATAGATAGAGTAAATATTTCCCATCTATGCCAACCATGGTTGGGTGAGGAAAGGGCCTTCCACATAATTCATAGTGGAGTCACCAAAATCAAATCATAACCTAAAGTAAAAGGAAAAAAACTCCAAACTAAAGTGAAAAAGAAGTCAAAAAATTCCAAAAAATGTAAAAATGAATAAAGAAAAAGCTGAAAGAAAATACCAAATCTAAAGAACAAACCCCAACAAGATTAACTATACAATGTCTCAACAAACAAATAAAATAATAAAACCATATGTGTGTTCGTCTAATTTTGATATTTTAATGAATTCTATCTTGCAGAGTTAGAAATAATTAGGATTTGAAACTATAAGGGAAATAGCAGTCATGTGATCAAATTAAGTCAAATGAGAAGTCTCTGTCTGGAGAAAATTTTCTTGTTTCAAAACATATCCTGCATAAAAGCATCTTAAATTATTTCTAATCAAAACAATGCTTGAGAAAAAACTAAAGGTTCAAGGACTCCCCACTCTAGCTGAATTTATGAACATCATAATCTCTTCTCCCAAAAATGTCGAAATAAAACAAAAAAAAAGGATAATGAGTGTTAAATCTAAGCTAGCAGGGGCGTGAAAAACAATTATTGAGGTCTTGCAGAACAAAGATATATATATCAGCAGAAATTAAAAACAAAATTGGAACTAAATGTAAAGAAATAGAAATGAATGAAAGTGGGCATAAGAAACTTACCATTGGAAAAAACTGTTTAATTTTACCTAAAATTATCATCTTCTCTAACAATAGAGAACCTCTTCATTTGATTTGAATTAAAAGAATGAAGGAGTTGAACTATTTTGAAATCTCATTGACCCAAATTCATTATTTATTAAATCTAATCTACAACAAGCAGCAAAACTAGAAAGTGATGGCTCATTTTCAAGGAATCATAAGTAAACCAAATCCATCAGAAATGAGAATGAAAATATGCTTATTTATTAATCGCAACGACAATTACTCTCTTTATATTTCAAATTTCAAATTTACTCCAAAAATCACAAGAATCAAAATCAAGACACAAAGAATGTAATGCATATGTGTAGATGAATAGGTCTTGAAATTTTGCATAATAAGTATAGAATGATATATCAAAACTCAAATATAAGAGAAATAAAACATGAATTAACCATGATCCATTACCTTTGCATATTCTGATTCGCTTACCAGCTAGTTTCTTAAGAGTTCCTTTTTCTTTGCCTGGTCAACCTTCTTCATTTCTTCGATAAGTCGGGAACCTAAAACTATCTTATATTACTTTAAGTGAAAATATGTCAGATCGCAAGAGTCTTTCCATGTTGAATTTTGGAGTGGAAATATCGGGAATGGATATGAAATAAAGTTACGATATTACAATGTCCTGAAATAGGGAGGCTTGATATAGATACTATGATTTACAAAAGCTTCGATATAAATATTTTATTACATAAAAAAAAAAAATTGGAAGTTCATTTCTCGTAAGCTCCGATAGAAATATCTAAATATAAAAGAAAAATTTTATTGCAAAAATGAATTTCGACAAGATAACGTCTCATAATAATTTCAAAAGTTGTCCTGATATGTAGAAATATTAAATATTAAAAGGAAGACATCAAGAAGCAAAACCTCAGAACAAAAGTATTTTATAACTTTTCATAAATAGAACTTACGATGTCAAACATGCCTGGTAGATAATACTACATGAAAATTTTTTCTTTTTAGTATATCAGGCGTTCAAATATTAGAGATCAACAATTCCGTGAGAGTTTTCTAAAATAGATCCAATAAATTTCATTCCAATAAGAAAATAACTTGAAGTTTTGTGAAATTGATTTGAAGATCACTTACATTTTTCTGTAAAAATAGGATTATGAGGAAAAGAGTTTGAGATTTTATGAATATGAGAATAAATCTCGTACAATAGATCCCAAAAACCATTATGAATCTCAAATCAACTTAAAAAACTTTGAGACCACAAGATTCTAGTGAAGATAGTGAAAGAGGGGCACTTTCCTTCACTAAGTGTAATGGACATGATAGCGGAGGTAAAGGCCATGTGGATCTCGGAGAGGCAAATCTTAGAATTTATTTTAAAATTCTTCTGATATAATACAAACCCAAGTATATGATAAGATAGAAGGTTCAAAATTTCAAAGGGAATAATCTCAAAAGAATGAAAAGTGGAGGATTGAGATTCCAAAATTTTCCAATTAGAGGGTGTAAGTTTTATAGAAGAAAGGAATGTGACTAAAATGGATGAGTGTAGTGAAAAGGTTCAATTGAATCAAAAAATGTAAGATTCAGAACAGACATAAATAAAATCATGGATAAGATCATTTGCTGCAATAATTTTGCAATTTTATTTTCTTGAAGAAAATATGAGAAAATATAAGCCAAGCATTTTAATTTAGCTACATCAATGAGAGGCAGAATATGAATTTTTGACTCAAATTGATAAATTTTCAAAGAAATGAGATATGTTGAGAAGCACCAATGCATAATACAAAAAAATTATGATGAGAAAGAAAATACTTCCTTGGACATGTTAACAATTTGGAAAGGAATGATGGCTCGCTTTTCTCAAGTCTCCAGCATTCAATCCAATGAATACCTGCAAAAGGAGAAAAACATAAATAATAAACAAACTAATGAAAAAGAGAAATTGGAAACAAATGAAGATGAACATGTCAATGCATACCTGGAATAATTTTGGTTGTAAATTTACCTCATGAATCTTCAAGTTCTCCCATGAATTTGTCAAAATTTTCATATGCTCAAAATTATCTACTTATTCAATCTAACTTAAAATCATAAGTAAAGAGATATTGATTTGCATCTACTTAAAAATAACATTGAGAGACTAACGGTGGGAAATGTTATCATATAGAAATTCTTATGAATTGAAAATTGAATTTTCAAGAACGCTTGATTGTAAAAAATCTTTGGAACTTCACCTTTCCTAATTTCTTGGCAAATTTCAAAAATGTGTTGAAGTTTCACCAATAATAATAAGAAAGATTAGCATAAGCCTAAATTAATAAATCATATTTTTCGAACACTCTTTGTTAGAAAATGAAGAAGTTGCAAGGGAGCATCATAGGCTCATTACATATTTATTAAAAAAAAATCAAACAGGAAAAGGATCTAAATTTCAATTAATATATTCCTAATACTAACTAAATGAAAGGAAACATGACTAGGTATGGTCATACTTCCAATGTAACCATTCAAGAACTTTATTTCCTGCATATATGTACACGGAACACATCAGTGAAAAAAATTATAAAGATAATCAAATTAACAAAACTAAATGTGAATTCAGAATGTACATTTATTGCTAACATATTTACATAAAGAAGTTTATTTACAAGAGGTTTACTTACACACATTCTCTCCTAGAAAGATTCTTCCAACCAAATTTATATGGGATCATAAAATTAAGAATGAATATTAATTGGATAAAGGAAGAATCCAACTAGGAGAGAATTCAAACAACCATTAGTGTTATGCACATAAGACAAACCATTAGCAATCTTCTGTGAACATGAAGCTTCCAAACATCTCTGGGTGGAGGCTTAGTTCATATGGGAGAAGATTTTCAATTGAATTAGATATTTGGTCATGTTGAATCAATGCACTCACAAGTTTTTATTTGTGTTGAAGATGCATTCTAAAACGCGAAGTAAACTAAGAATACATGACCATCAAATGGAATTGAAAACTCAACAGCTCTTGATGGTCATGATCTGAATTTGTGATTCCTCTTCACATTCTAGTAATGCACATTGCAAATTTTGAATACTTGTTCAATATACCAAGAAATAACATCTAAAAATTGAAAAATTCAAATATAAAATAATTCTGAAGTCAAACAAAATAACTAAAGGAAAAATAATAAAATCAAATCATAATGTAGACTATTGTTACAATTAATGTTATAGGACAATTGGGACTGGTTTGAAACAATTTCCTTCTCACACGAATTAGCCAAAATAGTATAATTAGAAAGATCATCTTGTGGAAAAGGGAAAGATTCAAGAATATGAATAGGAGTGAGAACTTCATTATCATAGGAATCATGAATTGGGATGGATTCTTAAATGCTAAAATCAGGAATATGATTCTTTGTTTGAGAATGAGGATTTATTGGAATAATTTGTAAATTACAGTTTTCTTCATTCTCACAAATGATTTGACTTTTATCACGAGGATATAATGTATAAGAAGATAAATTAACATCCTCAATGTTAGAGTAATCATCGTAAATGACTTGGTTTCTAAGACTTGAAGAAACCCTAGCGGAGCTCTGCATCTAGCCGACCTCTATGACCTAAGGTTTGCTGGTTCAGGCAACAACTGTCATTGGCAATCCTTCTCTTCCAGTCAAATATACGATAATCTAAGACCCAGATAGCCACAAGCTTTCCAATGACCAACTCCAGCGGGGGGGTTGCTAACCCCCAACTGGTCAATCACCAACAGGGACGAGGGCAGGGGCTGAACACGCCAATCAACACAACTCTGGACCGTCCCAAGAAAACACAGGGGTGACACCCATAGTGCAGACAGAAAGCAACTTGATCGCAGCAGATGCAACCATGAAATCTGCCACTTGCATACCAAAAGAAACCAAGAAACATGTGATTGAACTCCCAATGCATCGTATAAACGGAAGAATCCAATTCATGAAATATCATGCATTAATAGGTAAGTTCATGGGCTTATGTCCCACGGAAAAGGCTCTGAGAGGATGGATAGCCTCGAAATGGAAACCAAAAGAACATATAGATCTACAACTGTGCGCAAAAGGCTTCTTCAACACCCTCTTTACCTGCTCTAAAGATAAGGACAAGATCATGGATGGAGGGCCTTACTTCTTCAACATGGTAGGATTATACGTCCGACCTTGGACTAAGTGCTTCAACCCAGAAAAACAGGATCTAACCTAGGCACCAGTATGGATCTGTTGTAGCCGCTACAACAACACCCAAAATTTTGGGTATATTTAAAATTTCGGGTCGCCCCCTCTACTTGCTTAGTCGTTAAGGTTTTAACCTAGCCTATAGATGACAACATCCTCGTAACCTGTCCCAAGCCCCTCGTGAGCCTTCTCACCATCATGATGAGGTACTCTTATTGCAACTGCGCCATTTGTGAAGGGATCGCCATGCATGCATTCGAATGGAAACTTTTTGTGTATTTACATTGAAAGCTCTTGCACCTTAGATTGTGTAGGCACTCGGTTTGGGTACTTCACCAAGCTCATAATCTGATGTTAATTATTTTGGGGCGTCGTTCTTTAAAGGGTTACCATGAACTAATTAATGTTATAATATTTCATACAGGTCAATCCCACGGATGATACACTCATCAATGTCATCACCACACCAAGGGAAATAAATTGAAGCTAAATAACAAGGCCACAGCTCCGAAACTGCCATCTGATGTTCGACTTTGATATGATAGACGATGAAAGTAAACCTAAAAGGCATCCCACAAAGCATAGGCCAACCCCAGCTCAGTGGACACATTACTTCGATCTTGCCTTTTCATACTTGCCCTACTATGGCTATGCAAATTGGCACACACGGAAGGAATGACATACATAAGACGAGTATACCTTATGGGTAAGTCGAATTTTTCCATCAAGTTTGGAAAAATGAAAAGCAATATATTGTTCAACGGGGGATCAAATTTTAAAGATCAGTCCCATCCCACATACATGCTAAAGCCATAACTAGAGGGAAAAAGGGGGATTCTAATTATTACGCATTCCAAAATACTTTGAAAGGTCATGGGTTACCAAGGATTGGCTTTGTCTCCGTAAAGAGCGCCCTATTAACCACCCAAAGGCCCATGCATCATGAGATCTGAAGAGATTCGCAGCATGTACATATGCGTTGTGGAAACTTTTGATCTTGTACAAAGATGAATTCGGGCTTCTCGGAGGTAACACGAGGAAACAATGATGTCCACCCAAATTGATCAGGAGATCAAGTCTCTTGTAGAAAAATGCTCAAAATTTAAGTTGCTCAGAATTGGTTTGAACCAGATCGACTAGAAAGAGCTCAGAAAAAAATCTTGTAGACGTGAATGACACTGAAAACTGACATCGTATGAGGAAGATATTCAGCTTCGAAGTTTGCCAATTTCAGTTAAAAAAGGGGTCCAAATTTGACTTTAGAAAAAAAATATTTTTATTAATAAAATAATATTCCACAGAATATTCTGGGAATATTCTATGGAATATTCCACAAAATATTCTACAGAATATTCCAGTGGCAGCCAATGAACAGGCGCCACATGGCCAGCCCAGAGGCCGCCACGTGGCCCCAAGGTCAAACAGAAATGGGCATTTAAAATTTGTTTATGCATGCGGCAAGATTCGAACCGAGGTCGGGCGGACACAAACACGACGGACCGGCCATTGGGCCACGGCTATGGTGTTTGTTTAAACAATGGCACCAATACATATTTGAACATTGAAATGGTTTGGGCGGAAAACACCGTGGGTCTTGGTCACATGGTTCCGGCGGAAGGTGCGGAGCTCATTAATATTATATAGTTCAAACTTTATTATATGTCGTTGATAACTCAAAGTTTTTCCAACAAAATCCGACGATTAGGGTCACGTGGCCTGATTCTTTAGCCCCCAATGAATGGTGGCCAATATGGCGGTTTCCCTAATTTTAGCGCCCACCTCCTATTTTGTTGGCGCTAACTGGCAGTTCTCCACATTTTGTGGAGTTTTTCTAGGTGACACTGGGCAAACTTCAATTAGCCATAACTTTGGCTAGGAAAGTCCATTTGGGACAAAATGTTTTTTGATTTTGGGGTATTGAAGCATTCTGGAGCTATTGGGAGAGGTTTCAGAGCCATCAGGGTGCTCTATCAGTGATTTTACCAGCGATTTTGGTTGTGGAGCCACTAGGGCCTAATGAAATATCAGCTATGTTGGACTATAATCATCCATTGGAGGTGAATGAATAGTCGATTTATACTGATTTCAGTCTTCTGTTTCTGAATATGCAGCTAATTTTTCCTTTTGAGGCTTTCTATACAGTGTAACTCTTAATTTGAGCATTAATGAAAAAGGGAAAAGCCTAATTAGAGGCTTTTGGACCCAGCAGAGGTTGCCCAAGAGAGGGGTGAACTGCTTAAACAAAGGATTACTGTTATGCTGTGCATTTTTTGCTGTTATATTTCAATTTCTACTACATTAAACAGTAAATTTTCATAAGTACACTTTTCCCAATCAGACTTATACAGTGAACACAACTCCTTAGTTTCACTTCAAACCACATTACTTCATTTTCAGAATACTTGAACTTGCTTATTCACACATAAATTTTTGATTAATGAATACTTTGCACATAAACAAATACTTTCATTGATCGAATCTATTTCAGTGTTTACATTTTATTTCTTTAGGCAGAGCCAGTTTTTGGGCCATAAGCTTCTGGTTTCATCCTTTCTAGTAAAGGTGAAATAACCAATAAAAGCCCCCTACTGTCAATCTCTGTATAAGAAATACTTTGTTCTCACAATTTCAGATCAGATTGGTATCAGAGCTCTAGGTTTTGCTTAAGAGTTTGTGAAATTTGTGCAAGAAGATTGTGTTATTCTACAAAATTTGATGCTTACTAGGCTGAAATTGAAAAGCCTGGGAAGGTCAATTGGTTAGAAAACAAGTTAATCCTCAACCAAGGAGGGCTAGATTGCCATTATCTCCACCTTCCATTTCATCCTCATTAGCCTTAGAATCAGCCACAAACATGTCTTCCAGAGAAGGAGAAGTACATGAGGAAATGGATCCCAAGGAAGAAGAAAGAGTTTTTAAAAAAGCTTTCTTGGACATGACTGAGATGGCTAGGATCCTATAACAAGAGAGAAATGATAGGATTTCTGGAGAAGGGTCTAGAAACCAAAAAGAAGAAGGAGATTCTTTAGGAGGAAATAAAAACAAGGAGGAATCTAAGAAAGGGAATGGAGGAAATGGTGATCCACCATCTCCATCGTCATCCTCTTCCTCCACATCATCCTCTTCAACTTCTTTTAATCAGTCACACAAAACAAAAAAATCTTTTAAAAATCCTTTGTTAAAGCTTGATGTAAAGTTTGAGTTGCTGATGTTTAATGGTGATGTGAATGCAGAAAAATTGGATAACTGGATTAGACAGCTGGAAGTCTATCTAAGGATTCAGAATTTGCATGATGATGACATAAAAATCCAATTAGCCTCTTTGAGAATGGATGGAGCAGCTTTGGTTTGGTGGGAAGCCAAGACCAAGGAGGAAATCAAAAAGCACGGTAAGATAACTCTAACATGGACTGATTTTATTACTGCTATTAAGAAACAGTTTTATCCTCTTGCTCATATTCAGAAAGCAATTATGAATTGGCAAAATTTTAGGCAACTTAAAGTTCAAAATGTGCAAGATTATACCCAAGAGTTTAGAAGGAGAGAACTTCTACTTGGAGTAGACTTACAAAGTCAAGACACCTTGTTAAAATACATAGGAGGTTTGCACAATTACCTTCAACATACTATTCTAATGTTCAATCCTTCCAGCTTAGATGAAGTCTATGTGCAGGCTACACATTTAGAAGCTAGAGGAAAGAATACTTTTGATGAGGATAGTAATTTCAAAAACAAAGGAAAGAAAAGAGTTGCAAATTCAAGAAAAGAAAAAGGAAAGTTCTTTTGCAAGAACTGTTCTAAGAAAATTCATGATGAAGATCATTGTTGGAAGCTTCATCCTGAACTGAAACCAGAAAAATACAAGAACAAAAACAAGACCAAAGAAAAGGAGAAAATTGTAGCAACAGTTGAGTAAGACTTAGGGTCAGACTCAGGAGATGAGACAAAAAGCATAGCCATGGTTTTAAAGAACATTAAGGGGAAAGAAGTGGTGCAAGACACAACTCCCAGTTCTAGCTCTTTGAATTTTCACAAAGATACTCATGAAGAAAAGAGGAGGATAGAGCTCTTCCATGTGAGGGTAATTTCAAAACATACCAAAATTGACACACTATTTGACAATGGGTCACAAGCGAATCTTATATCTGAAGACTTGGTCAAGCAGCTTAAACTTGAGACCATTCCACATCCGAAGCCTTATCCACTTGGATGGATATGCAAGGATGCCAATTTGCAAGTCTCAAGAAAGTGCATATTGCACTTTTCAATAACTGCACACTTTATTGACACAATGGAACTTGATGTGGTGCCGCTTGATATCTCAGGTATTGTTTTGGGAAGTCCTTACTTATTTGACAGGAAGGCCATCTTTCATCGCCATGAAAATAATTATCACTTTTTCAAAGATGGTAAAGAGTACATTGTGAGAGCTCACAAGAAGAAGCTGGAATCTTCTTTACTCCATGCAAGTCAATTGAAAAGACTGGTTAATGCAAGTCAAAGTCTAACTTTGTTAATGTTGAAACGACCAGATTTTGAGCATTCGCCTTTTTATGATGCTGCTAATGATATGTCTCAGTTTGATAACAGTTTGTCTTTGAAAGAATATGATGTTATGTTGCACAAATTACCTTTTGGGTCAGCCAATGCAGTGAATGAAGTGTCAAAGCAAAGAAGTGCAAGCAAGAAGGACACACCATTCAGCATGGGAAAATGTTGGTTTCAGAATGGTAGAATTCGCCATGGGAACAGTTTGCAAGGTGAAAGTCATTTTAAGTCTTTCTAGAAGTTTGATCAGTGTAGAAAAAAAAAAATTTCTGCAGATTACAATTGCTGTTCTGCAAATTTTAATAATTTGCATCATGACTTCGTCAATCTTAGCAATGGTCGATCAGTTGATTCTAGAGACATTTTATCATTTTCTCAAAAGCTTCATTTGATGAAATCAGGTAGATTTCAATTATTCAAGGGTGGAAGAGTGGAGAATCAGTCTCCACATCATCAGTTTTAGTAATCAGAGAGATTTTGGGGTCCAAAAGCTTCCCATTTGGGAGGTGTGATAAGGAGATCAAGTCTCTTGTAGAAAAATGCTCAAAAATGAAGTTGCTCAGAATTGGTCTGAACTAGATCGAATGGAAAGAGCTCAAAAAAATGATCCTGTAGATATAAACGGCACTGAAAACCGACGTCGTATGAGGAAGATATTCAGCTTTGAAGTTTGCCAATTTCAGTTAAAAAATGGTCCAAATTTGACTTTAGAAAAAAAATATTTTTATTAAAAAAAGAATATTCCACAGAATATTTTGGGAATATTCTTTGGAATATTCCATAGAATATTTTGTGGAATATTCCAGTGGCAGCCAATGAACAGGCGCCACGTGGCCATCCCAGAGGCTGCCACGTTGCCCCAAGGTCAAACAGAAATGGGCGTTTAAAATTTGTTTATGCACACAGCAGGATTCGAACCGAGGTCGGGCAGACACAAACGCGACAGACCGACTGTTGGGCCACGACTATGGTGTTTGTTTAAACAATGGCGCCAATAAATATTTGAATGTTGAAATGGTTTGGGCGGAAAACACCGTGGGTCTTGGTCACATGGTTCCGGCGGAAGGTGCGGAGCTCATTAATATTATATAGTTCAAACTTTATTATACGTCGTTGATAACTCAAAGGTTTTCCAACAAAATCCAACGGTTAGGGTCACGTGGCCTGATTCTTTAGCCCCCCACGACTGGCAGCCAGTATGGCAGTTTCCCTAATTTTAGCGCCCGCATCCTATTTTGTCGGCGCTAACTGGTAGTTCTCCACATTTAGTGGAGTTTTTCTAGGTGACACTGGGCAAACTTCAATTAGCCATAACTTTGGCTAGGAAAGTCCATTTGGGACAAATGTTTTTTTGATTTTGGGGTATTGAAGCATTCTGAAGTTGTTGTGAGAGGTTTCAGAGCCATCAAGGTGCTCTATCAGTGATTTTACCAGCAATTTTGGTTGTGGAGCCACTAGGGCCTAATGAAAGATCAGTTGTGTTGGACTATACTCATCCATTGGAGGTGAATGAATAGTTGATTTATATTTATTTCAGTCTTCTGTTTCTGAATATGTAGCTAATTTTGCCTTTTGAGGCTTTCTATACAGTGTAATTCTTAATTTGAGCATTAATGAAAAAGGGAAAAGCCTAATTAGAGGCTTTTGGACCCAGTAGAGGTAGCCCAAGAGAGGGGTGAACTGCTTAAACAAATGCTTACTGTTATGCTGTGCATTTTTTGCTGTTATATTTCAGTTTCTACTACATTAAACAGTAACTTTTCATAAGTAAAATTTTCCCAATCAGACTTATACAGTGAACACAACTCCTTAGTTTCACTTCAAACCACATTACTTCATTTGCAAAATACTTGAACTTTATTATTCACACATAAAATTTTGATTAATGAATACTTTGCACATAAAAAAATACTTTCATTGATCAGATCTATTTCAGTGTTTACATTTTATTTCTTTAGGTAGAGCCATTTTGTGGGCCAGAAGCTTCTGGTTTCATCCTTTCTAGTAAAGGTGAAATAACCAATAAAAGCACCCTACTGTCAATCTCTGTATAAGAAATAATTTGTTCTCACAATTTCATATCACAAATGCAGATTGCTGCTAGCTTCCCCAGAGGATGCACAACTGGTTTTCAAATCGACAACAAAACCTACATTATGCGGATGCTCAGTATCTTCCTCAAAACAGAGACACCACTCTCCCACTTATCAACTCATGCAAATTCCCTTAGCGCGACAATGACATCACCAGCAGATAGAAGTTGCAGTTTCACATGGCAAGGGCTAAGGCTGGCCTCCAGAGAACAAGGTTCTGATATCTCTGAAAGAGAAATTTAGAAGGGATGACCGAAGGTCTAAAGTCGCAAATTTCCTCAGGTCACCGGGTCGCATAGTTGCACTCCCTGTTAAAAGATCGACGGCGCGACCCAGCGACCTAGCGACTAGGTCGCAAGGTCGCATAATCTGGGCAGGTTGCAGGTCACGGATTTCCTCAGGTCACAGGTCGCAGATTGCTGGGGGTTGCAAGTCGCAAGATCCAATTAGGTCTCAAGTCGCAATAGTGGCTCAAGTCGCAAGTCGCAGAATAGACTGGGTCGCAAGGCAGCCCAAAAGTCGTGAAAACAAAAAGTCAAGGGGCCCCAAAGGGCAAGCTTTGCTCTATAAATACTTCCTTCGGGAACTTGTAAAGGACTTTTATTTTGGACTGAAAAGGATATTGAGTATGGTATAGAAGGACCACACAATGTTGCATATGAATACAAGCACTTGTAAACTCCATTGTTGGATCTGATGCTGATTAATGCATGAACACTATGAGTATTACATGTTCAGTTTCTAACATATTTTGGTTAATGACATTGTCTCTCTGTTTACATCATGATGCATTATAGTTTTCTAGAAGTGTGTTAATGGTGTTAAATCTATGCTTCTGCTTTAATGAATGCTAATAACTTTGTTTGTTAACATTTACATTATCGTTGTGATCATTCAAGGAAGTGAAGGGTATTCTGCCATAAGGAATTATTTCTTTTTGTGGTCAGAACAACTTTTACAAGCATGACCCTAATGACGTGCTGCTAATAGCATCTCCTTCGACTCCATGATTTACAACTCATCTTGCTACGCATAGTGTTGTTTGACCATTATAATTCGTCAGTCATGTGTTTTGTATCATCTGAATAAGCGTGCTTCCTTAGGTTTGCAAAGTCTAATTGAGACCAAAGAAAAGGAGTATCAAGTGGTAGTCGGACCCACACCCTAGATAGGATCCCTATTCCAAATGGTTTAGAGTCTAGTTGGGACTTTTTACCGAGGAGATCCCCTGTTGTTGGCCAGACAATTTTTCCCGTCAACAGAATTGGCGCTAGAAGGAGGGCCAGATGAAAAGCTGAGCCCTTAGAGCCTGCAGTTAATCTCATATCTGTAATGGCTCGTCCCCAAATCATCCTCCTGAGATGTTTTTCATAGTTTTATGAGCCTCGATGCTTCATCCCTGATGAACTTATGTATCACTTTTCCCAGCTAAAATTCGATGGAGAAAATGGAGTGTCCATAACCAAACACCTTTTAGATTTCTGTGACTTTTGTGAGTGCTACGAAATTGACAATGAAGGTTTGATTTGTTTGCTTTTCTTTCTCACTCTCGGAGGTCATGCTAAGCAATGGTGCCACACATTGCTGGAAGCTTCCATCCATTCGTTTGAACAACTCGCCAGTGAATTACAACAAGCTTTTCACAGGTACGATTTTCAAAATGTATTTATAAAGTTAAATGACATTAGAATGGAACCTCGGGAACCTCTAGATGAATTCTCTATCAGATTTGTTCATTATTTTTTTGAGTTCCCTTAAAAGGATGTTGACTGGAAATATTTAAGTGAACATTTCAGGTATGTGATCCTCGTTTCCCTTGAACAACTTCAATTAGCAACCTAGCTTGATCCTAGTGTTCCCTACGATGAACCGCAAGTGGCCAGCTGTTCAGAATTCTTCCCTAATGTTTCCTTGTCCACCTCCCCAAGTCGAGACTACATTCAGGCCTCCAAGGAGAGTATTACTGTTTGTGATATCCCTGCTCTTCCTCCTGAATTTCCGTGTAGTGGAGTTGTGACCTTGAAAGTTTCTAAGAAATGATAGACACGTGCAAGAAGATAAAGCCTATTGTACTACCTTTGAATCTTTCACACACCCTTTTGAATCAAAGCTTGAAAACCAGATGGGCCCAACATCCCTCCAAGTTCATGAAACCTACTTCGAACCCACTCGATGTTTCCCTGGGCACAATCCTAAATCTGATTTGCACGCTAATAACAAATTCACTCCTGTCCCGGATAAAGTTTACCTTACAAAATCATTGGACCATCCTAGGCATGCAAGACCATTGTCCACTCCGTATAACATCAATATGCGAGATGAAAGTCCTTGTACGGTTAACACCCTTGCGGCTCGATCTCTTCATTCATTATTCCTCGATTTATTTCATGAGTCCGTCACACCAATAATTTATTCGAGACATTCAAAATTTCCTTATACCGGTATTGGCGATAATCATAAGCACGTGGATGGTGTTTCACAATCACAGTGCAAAATTGATGAATCTTTTAGATCTAATCTTTCTTACTCGAAATCTTTAGATAGTCATAGGAGCGATTTCCTGTTTGGGCAACCTCAAGATGTCCCCTTTATTGATCCATCCCAATTGGTAACTCCTGGGGAGCCTAACATGCCAGGTACCCACCTTGATCAAATTGATGGTTCCAGTGATCACTGCTTATCTGAAAACATGTTCACTCATACCGCCGAGGACTGTCACTTGTATCTCTCTGCCGACTATAATCCGCTTTATGAAGATCCGAGTACCTATCAGGGAATCAAAGCACTTTTGCTTCTACCGACCATTACCCCTAGTCCTTCTGATCCTGATGAGACCCCTCAAACAACTCCAACTAGGGTTTCTCAACTTAGGATTTCTGAAATAACGGTTCCAAAGCACCATGCTCCTCCGAGCGTAACCACGTTGGATATCATCTCATTCGGATGGATCTTTCATTCTAGTAAGGTTTCCCTGAGCACATATTCCTATTCCCCAACAACTAGTGTGCAACAACCGACATACCCCAATTTATTCACCGATAAGAAAACACTGGTCATTGTCTCTAATCTTTTCAATTGTTGCCCAGCCAGTACCAGTTACAATCAGGCACAAACATGGGATTTTTTGCAAACCCCTCAACTATCGGAAAACCTTCTGGTACATTCACCCCATCCTGGCAAATATAAATAATCTGATACATTGGATTATCAATCTGTCAGCACGCAAACATTTGGCCAAGTTGATACAAAGCCCACTAACATTGTTCAAATCACCACATTTCATGATCAGAACAATTCGCCTGTTGATCTCGCTGAACAATAAAAGTTGGGAAGCCCCCCACCTAAAGGTCCAGAGTTTGTTCAAGACAGTGAGGAATTTTAGGCTCCACTAAACATAGATTCGAATCCTCATACCCTTGACCAAACCTAGGAGCAACCTTGAACTAGGGTTTTCAAAACTAGGGTTTCTGCACTTAGATGCGCAAGCATTTATAATTCGCCTGGCACATGCTCATTATTTCCATTCCATAAAAATTATCATCTTCAACACCATGATGAGGTTTCCGTTTGGTTTGACGGATCTTATCTAATGAATATACTCGCAAACAGGTAGTGGCTTACCTCCCTCCTGTCATACCTAGGGTTGTGCATGAATTGGTTTGTGTCATTCATAAAAAATGTTGAGTTTCAAGAACATATTGCTGTATATCAGGATGAGAGTGGAATTCAGCTTGCACAATCCATTTTGGCATGTTCTCTGGTAAGTATCCATGATCTTCTTGCCGTTTCACATGCTCTTCAGCTAAGTTTTGATGTTGATGCACTTTTTTGGATACTAGCTCTGATCCCAAGCATTGTTGTTGTTGTAGGATGGGAACTAATGTAGTGGCTACACTGGAAAGATGATTTCACATAACCCGACCACATCATTGGTTAAATTAGGGTTTTAGGTGTAGGCTAGCTAGGACCTGTTAATAAAAAAAAATTTAGTTCAAAGTTTAATTAAGTTTACTTGCGAAATTTTTTATTTTATGATTTAAAAGTGTGTCTGCTATTTTTCTTACGATTAGTATCTTAGGCATCATCATGTTACAATTGTTTTGCAATCATTTCTTTTATTTTTCTTATTGCTACATAAATAATCACTGCTTGTATTATCCCCCTTTTCCACCTACAACTGGTTGATCATTCCCACGCATGGTGTTGCATTGCATCTTGAGCCTCATTTATTACATTACGTCGTACACTTTATTCCTCACATCATTTCCGCAGGTTTTTTATATAGCTTTGAAAATTTTCGACATATCGCCTATCACTGCATGAGCCCTCATTGAAACCCTACCACCTTGAGGACTTTTTCTGCCCCGACTACGGAAACAGTAACCCCATTACGTGAGGTTGCGGTGGCTATCTCAAGAGGCAACTTTCTCTTAGGACAGGTCATCGAAGTCGCATTCTCAACACGATGCTTATGAGTCTAAACTTATTTAGCCAGGGAGATATGAGCTGATTGCTTGTGGGAGACCTAATGAGTTTGAATGGCCCATACCCATAGCCTAAGCCTTATGCCCAGCATAGTCTTGGACATCTTAATGATTTGTTTTTCACGCTTCGCCTATTGTGGTGGATGGGATGTGAAGGTTTGGCACAAGGGAAAACCCAAATCAAGATATCTTTCAGTTTCTGTAAAACAAAGAACAACCTCTCTTGCTCGTAAAATAAATCAGGATCCCTCATCCGCCCATGAAAAATAAGTGCCACGAGCACATGAAAATAAGTGCTGCAAGCACATGAAACAAATAAGGGTAAAGGATCGAGAAAGGCTTCCTGCGCAGAGAGGTATTAAGACTACTGCACCACTGTGCGGAGGTTGGCTATCATATCGCTGTGATTTCCTCAAGTGACAATTTATCTGTGGTACTATCCAAATTACTGGCAGCGGAGCAACACCAGAAAATTACTTTAAAAATCCTGAGAATAATAAACCCGCTGCCTTTCTCTTCACATCATCAACAAGCTACTGGCATCTGTGAGCTTCCGCTTTGATGTGTTCTGATTAGCGAGACCTAGCTGAGGCACAAGGACTGGGCATACCTGTAAAGGCTAAAGTAATACAAAGGGTACAGGCAGAACTTGTTCAATATTCCCTTGCATCACTATCTTGGCTCAGACTGTTGTTGTGATATTGACAGAGATGCCAGATTCTACCAGTGGTTCGCCATTTGTTGTAGCCGCTACAACAACACCCAAAATTTTGGGTCCCCCCCTCTACTTGCTTAGCCGTTAAGGTTTTAACCTGGCCTGTAGATGACAACATCCTCGTAACCTGTCCCAAGCCCCTCGTGAGCCTTCTCACCATCATGACGAGGTACTCTTACCGCAACCGCACCATGTGTGAAGGGATTGCCATGCATGCATTCGAATGGAAAATTTTTGTGTATTTAGATTGAAAGCTCTTGCACCTTATATTCTGTAGGCACTCGGTTTGGGTACTTCACCAAGCTCATAATCTGATGTTAATTATTTTGGGGCGCCATTCTTTAAAGGGTAACTGTGAACTAATGTTATAATATTTCATATAGGTCAATCCCATGGATGATACAGTCATCAATGTCATCACCACACCAAGGGAAATAAATTGAAGCTAAATAACAAGGCCACAGCTACGAAATTTCCATCTGATGTTCGACTTTGATATGATAGATGATGAAAGTAAACCTAAAAGGCGTCCCACAAAGCATAGGCCAACCCCAGCTCAGTGGACACATTACTTCGATCCTGCCTTTTCATACTATCCCTATTATGGCTATGCAAATTGGCACACATGGAAGGAATTACATACATAAGACGAGTATACCTTATGGGCAAGTCGAATTTTTCCATCAAGTTTGGAAAAAAGAAAGGCAATATATTGTTCAGCGGGGGATCTCATTTTAAAGAGCGTTCCCATCCCACATACATGCTAAAGCCATAACTAGAGGGGAAAAGGGGGATTCTAATTATTACGCATTCCAAAATTCTTTGAAAGGTCATGGGTTACCAAGGATTGGCTTTATCTCCGTAAAGAGCGCCCTATCAACCACCCAAAGGCCCATGCGGCATGAGGTCTAAAGAGATTCGCAGCATGTACATATGCATTGTGGAAACTTTTTATCTTGTACAAAGACAAATTCGGGCTTCTCGGAGGTAACACGAGGAAACAATGATGTCCACCCTAATGCAGAGAGCTGCTAGCTTCCCCAGAGGATGCACAACTGGTTTTCAAATCGACAACAAAACCCGCATTATGCGGATGCTCAGTATCTTTCTCAAAAAAGGGACACCACTCTCCCACTTATCAACTGATGCAAATTCCCTTAGCACGGAAATGACATCACCAACAAATAGAAGCTACAGTTTCACATGGTGAGCTATAAGGCTAGCCTCCAGAGAACAAGGTTTTGATATCTCTGAAAGAGAAATACAGTAGGGATGACCGAAGGTCTAAAGTCAAAAATTTCCTCAGGTCGCCAGGTCGAATAGTCGCACTCCCTGTTAAAAGCTCAATGGCGTGACCCAGCGACCCAGCGACTAGGTCGCAAGGTTGCATAATCTGGGCAGGTCGTAGGTCACGAATTTCCTCAGGTCACAGGTCGCGGATTGCTGGGGGTCACAAGTTGCAAGATCCAATCAGGTCGCAGGTCGCAACAGTGGCTCAGGTGGCAGGTCGCAACAGTGGCTCAGGTCGCAAGTCGCAACAGTGGCTCAGGTTGCAAGTCGCAGAATAGACTGGGTCGTAAGGTAGCCCAACAGTCAGGAAAACAAAAAGTCACGGGGCCCCAAAGGGCAAGCTTTGCTCTATAAATACTTCCTTTGGGAACTTGTAAAGGACTTTTCTTTTGGACTGAAATGGATATTGAGTATGGTATAGAAGGACCACACAATGTTGCATATGAATACAAGCACTTGTAAACTCCATTGTTGGATCTGATGTTAATTAATGCATGAACACTATGAGTATTACATGTTCAGTTTCTAACATCTTTTGGTTAATGAAACTGTCTCTCTGTTTACATCATGATGCATTATAGTTTTCTAGAAGTGTGTTAATGGTGTTAAATCTATGCTTCTGCTTTAATGAATGCTAATAAAATTGTTTGTTAACATTTACATTATCGCCGTAATCATTCAAGGAAGTGAAGGGTATTCTACCATAAGGAATTATTTCTTTTGTGGTCAGAACAGCTTTTACAAGCATGACCCTAATGATGTGTTGCTAACAGCATCTCCTTCAGCTCCATGCTTTACAACTCATCTTGTTATGCATAGTGTTGTTTGACCATTATAATTCATCAGTCATGTGTTTTGTATCATCTGAATAAGCGTGCGTCCTTAGGTTTGCAAAGTTCGATTGAGACCAAAGAAAATGAGTATCAAGTGGTAGCCGGACCCACACCCCAGACGGGATCCCTATTACAAACGGTTTAGAGTGTATTTGGGACTTTTTACTGGGGAGATCCCCTGCTATTGGCCGGACATTTTTTCCCGTCAACAGGATCCATCTCTACTTGCTCTCGCAAGACTACTCGGATGAACTCACCTTGCGAGACATAGGCAATGCCCTAGGGGAGTTCGTCAAGATCGCAGAATAAACTAAAATCAATAGGTATGCAGCCTATGCACGTATTTGTGTCTACATGAATCTAGCTGAACCGCTACCAGGGGAGGTAAGTCTCTTGCATGAATATTTTGAATGGAATCAATTTTTTGATTATGAATACATTCCCTTTAGATGTAGGAAATGTCACCAACATGGGCATTTATTCAGAGATTTCCCCCTAAATAAGAAGGAAACAAAGGAAAAAGGCACCAATGAACAGGAAAATGAGGGATTCATGAAGGTATCAGGAAAAAAAAGACACAACAAAAGAGCTACCCTGCAGCAGAACAAAAAAGCATCAACTACCAGCAACAGCTTCGCAGCCCTTAACCAGCATCAGCGAAAATGAAACAACTCCAGGCAAGGAGGCTTGAAGCACCTCCACTGCGCAGATTCAATCAGTAATGACACAACAGAATAAGCTTTCACTAGAAACCTTCCTAAAAACTCCCAATACCAACACAAAGAGGGACAATGATCAAATCAAAGGCAAAGAACCAATAATGGAAACAATACTAGAAGCGATGGAAGAAGATCCAGAAAGTATAGATCTAGAAGGACAGGATCTAGCAGGGCTAGAAGAAGCATGTACCAACAAAGACTACACTTCAATCCTAGAGTAGCAAATCGAAAATATGGAGGAAATATTAGCCAGGGCACAACAGCTACCCTCTCTAGGCATACAGGGAGGAACGATAATCAACACCCAATACTTCGCAAAAGAGTCCCAAAAAAGAGGAAGGAAAACATCCTTACAAAGAACCATCGAAGTAGGGAAAGAAATGGTGGAATCATGACGGTTCCCCAAGTTAACTAGATTCTATGCTCTCACCTGCCAATATATCCCATGAAGTTCATCTCATGGAATATCATAGGGCTCAATAGCCCCTCGAAGCACAAAATATTAAAAAAAATGATTATGGAGGAACACCCTGCAATTTTCTACATGCAAGAAACCAAATGCAATAGTTCAACCCTGGAAACCATCTTCAATAAGATTTGGAAAGGTAGAAATATCATAGTAGTCGATGTTGTAATATCCCAAAATGGGATCTGTCAGCAATGAATGACTGGAAAATGCATTTTCCAGTAATGTATGAAACGGAGATGAAAAACAACACTTGGATCCCTTAGATCTGAGTATCTAAGTCCTAAATCCAAGAGGGTGTCGAAAAGAAATCATTATAGGTGGGTTAAACAGATCTCCCACACCTAGTTTGCTTGAAAAATGCCCTAGAAGGGACTGCAGCAACAATAAACAAATCTTCTCAGGAAATAACGCATTTTCTGCAGAACAAGAGCAGGAGGCCAATAAAATTTCCTTCAATATTATTTATAGCAGAAATTAAGTGTTACAATGGAGTTTATCAAATGCATAGCTGAAAATACAAGTCATAAACAGAAGAAATACCCTCAAAAGAGGGGCCGCAACCACATAAATGACTGAAATTGCCTAAACAACATTATTTTATTAAGTTGCATACTACTGTAGGTTACATGTCAGATCTAGATCAGATCTGTGCATAAAAAGTTAGATCTATATCAGAACCATGCACTAGAAGAGCTCCTCTTTCAGATCCCCTTGGAATTTTGGGTTTACACCAAGCATAAGCAGTAGATCTGAGATCTAAGAAAGAAAATCTATAGGAATATTTAGAAATGTTGAAGTATTCAGAATATGCAGATCAGATCTGAAAAGTATAATGTGTAGATCTCCTCCAATGGAACTCACAGTGAAGGGTAGATCCCTAAAACTCAGGAACCAGTTCTCCAAATGGTGCACCCAAACTCCCTGCAACACCACCTACAAGAATAACACAAATCTAGGGTAGAAACTATGTTTTAGGCTCTAAGAATGATTTGGCCTAGTGCCAAAGTTTGGATCTGAAGCTCGGCAGCTATGCACTCTTCCAAGAGGTTGAAAGACACACTCACTGAGAAGAGGCCCTAGAATAATCTAGATCTGAGCAGATCTAGTATTTCCACTTGCTGCAACTCACAAGGACAACCCAACCCTCAACAGGATCAGTGTTTTAGGTGTAAGGTGAAGCTTGGCCCAATCCTGATAGTGGACAAGACAAACAAGGCTCTTCCAAGAGCTGCTCAAGGAAGGAGGTTGGATTCCTAAACAGGAAAACCCCCAATGAGGAATGTCTCAGCAGACAATGCCTTCAGAAATAATAATCTACAACAACCCTTTCATGCTGCTCTCCTCTTCCTTTTACAAGATTGGAGTCTTTTCAAACCCTAAACCATTTCATTAGTTTAGCCCCTTTCACATGTAGAACCTCCATCTAGAACTATGATGTGCCTCAAGGAGGTTCAATGCATCTAGACTGCGCTGTTGATATGGTCAATGTTGACCCAGTCTCATGATTTAAACCCATTCACACCTGTAAGAGTTTATTTACATAGCCAAGATTTATCCCTTTTCATATTTGGCATTGATTTATTCTTCATTAGGAGTTTTATTAACCTCCTTTGTACATTTATTCATCTAAACAGATTTTTAAAGTAAAAATAATATTCCTATTAGTTGCATGCTAATTTAGGAATATTACAGTCTCCCCCCCCCGAATGTTGCTTGTCCTCAAGCAACTGCAAGGGTGCTGCAAAATCTCCCCTCTTCTTCTTGTGGCCTCCTCCTCCAACAGTCTCCACCATTGCTTCAGATTTTCTACAACAATTTTGTCTCCCAATGGCTCCTCCCAAGTATGAAAGTTGGCCTTTGGTAGATAAAACAAATGGCTCACACCATGAAAGAAAGGAAGGTCTATATGGAAACTTCCTTGCTTATCAATGGCCTCTCCAAGATAGAAGTGATGACAAACAGGTGGAATTTCATCACCAATGAAGGCCTCCCACCTCCATGCTATCATCCAAATGAAGTGAATCACCTCCCAGCTTGGTAATTCATATTAAAGCTCCTCCCAATTGCTCATGAGAGGCATGCTCCATGTGCTTCAATCAATCATATGGTCCACA
This sequence comes from Pinus albicaulis, assembly GCA_034641835.2. NCBI lineage: Eukaryota > Viridiplantae > Streptophyta > Pinopsida > Pinales > Pinaceae > Pinus > Pinus albicaulis. The sequence continues at coordinate 393,508,076 of CM076573.1, forward strand.
TCATAAAGAGACAAGTGATCTACTATAGTGGCCATATAGTTTTCCATGCTCCCCTTAGAAGATGTAGTGCAGAAGATGTAGGAAATTTCTTTCCCCAAGGACACATCCAACATATGTGTCTCTCCTTCAACCATCCCCCCAATAAAGATAAGAACATCCTCAGCATATGGGATCATAATTATGGTCATGCTAGCTGCCATATGCAATAAAGGAGAAGGAAAATGGTCCCTCATGTGAAACCAGTGCAGTTTTACTCCTAACTTCCATAGGATATGATATGACAAGTGTCTTCCCCAACACTTGTTTGCTACCTCAACCTTCTTGCATGCTAGGAGAAGGTGTCTCATGGTTAGTGTTAAAGAATAACACCATGAAGAGTACAACATCTCTCCAATATCTCCCAAGGAATGGCCAACATCACCATTGTTCATGGCCCAAAGTGGTTTGTGGAGCCCATAAGAAAAGGTGCCCCCTCTTGGAGCGAAGACCTATACATAGGTGTTAAGAAAATGCAAGTCTATAATAAATACATCATGAGGTTTAGAAATACAATGTTTATCATACACTTGTTTCAAATCAGCAAGGTAACTCATGGATGAGCTCCCTCTCACACTCAATGACTGAGGTGGTGGTAATGATAACTCTTCCCAAGAGTTATGTTCCTCCTCCTTGACAGGCTTGATGTCAAAGTTACATGTTGGAGTACTACCAACTTCATTTTGCTGCCTCCTTTGCAGCTGATTTTTTTCAAGACAAGATTGAGGTAGATGGAAGTCAACCTCCCCTTCGAAGGTCCTTGTCTTCCAAAACTTCCTCAATGTAGCCCATGCATGCAAGAGTGTTGATATCCTCTTGTCATATTCAGAAATCTCCTTTGTAAATGAAAATATCATTGGTTGTTCCAAGCATATGGAGTTTCCATATGTCATCATGTCCATGCCATCATAGACTTCTGAATTCTCCTTTTTCAGTGCAAATAACTAAGAGGGAGATAGCGATGTCCAATTCAGAAGATTGCTGATCTCTCTCTTGAATCCATGAAAGACTCTCTGCGCTGTGCTAGTTTCCACCAAAGCTCCCTCCTTAGCCAAGTAAGCATAGGATGCCCATAGTTGAGAGAACACTTTAGTTTTCCTTCCATCAGGAGGTCTTCCTGGTGGGATGCCTCCATGTAAAGAGTCATCAAGGCATATAGAAGGATGTGTACATGTGTGGACAGATTTGTCCTTGCCTTTCTTGCATAGATCCTCTTGCCTTCTTTGTGAATCAAACTCCTGAAACATAGAGGGGTATATGCTTCTCATCATGTGATGTCTTCCCTCCTCTTTTCCTTCTGCTATCTTCAATATCTCACCATTTGATGGTGATGGCACATGCTACACATGGATTGTGCCACAATCTCCATATGTGAGATTCTTTGGAACATCTTGCAAGAGTGCAAGAGTTTCCCTCCTTGGAGCAAGTGCTCCATCTTCCTCTTCATGAGGTCCTAGATGTGCTCTTGGAATGACTACATTATCATCTCTAGTCTTCTTTTCCATAGCTGAGAATGTCTCATTATCAAAAGGAAACCTTAGATCTTGGTCTTCCTTTGAAGGAGGAATACCCATGTCTTCCTCTTGAAGAAAAAGATCTTCTTGTAATGGGAACTTTTCCTTTGGCCAAACATCATGCAAGTTTCTATCCCCTCGAAATGGAGCTGATTTTAAGGACCCTTCCAATCCATGCAAAATTTTTGTTTTTCTTGGTTCAATAGACTCCATAGAAGGTGTTTCATGAGATCCTCCATCAAACATTTCCACTACTCTTCTAATGAACCTTGCATAGGTAGATGTATTTGCATTATTTAAGGAAAAAGACTCAAACAACCACCAAGCATAAGCCTTACCCTCAAAATGCAGCGCTGCTACTTTGATGGCTTCTTCTTCTTAAACTTGATATTGCTGCATATAGGTGTCTAGCTCCTTCACCCAAGCCCTAGCTAGACATGTAGGTGAACCATCAAAAGTAGACAAGAATAATCTACTCACACCATGCTACTTGCTCCTTCCTCCCTCCTTGACCTTGAAAAACCCTTGGAAGTTTAGGTAATATTTGAACTCCTTAGATTGAGCCTCATACTCCTGCAAATAATCACCAAGAGTCTCTCTCCTTGGCACATCTCCTTCCTTCTTCCTCTTCTTCATGAAAAAGTGGCTGATAGAGCATTGTAGATCTGATGATGTCGCTGAATGCTCACACCCATAATATGAATTAGTGGGGTTTCCTTCATGTGAAAATCTTAAAATATCTACTTGTCTCTCATTCTTCATTCCCCGTATTTCTTCTTTCAACTCATTCAAAGCTTGGGAAAAAGTCTTAGAGAGCTCTCCCCTTTGCAAACTTCCAGTTAAAGGAATCTTACCTTTTTCTTTTGTGTCTTCAATGTACCCACATTTATTCATTAGTATTTTCTCACCATGGAAAGACATATTGGATTTCCAATCAGCAAATCACATGCTATGCCAAGATAGCTGCTCTGATACCACTGTAATATCCCAAAATGGGATCTGTTAGCAATGCATGACTGGAAAACGCATTTTCCAGTAATGTATGCAATAGAGATGAAAACCAAAACTTGGATCACTTAGATCTGAATATCTAAGTCCTAAATCCAAGATGGTATCGAAAATAAATCCTTCTAGGTGGGTTAAACAAATCTCCCACTACTAGTTTTCTTGAAAATTTCCCCAGAAGAGACTGCAACAACAGCAAAAAAATATGCTCAGGATCTAACACAATTTCTGCAGAACAAGAGTAGGAGGCCAATAAAACGTCCTTCAATAGTATTTACAGCATCAATTAAGTGTTACAATGGAGCTTATCAAATGCATAGCTGAAAATACAAGTCATAAACAAAATAAATATCCTCAAAAGAGGGGTTGCAACCACATAAATGACTGAAACTACCTAAACAACGTTATTTTATTAAGCTACAGACTGTTGTAGGTTACATGTTAGATATAGAGTAGATATGTGCATAAAAATTTAGATCTATATCAGATCCATGCACTAGAAGAGCTCCTCTTTCAAATCCCCTTGGAATTTTGGGGTTTACACCAAGCATAAGCAGTAGATCTGAGATCTAAGAAAGAAAATCTACGGGAATATTCAGAAATGCTGAAGTATTCAGAATATGCAGATCAAATATGAAAAATAAAATGTGTATATCTCCTCTAATGGAACTCACAGTGAAGGGTAGATCTCCAACACTCGGGAACTAGCTCTCCAAATGGTGCACCCAAACTCCCTGCAACACCACCTACAAGAATAACGAAAATCTGGGGTATAAACTGCGTTGTATGCTCTGAGAATGATTTGGCCTAGTGCCAAAGTCTAGATCTAAAGATTAGCAGCTGATGCACTCTTCCAGGAGGTTAAAAGACACACTCACTGAGACGAGGCACTAGAATAATCTAGATCTGAGCAGATCTAGTATTTCAACTTGCTGCAAATCACAAGGACAACCCAACGCTCAACAGGATCAGCGCTGTAAGTGTAAGGTGAAGCTTGGCCCAATCCTGATAGTGGACAAGACAAACAAGGCTCCTCCAAGAGCTGCTCAAGGAAGGAGGTGGGATTCCTAAACAAGAAAACCCCCAATGAGGAATGTCTCAGCAGACAATGCCTTTAGAAATAATAATCTTCAACAACCCTTTCATGTTGCTCTCTTCTTCCTTTTATAAGATTGGAGTCTTGTCAAACCCTAAAACACTTCATTAGTTTAGCCCCTTTCACATGTAGAACCTCCATATAGAACTGCGTTGTGCCTCAAGGAGGTTCAATGCATCTAGACTGCGTTGTTGATTTAGTCAATGTTGACCCAGTCTCATGATTTAAACCCATTCACACCTGCAAGAGTTTATTTACATAGCGAAGATTTATCCCTTTTCATATTTGGCATTGATTTATTCTTCATTAGGAGTTTAATTAACCTCCTTTGTACATTTATTCATCTAAACATATTTTTAAAGTAAAAATAATATTCCTATTAGCTACATGCTAATTTAGGAATATTACAGATGCAAACGGGGCATCTAGGGGACTTGCCATCATTTGGAACCCTCAAATTATCTCTCTAGAGAACCTGCAAGCCAATATAAATTTCATCCAGGGTAAGTTCCACCTAGTCGGTACTGATATACATGAACTACTCACCAATGTCTATGCACCTCAAAATGTGCAGCAAAAACTGATTCTTCTAAGCAATCTTAAGGATATTAACCTCCAACAATCCCATCCCCTCTGGCTTCTGGGAGGAGATTTCAACATGATTACCCACCTCCAGGAAAAGAAATGTGGAAGAAAGCATCTTGAATTTGACAGTAATGGATTCAAAGAATTCATCCAAAGCAATAATCTCATAGATCTCCAAACCTCAAATGGGATCTTTACTTGGAACAACAAAAGAGGAGGCACTCAGCAGATAGCCTCTCGTTTGGACATATTCCTCATCACTGACGACCTCATCCACCTAGGAGGGAATATGGACACTGTTGAGCCCCAAAGATGTCCTTTTCTTTCACCAAATTTCACTTCATTTCCTTTGTCCTTTATCAGTTATAGGCTTAAAAAATCAATAGGATTGATTAAAGTTACTTTAGGAATGCATACAATGGCTGACTTGCTATATTTTTATGGTTTTGTTGTTGTAGTAATTTTTGACTAGACTTAGCTACAGAGTGCAACCATTCTGTAGCTAGTCACCTATTCCGCAACTATCTTCATGTTCACACAGGTTACAGGTGTCACTTAAAGGAAAAACGCATATGGTTGAATTCCACAACACTCCTACATCATTTCTTTCCCTCTATGAAGTCTGAGCAAAAATCTACAGGTGGTTATGCACGTGGAGGAAACCAAAACTAAGAAGTATATTCCTACCAGGACAAGGACTCTACAGATGTCTTCAACAAAGTACGAGGCCTCCACAAGAGTTCTAATTTGATTTTAATTGAAAAAGACACTTATCCCTACTTCTTCTCCAGGGCAGTTATTTATTTCTCTTATAAGAATAACTTGGAAAACCGAGAGACAGTTAGTTAGTTGATGTTTTATTGTTAAGTTGTCCAAGACCGTAATACTCTGTTTTTGAAGCGTTTTCCTTTAATGAAAGAAGAAAAAATTTAATACATGATCTGAAGCAATCTTGAGGAGATTTGTGTGCTAATTTGGTGGTAGAGGGCCCCTACTGCCCGAGAGGGTCTGTGCATATTGTTTAGATAAGTAACTTTAGCTCTGTTTCGTTCTAATTGAGGCAGTTTTCTGAACTTTATGTTTTATGCTAACTTACATCAAATGTTATAGCAAGTCTTGTTCTTATGAATTGTTCCAAAATACCACTAACACTGAATGAGATAGAGCTGTAGTATCTCAGAGACTAATTTCATTTTAGTTCAGCTGTAGTACTTCTGAGGTTAATTGCATATTAGTTCGGTTCTGTTTATTTTAAGTTTCATTAGCTAGTTGTATTCTCATTCTGTTAAATTAGACTTAAAGGCCTTCATTATTTACAAACCACTCTTGTTCTTAATCTCTGTTAATACATCATTATCATAGGAAAAAGAATTGGTAATGTCATTTTGAAGTCTTGACCGTTCTGCAATTCCTCATAACTTTACAAACTGCCTTTTTCCAAAACTATTCCAAAAGATTTCTAACCTTTGAATGAGGCTTAATAGTGACATTTTGAGTTGTAGAATGGATTAATTTTAGTGTCATAAGTTAATTTAGAATAGGGTTCCTTACTATGTTACCGATAATCTTTTCCAAATGTGTTCCAACAAATCTCTAACCATGGATGAGATTTTCTCTGTGATATTGTAAGTGGTTGTTTACTTAGAAGAACCTCATTGCATTAAACTTATCCTTTTCTCAAGTTGTTCCAACATACTTCTAATGAAAAAAATTGGACTGAGTTCATGTTATGAGTTATTTTCCTTGTCAAGTTTTGCAATCTGTGAATTAGCATTTTCTGTTCTTAGGTGCCATACATAGTTTAGAATAGATTTTGCTCTGTTTTAGTGTGACCAATAAATTCTCTTTGTCAACACTTAGTTATTTTCCTCTTAGCATAAAAACAAAAAACCAAAAACACTAGAAAAACACTAAACACAACGAAGTAGGAAGCAGATACCTAGGCACATATAGTGCACTTCACTTCAACATTTTACTAGCCCTGGTTGACAATTTATGACATCAATTTAGGAACACTAAGTTGAGCAGACATTTTGGTGCCATTGCCAGGGAAGTGTAACTAGGTAGCCTTGTTTCTTACCTCCCAAAAACAATGATATGCGTAGAGAAAGAGACTCAAGGGGTAGATTCATAAGAAGCAGAGGTTTGATTTCTAGAACACCACTTGTTTCACCAAGACCAAGAGGTAGCACACCTCCAACTCAAACCCAAATCTCATCCTATACTGATCACAGACTTCTAGAAGGCTTAATATCAGATATTCCATCAGAGATACCTTCCACTTCATCCACTGAACCTGTATTAGAAGAAGATTCAAGGACCTCTGCTAGAGATATAAACTTTTCCACTTCCACAGAAGAGTCAACTATGGTAGAAGAAGGGGGAGGAGGAGTCTTTAATGGAGAAGGTAGAGGTAGAGGTAGAGGAGAAGGAGGTAGAGGTGAAGAAGGAGGCAGAGGAAGAGGTAGAAGGGAAATGGGAAGCTCTTTTGGGTTTCCTATAATAGATGAAGAAACCAATGCAACTATGAAAAAAATTTCACCCTCTGTCCTTCCAAACTTTTATGGACTCAAAACTGAAGATCTTGAAACCTTCCTATTTGAATTTGAAGTCCTATGTAGAACCTATGATTACTTACAAGATGCCCAAAAACTTAAACTATTCCCCTCAACATTGAAGGGAGCAGCATTAAAATGGTTTATGAGTTTGATCAGCAGTTCTATTAGGACATGGGAAGACATGAAACATACATTTCTAGAGAGGTATTTGGATTGCTATATGCCAGTCAACCATAAGGAGGAAGTGTTTAAAATTCTACAAAAAGAGGATGAAAATCTTGAAGATTTGCTAGAGAGGTTCAACTACAACATCAAAAGAGAAAAAATGGAAAACTTAGACCAAGATACCTTGAAAGCTCTCTTGTTGAAGAAAATTAGGGATGAATGGCTAGATATCCTTAATATGATGGGAAAAGAGGATATATCTCAGCTCACATTACCTGAAATAGCTGAATTATGTATCAACCTTTCAAGAGGGAAATCTAAAACTGTAAAAGGACCAAGAGACCCTGCTCTTGCAAGGGCAAGTAAGTCTGCTTCTAGGATAGTGAGTAGGGCATAAATATGACATATGCTTGATGAATTCAAATCTAATATTTTGGGGAGTCTTAGTGAAAAAATAGACACCCTTCAATTACAAAACAAGCAAAAAGCTGAATGTGATGCCTTAGCAATCTTTTGTCCCAAATGTAGAAAGAAGCATGCCTTGAGAGAGTTCCCTTTGGATGCAAAATTAGTAGAGACTCGTGTAATTTGTCCAGAAAAACATGAGACCAAGAGTTGTCCTTCACTTCCTGGTCTTAAAGTTGTTTTTCAAGAAGAAACCCCTACAAATTCCACAGAATCTCTCAATTTTGTCTCTAGGAGGCCTTGGAAAGGACCTCAAACACAAGGATTCCATGATCAGCTGTATAATCAACCCCCACCAAATTGGAATTCTTGGCAGCAACCTTGGCCCCAATTCCAAAATAAATCTCAAACTTGGGCACAAGATGACAAAAATCTCCCTATGGAAGGCTCTGGGTGTATCAATATCCACCATCCTATCCACCATATCCACATTTCCCTCCTCAACAAAATTTTCAACAAAATTCTCAACAGAATCCTCAAAATCCACAACATCAAAATTCACCACTTCCATTACCATTTCCTTAGAAAACAAATCAGTTACCTGCCCAACCCATACCAAACCCCAACAATAAAAATCCTTAGAACACATACATGATAGAAGGCCAACAGTTTCCAACCTATTTGATCACTCCTTTAGACCTTAATGATGTTCAACTTAGGTCTGGAAGAATACTTGAAAAGAAGAAACCTTCTGTAATCATACAAGAAAAAAATAACTCTGAGGAAGATTCTCTACGGATAAATAAAAGTCTTGAAGAAGACACATCTTTTCAAGACCCGAATATTGAAAAATCAAAACAAAAAGAGCCAATAATTTCAACTCCTATATTAGAGCAGCAATCAACATCCACCTCTACACCTCCCTTTCCAGACAGATTACAAATTGATAGAGGTGTAGAAAAACAAATTATGGTGCCTAATTATGATTTCCTAGATGAGCTGAGAAATGTTTGTATTAAGATCCCATTATTACAAGCTATCAAGGAAATTCCAATTCTATAAAAAACAATAAAGGAGTTGAGCATGAAAAAAACATGAAAAAGAATCAAAGAGATAAAGAAAATTCAATTGGCAGGAAAAATAGCAGACATCATGATGGGTAAGATTTCTATTCCAAAGTATCTAGACCCAGGAAATCCAGTTGTTAAAATACACATCAATGGAACTGAGATTCAAAACACACTTATTGATTTAGGAGCAGCAATCAATATCATGAGTAGACAAATCATGGATAAACTAAAACTTCCTAATATTCTTTTTACACCCACATTATTACAAGTAGCAGACAGATCTGTGATCATACCTGATGGGGTAATAGAAGACATTATAGTGTCCCTAGATTCTTGGGAGTATCTTGTGGATTTTATGATCCTAACTCCTAAGAATAATCTAGGAGGGCATCCTATTATATTAGGAAGACCTTGGTTAGATACAGCTGATGCTTTCATTAGCTGTAGATCCGGTGATATGTACATCTCTGATGGTAGTTCAACCAAGAAATTTACCTTGTATCCTCCAGCAAAAACAATTACAGAATTAGATGATACTTAATGGATTGAGGATGAAGAAGACCTACAACCTCTCTTCACAATTTTAGAAATTAGTGAAGATAGCCAGATTCTGAATACCTTAGAAAATTTCGAATCCTCTTCGGAATAAAAACATGAACAATTTCAAGAAGAATCCAACATTGAGTTTTTATCATCAAGACAGATGTCTCTTTACTCCATGGATAAATTTGGCAGCTCTACAATTGAGATATTTCCAGGCAAAACTTTAAACATAAACAAGAACCTAGAGAAATCTCAACAAGAAGAGCTAGTCAAGATATTACAGAGACATTCTTATGCATATGCATGGGAGTACACTGATATGAAAGGGATAAGCCCCAAGACTTGCACTCATCACATCTACATAGAGGAAAATTGTAAACCAATCAGACAACCTCAAAGACGGATGAATCCAAATCTTAGGGAAATTGTTAAAGAAGAATTACAGAAATTGTTAAAGTCAACTTTATCTATCCCATTTCAGATAGTCAATGGGTTTCTCCTTTGGTAATTGTGCCAAAGAAAAATGGTAAATGGAGGGTATGTATTGACTACTGGGAATTAAACAAAGCTACTCTTAAATATCATTTTCCCCTACCTTTCATAGATCAGGTGTTAGATACATTAGCTGGCAAAAAGTACTTCTCATTTTTAGATGGGTTTAGTGGTTATAACCAAATTCAAGTAGCACTTGAAGATCAAGACAAAACCACATTTACCTGTCCTTGGGGTACCTATGCTTACCGATTATTGCCATTTGGACTATGCAATGCACCTGCAACATTTCAAAGGGTAGTACTAGGAATATTTTCAGATCTAATACATGATTGTGTAGAGGTATATATGGATGATTTCACAGTTTATGGAAACACATTTGAAGAAGCCTTAGCAAACTTGAAAAAAGTTTTAAAGAGATGTAAAGAAGCAAATCTTTCACTAAGTCATGAGAAGTGTTTTATGATGTTTACTGAAGGAATTGTTTTGGGGCGTCACATTTCATGGGATGGGATTAGATTTGATGAGTCAAAAGTTGAAGTCATCTCTAACTTATCTATTCCAAGTTGTCAAAAATATGTTAGGAGTTTTCTAGGATTTACAATATATTATCGAAGGTTTATAAAAAACTTCACCAAGATAGCATCTCCACTTTTCAAATTACTTACCGGGGCCTTAGGTCAAGTGGAATCCTGATTGCCAGTTAGCCTTTGAGACCCTGAAAACAAAAATCTCTGAAGCACCTATTTTAAGGGGACCTAACTGGAGATTACCTTTTCATATTTCAACAGATGCCTCAGATACAACTTTAGGAGCAGTATTGGGACAAAAAGACCTGATTCCTTATGCCATCTACTATACAAGTAAGAATTTGACTCCTTCAGAGTTAAATTATACTGTAACTGAAAAAGAGTTTTTAGCTGTTGTTCATGCCATAAACAAATTTAGACACTATATAATAGGCTATGAAACTTTTGTTCACACAGATCACTCTGCAATTAAATATCTAATGAACAAATCAATTACTAATGGCAGAGTCATAAGATGGTTATTTCTTTTACATGAATTCAACATTACCATTCTAGATAGTCCTGGGAAATAAAATACAGTAGCTGATTTCCTATCTAGACTCCAAAACATCAAAGATAATACTCCAGTTGAAGATCAATTCCCTGATGAATATCTTTTTGCAATTTCTACTCAAACTCCTTGGTTTGCTGACATTGCTAATTATTTAGTTTCAGGGAAATGTCCTTCAATAATGAATGCAAGAGACAAAAGAAAGATCATTTATGATAGTGCAAAATATTCATGGGTTGCTAATGAGTTATACAAAACAGGTCCAGATTTTATCATTAGGAAATGTGTTCGGGAAGATGAGATGCCTGAGATCCTCAAGGCATTTCATGATGAACCTTGTGGAAGACACTTTGCTGATAAAAGGACAGCTTATAAGGTCCTTCATTTAGGATACTATTGGCCATCCCTTTTTAAAGATGCTAAAGAGTATGTCAAAAGGTGTGACAGTTGCCAAAGGGTAGGGAAACCTTCTCCTTCAGGTGAGATGCCATTGCAACCTCAGGTACATATTGAACCTTTTGAGAAATGGGCTTTAGATTTTGTAGGACCTATTAGTCCTCCATCAAGAAAAAAGAAATATATATTAGTTTGCACTGATTATGTTACCAAATGGGTAGAGGCCAAGCCATTACTTTCTGCTACTGAATTATCTGTAGTTAATTTTCTTTTTGAAGATATTTTTACTCATTTTGGTGTCCCAAGAGAAATTGTTACAGATCAAGGAGCTCAATTCACATCAAGGCTAGTGAAACAAATGATGGAGAGATACAAAATCAGACACAGAAAATCTACTCCCTATCATCCACAAGAAAATGGTCAAGTGGAATCTACTAATAAGGTTATTGAAGGGATCCTAACAAAGATTGTTCATTTACATAGAAGAGATTGGGCAGACAGGCTTCCTGAAGCCTTGTGGGCCTATAGAACTACATGGAGAAGCACAACAGGTCATACTCCTTATGAACTTGTTTATGGAAAACAAGTCTTGTTTCCCATAGAGTTTCAAATTCAAACTTTTAAAATGGCAGTTCAGCTAGGACTTGATCTAACAGAGGCACAAAAGCACATATTGGAGTAGATTAATGAATTGGATGAGATCAGACAGGATGCAGTCCAGAGAACAAATATAGTCCAGCAGCAAAGGACTAGATGGCATGATAAGTACATTAAAGAAAATAAATTCAAAGAAGGTGACTGGGCCCTCTTGTTTGATTCAAAGTTCAAAGATTTTCAAGGTAAATTCCAAACACATTGGCTTGGGCCATATGAAATTATGAAATTTTTTTACAATGGAGCAATAAAAATCAGGACAATAGATTAAGAGAAGGTCACTTTTCTTGTAAATGGTCATATATTGAAGTTGTATCATAAGCCACTTTCAAGAGAAGAATTTGTCAAGAGATTCCAGGAAAACAGTGATGTGAAGTTAATGAAGAAGAATTCTTCTTCTTCATCAACTTAATTGAATTTTTTGAATTCAAATGCATGAAAAAAAAAAGTATAAACATGAAAAATAATCACTGATTAGCATGTTTATACAGAAAAGATAAAGTGAAAATCAGAATCCTTCTGACACTTTAGCTTTTCAAATTTTTTCTTTTCCTGCAAGCAGCTATCACAAAATCATAAGTGCAGACCCATTTTATATATCATATTCCACTTATGATCCATTTCACTCCATCATGTCTCACTTCATTCACTCCATTCATTCATATTTCATTCACTCCATTCATCCATACTTAATTCACTCCATTTCATGGTCCATCTCATTTCCATCTCAGATTTCTAAATTTGATCTCTTTCTGCAATTGAGTATTATAAATCATAAGTTGCAGGCCATTTTTTTATGTTTCATTCCACTTCACATTTGTGATTCATTCCATTCCATTATATTTCACTTCATCATGCTCCATTCCACCATATTTCATGATCCATTTTAATTCATTTCACACAACATTCCATCCATGTTTCAAATCATTTCATTCCATGTTTCAAAGCTTTATACAGGTATATTCTGTAGCCAGACATTCTGCAGCCAGACATTCTGTAGCCAGATATCATGAAGGCAACTATCCAGTAATCACTTGTTCAGCAGAAAATTGATCCTGCATACCTATGTCAACAAGAAAAATCAAAGGGATTATGAAGACTGAAGGATCAATGATTTTCAAAGGAAGACAAAGCATATTAAGACCACAAAAATCAAAGGAAAGGCTAAGGTAAAGTTGTAAAATTATTATGATAACAAATTTTGAAATTTAGAGTATGGTTAAGTCATGTATGTTTCATAAAGTTATTTTTATTATTCGTGTTGATCAAGCCTATTAAGCCTATCATAAAATCCTTGGACAAAATCCCTTCCATTCCACCATACCAAATCATCATTTATTAAAAATTAATGGTTAGTACTGAAGTGACCTATTAGGTCACGTCACTAACCCGAAGTATTCAGTGATGATTTTGAAATTCCCACGAGATTTTTCCGTGGTATTTTCCTCCATGACAGCTCTCACACTCATTAATTCATGTGAATCACCCTCACCGTATTTCACTCATCCCATAACCACTTCATGTCATCTTTCCATAGCCAATTCCTGCTGCATAAACAGAGAAGTCATCTTTGGGGTGAAAACAACTCTCTATAGCCATTTTTACCATGAATAGAAGAGCAGTAACGAAGCAGTAAATTGAAGGTTGAGAAAGAAGCCATGGGTCTCATTGTAAGGTTCGAACCAGTCGGAACCAAATACTTAGAGGGTTACCCATAGATTAGAGATATGCTACAGTAGGTTGGGTGGTTACAGTTTTTGGAAAAGTTCAATGGTTTTCATAAGGAGGTAACTAAGACATTTGCACGTTCCTTCAATGGATCAAAAGTTGAAATAGGAGATGTCAAGTTCACTATTACAGAATCCTTCATTGCAGAAGCAGCAGAATTACCAAGGCAAGGTGAACGATGTTTCAAAAACAAGGAATTTCACAATGAGGCATGGAGGTAGATGCTCAAAACACCAAGTATGGATATTTCAGTTTTTAAGAAGGGCATCCCTAGCTCAGCACTGAAGAATAAATGGCGAAATATGTTGCTCATTTTGCAAAAGTTTATAACTTGTGAGGGAAGGTTTGGTACCCTATATGTTTATCACATTCGCCTTATGATGCATTTCCTAGATGAAAAAATCAATTTACCCTTTTTCTTGCTTCATAGCCTAAAGAGAATGGCTTCTAATGTCCAAAAGAGGGTTCAATTCTTGGAAACCACCTTGTATCACCATGGCCTAGTTAAAATCATAATTGAGCATCATTTGAGAAAGGTGGGAGACAATTGGGATGAGTTCCTAGTGAGGAATCACTTTGAAGAACCCAAGGAATCTCCATCTGAAGGCAAACTTGCAAGAAGAAGCAGGAGAGGGAAATTTCCAAATCTATTGAAATTAAAACTGGTAAATCCATACAAGAGGACAGTGAGGAGATTATCTCTGAAAAACTGGCTGAAATCAAGAAACAACTTAAAAATGAGAAGATAGTAAGAAAGTATGCCAAGGAGAGAGGTGAGGGACCATCTAAACTAAGACGAAGCCATAGGCTTAGAGGCATATTGAAGAAGACAGGAGTTAAGAAAACATGCATCATAAACATTGAAGATGAAGAGACACCAACTGCTAGATCTCCTGAATACCAGTACGAAGAGGATCTTGATGAAGGAACTCCGGAGATAGACCCAGCACAACAACAAATCTATAATTATGTTGAGTCATTAGAAAAGAGAGCCTCAAAAAGCAGAGGAAGAACTCCTAGCCCACCAGGATCTGCAATTGAAGTACTAAGAAGAGACAAATATGAATTAGAAGTACTCAATAGGAATATAAAGAATGAAAATGAAATTTTAAGGGAACAAGTCAAGCTGAAGAGTAACATGAACACAAATCTCTCTCTGCAAATGGAAAAATTGTACAAGGCTAGTGAAAATCTGAAGAAGAAAAACAAAAAGTTGAGCAGGGCACTTATAAATTTGAGATTCAAGTTGTTCATAAAGAAACCTAGGATGCCATTGAACACCAAGCAAAGAAGAAAAAGAAGGTTAGATGTCCCAGCAGAAGTTTCAGAATACATGGATTGATTGCATGAGGACATGCAAAATTTTTGCAGTGGGGGTATGTTGAGCCCCAAAGATGTCCTTTTCTTTCACCAAATTTCACTTCATTTCCTTTGTCCATTATCAGTTATAGGCTTAAAAGATCAATAGGATTGATTAAAGTTACTTTATGAATGCATACAATGAATGACTTGCTATATTTTTATGGTTTTGTTGTTGTAGTAATTTTTGACTAGACTTAGCTACAGAATGCAGCCATTCTGTAGCTAGTCGCCTATTCCGTAGCTATCTTCATGTTCACACAGGTTACAGGTGTCACTTAAAGGAAAAACGCATATGGTTGAATTCCACAACACTCCTACATCATTTCTTTCCCTCTACGAAGTCTGAGCAAAAATATACAGGTGGTTATGCACGTGGAGGAAACCAAAAGTAAGAAGTAGATTCCTACCAGGACAAGGACTCTACATATGTCTTCAGCAAAGTACGAGGCCTCCACAAGAGTTATAATTTGATTTTAATTGAAAAATACACTTATCCCTACTTCTTCACCAGGGCAGTTATGTATTTCTCTTATAAGAATAACTCGGAAAACCAAGAGACAGTTAGTTAGTTGATGTTTTATTGTTAAGTTGTCCAAGACTGTAATACTCTGTTTTTGAAGCGTTTTCCTTTAATGAAAGAAGAACAAATTTAATACATGATCTGAAGCAATCTTGAGGATATTTTTGTGCTAATATGGTGGTAGAGGGCCCCTACTGCCCGAGAGGCTCTGTGCATATTTTTTAGATAAGTAACTTTAGCTCTGTTTCGTTCCTAATTTAGGCAGTTTTATGAACTTTATGTTTTATGCTAACTTACATCGAATGTTACAGCCAGTCTTGTTCTTATGAATTGTTCCAAAATACCACTAACACTGAATGAGATAGAGTTGTAGTATCTCAGAGACTAATTTCATTTTAGTTCAGCTGTAGTACTTCGGAGGTTAATTGCATATTAGTTCGGTTCTGTTTATTTTAAGTTTCATTAGCTAGTTGTATTTTTGTTCAATTAAATTAGACTTAAAGGCCTTCATTATTTACAAACTGCTCTTGTTCTTAATCTTTGTTAATACATCATTATCATAGGAACAAGAATTGGTAATGTCATTTTGAAGTCTTGACCATTATGCAATTCCTCATAACTTTACAAACTTCCTTTTTCCAAAACTATTCCAAAATATTTCTAGCCTTTGAATGAGGCTTAATAGTGACATTTTGAGTTGCAGAATGGATTAATTTCAGTGTCATAAGTTAATTTAGAATAGGGTTCCTTACTATGTTACCGATAATCTTTTCCAAATGTGTTCCAACAAATCTCTAACCATGGATGAGATTTTCTCTGTGATATTGTAAGTGGTTGTTTACTTAGAAGAACCTCATTGCATTAAACTTATCATTTTCTCAAGTTGTTCCAACATACTTCTAATGAAATGAATTGGACTGAGTTCATGTTATGAGTTATTTTTCTTGTCAAGTTTTGCAATCTGTGAATTAGCATTTTCTGTTCTTAGGTGTCATACATAGTTTAGAATAGATTTTGCTCTGTTTTAGTGTGACCAATAAATTCTCTTTGTCAACACTTAGTTCTTTTCCTCTTAGCATAAAAACACAAAACCAAAAACACTAGAAAAACAATAAACATAACGAAGAAGGAAGCAGATACCTAGGCACATATAGTGCACTTCACTTCAACAGTTTACTAGCCCTGGTTGACAATTTATGACATCAATTTAGGAACACTAAGTTGAGCAGACAGACACCACCATTATCCCAGCAGTGGGATCTGATCACTGGTCGATACAACTCTAATGGACCCACCCAGGTAAGCATGCTCCCAAACCCTTTCGTTTTAAACATTGTTGGTTCAGGCACCCCAGGTTCAAGGAACTAGTATCCCATTGGTGGTCTTCTATAGAACCCCCTCCAGGCACCAAAATGCTTCAATTCCAAACAAAGTTGAAACTTCTCAAAAGACATTTGAAAGTCTGGAACAAAACTACATTTGGAAACATATTCACTGAGAAGAAAGACATGGAAGAAAAAATGAAATCTCTGCAACAGGATATCATCCAAAACGGACGCACAGATGAGACATCATAGTAGGAGCAATGCCTAACCACTCAGTTGGAAGAAAGAAGGAACCAGGAAGAAGCCCTTTGGAGGAAAAAATCCAGAATCAACTGACTCAAAGAAGGAGAAAGAAACAATAAACTCTTCCACAGGTATACCATACAACACCGTATGCACAACATAATTACTGTTATCAAAAATCAAGAAGGGGAAAGGTTGGAAACACAAGAAGCCATAACGGAGGAGTTGTGCAATCACTTTAGGAACATCCTCTAGGAACCCAACCACCAGAGGCAGGAAGCCACCGGGAAAATTATTCAACACATTCCCAAGTTGATAACAGAGGATCACAACAGGATGCTACTTGCTGCTACCACTACAACTGAGGTGGAACAGGCAGTCTTCTAACTGAAAGCTAGGAAAGGTCGAGGGTCGGATGGATTCACCACGAACTTCTTTCATTTCTTCTAGAATATCATCCAAACTGAATTTTGGGAAGTTGTGGAGGAATATAGGTCCACTCATTGGCTGTTACCAGCTCTAAATGCTACCTTCATCACTCCGATCCCAAAAGAAGACAGAGATGCCTCGCCCAGTGAGTACAGACCTATAGCCCTCTGTAATCTTATTTACAAAATCATATCCAAGGTCATAGCTAACAGGATGAAGAAGTTACTACCTCTCATCATTTCCCCATAGAAAACAAGATATGTGGAAGGTAAGAAGATCCTGGACGACATCATCTTAAATCATGAGGTCATTCATTCCCTCAAAACCACTAGAATGCTTCTCAAAATTTATCTCTCCAAAGCTTTTGACAAACTAAGTTGGGGCTACATGAAAAATATCCATGCAGCTTTTGGCTTCAGTCACACATGGATCAGATGGGTTATGAGTCTCATCACCTCCCCCTTTCACTCCATCCTGGTTAATGGCATACCCTCGGCCACCTTCAATCCCTCAAAAGGCATAAGGCAAGGGGACCCCCTTTCGCCCTTCATCATCATCATCATGGCTAAAGGCTTGGGCTACCTGATCAAAAGCTTTATTCAAATGGGAGATTTGCTGGGATTATCCCTCCATAACCTACCCCCAGCCTCTCATCATCAATTTGTGGACAACAACTTGATAATGGGCTACTCCTCTATCCAGGAATCCCGCACCCTCAAGTTCGTTCTTGACTCTTACTCTGAAGCATCTGGAACAGAGATCAACCAGGAAAAATATCAGATATTTTTCTTCCACACACCCCCTCTAACCCAATGCAAAATTACTTGCATCCTCGGCTTCACCATTGCATCTCTTCCCTCAAAATACCTGGGAGCTCCGCTCATTGACTCTGCAATCAATAACCCCTCCTGGAGAGCTCTTCTTGAAAAAATGGAAGCCTGCCTCTCCAACTGAATTCACCGCACTCTCATCATTGCTAGCCATCTTGTCCTCATCAAATCCATCTTTCAATCTCTCCCCATTTACCTCTTCTCTGTTCTTGCGGCTCCCAAATGGGTCCTTAAATCCATGCACACCCTACAACGTAGATTCCTTTGGGTAGGTACCAAAGGCAAAAACAAATGGGCCTTAGTCAACTGGAAATATGTGTGCACTCCAAAGCATCATGGAGGTCTTGGTCTCTGGGATCCAGAACACAGCAATAGCATAATGGGAGCAAGCATATGGTGGAAATGGGTCTTCAATCCCAACACCCCCTAGACCAACTTATGGACAGCCAAGTATGCACAATATTGTCCTAAGGAAGATCTCATTAGATACAACTTAGATCTGCCAGGCTCCCAAATATGGAAAGCAGCCAGTCTTCAAAAGGAAATTATCCAAAACCACAGCTTCTGTGAGCTTCGAGATGGTAACCAAGCAAGATTCTGGGAGGACTCCTAGCAACAAATGCCAAGCCTTTCCTCCATCTTTTGTATACCTCTTTGGCAAGTTGCGCTCTAAAATAGGCAACAGCAAAAAACTCAAGACTTCTGGACATAAGATAACTCTTAGAGATATAGGCAATGGATTCATACCATCAAATGGAAAAACAATTGGAACAATGAAAGGCACACTGACATATGGGAGGAGCTATGCAAAAAAATAAAAATCCAAATCAAAACATGGTTGGACATCCTCTGCTGGGGGCACATGCCAAGAGACACTTGTTCTACTAAGGAAGCCTATCATCTCCTCCAACAGGATGACCCAAGACCTATCAACATTTTCTGGAAAAATATCTAGAAGGAAAATTTGTGGCCCAAAATAGTAGCGTTCCTATGGCTGCTCAGTAAATGTCGTATACTCACTTGGAAGAATCTATTGAAATGTAGGTTTTTAGGGCCCTCCAGATGTCCTCTTTGTTAAGGCAACGCAAAATCCATCGATCACTTGCTTGACCTATGACCGCAGGCCATCTCCCTATGGGACAGAATGGCAGTCCTTTACCAACGGTCCAACTGTGCTAGGGGAAAAATCACTCAAACCATCATCAATTGGCAAGATAATCCTTTTCACAGTAACTTGTTAAACATATTATGGCAAATTACCCTGGGCATCTTCCTTTGGAACATCTGGAAGGAGCGAAACAACTGCATATTCAAGGATAAAAATTTTACACCTGAACAGCTTTGGGACACGATTCACGGCAATCCCATGGAGACTATAGCATTAGATGCGTGGAGTAAGGAGTACCTACCCACCAAAGCAATTGAATGCCACATTTGGAACAACTGGAAAATAATTCTTAACACTCCTGTGGAAATCACTCCTAGAAGCAAAGGAAAAACTCCAGTCCCGGACACTTGGTCGCCTCCACCCCTGGGCTTTTTCAAATGCAATTTTGATGGGGATTCTAAAGGTAACCTTGGTACAGTAGGTTTTAGAGGAGTTATCAGGAAAACCAAGGGAGATCCTCTCATAATCTACTATGGGAACATTGGATGGGACAGAAATAACTCAATTGAGTTGGAAGGAATGATACAAGGTATTCAAATCGCCATAGACTTCAACTACTTCCCTCTGGAAGTGGAAGGGGACTCACAAATAATAACCATGGAATCCACACATATTTCTTCTTCGCAAGTCTCTAATAGCTGGAGACTTTCTCATAAGCTCAACACATTGGATCTCTTGCTTTGCAATCATAGAGCCATCACCTTCGGTCATGTGCATAGAAAAGCCAATGCGGTGGCAGATCTGCTTGCCAAAAAAGGGGTGGAAAGCCACTACGCTCTGCATCACACCACCCTTGAGAAGAATGAAGATGAGACACTGAAACAAAATTGTCTCATCCTCATTAAGAAAGACCAGCTGCTCCCGGATGCAGGTGACACGCTTGACACAGACATACAGCAAAGCCCATCACATGCGGACTATGGGGATATCCAAAGAAATTCACCATCTGATGTAGATCCAATCACAGTTATCGCCTCACATGATCCTCACAAAAGCACCGATCATGCAGATTGGACAAGCCTAATGTCTTCTGAACAGGTCCATCACCTCACCCTCACCTCCATTGATGACCATGTGGCATAATCAATACTGCAGCATTCTTTGTTTATCTGCATCTTCCCACCAATTGAAGCCTCACACACAGATCACTCATAGCCTCTCTGACATGCCTCTTCTGCATTCCTATATATGCTCACATTCTCGGCCTCTTCGCCCCATCACCTTCTCTCTGCTGCATCTCGCTCTCCTGATTTGGATGCTCGCTGATAACAATCAGCTGCGAATTCCAAGTCCTGGTGCGAAGCTACGCCTCCCCCCTTTGCCTAGTGTATTGCACTCTATGCACCTACCCCTCAAATTCTATAGTTTCTCCTGCCCCTGTTCTTTCCCTGTCATCCCTTCCAAGTGCACAATGCCACCCAGGCTGTGCCAACGCACAATTCGCGGAGGTCAATGAGGAGCTCTTCCAGGCTGCTACCATCATGGTGAGGACAATCATCTCGAATGGCTCAAGGGTTCCTCATCATAATCCCCTGCCAGCCACCCTTCTATTCCTCAGTAGTGCACAGTCTACGCCAAAATCCCTGCGCAAAGAGGAAGACGTGGTACGCAGGGGTCCTCCTCCTTCTCCAAGGCTCTTTCACCATAGCTCATTCCTACCCCACCGAATAGCCCTACGTAGGCAGAAAAAGACACAGATATTTGGATAATGTTTCTGACTGCATCTGGATGAGGGTTCCAGATGGAGTAAATCCGTACTCCCCCATCCTCTATGCTCTGTCAAATCTCCCCATTCGCACTGCTGCTGAAGTGGAAGTTACAAGGGAAGCAGCCATCGCGTAGGCCCCTACCTGTACCATTATCGAGGAAGCTCCCAACCGCAGTGATGATGAGGATGCTTAATGTTTGTGTTTTTGTTCAGTTCTATTTTGTTTTTTGTCTTTTGTGCCCGCAAGGCTACACTATCATGTCCTCCTCTCATGCTCCTAAATGTATCTGTGCCTCTGTGCACACAAAAAATTTTGCTCACAAGTTTTATCTAGGCTAGCCCCCTCCATCATGGTAGCCCAGAAACAGTGTAACAAAGGCAGGGATTGATTAAGCGCAGCTTAACAACCCTGCCTGTAAACTATGTACTTATATGTTTTCGAATTAATAGAATTAGCACAACTTACCAAAAAAATCATTGTAAACGACTTCATAACATTCTCTATAATTCCCTTCATTCCAAACTAATGCATCAAGACAAGGAATATTAAGAACATTTTCATCAATGTCATAAGAATGATCAATTATGTCTCTATCCTGATAAAAACTAATAGCCATTTCATTTAAATCATCCTCTCTATTTTCTAAAACAATATTAATGTGAACAGAAATGTGAATTTGAATAAATGAATATGAAACTATCTCTATTTGCATATTCTTGTCCATTTTCTCTATTACAAGTTTCAAATTTTTTATCATTCATTTGAATAATTGTGCTTTCTTGAATAGTGTTGTTTGGATGTATTGTTCCCAATTTTAGCCTTAAGCTAAAATGGAACATTATAGTGGCATATTTTATTTTTGCTTAATAAAATGGGTAAGGAGACCCCTTAACCCCTTTTAATGGAAAATAACACTCCTTTTGTGAAAGGAGAAATAATGAAGCAGCTAAAATAAACACCTAATGGTGTGAACATGATAAGGATCACCTTGAGTTGGCCATCTTTGACCAAGTCAAGAGCGCTGCCTTAGAGGGTTGGCTTGCTTGAGAAGACAACGCAGTTTTTGGAGGGAAAGCGTTCAAAAGTGAATGGAAATCCTAATGGTGGGGCATATGGTGAAAGAGAGTTCATTTGCTTTATAAGAAATAAGGAGCAACTCATTTGGTTCATTATTTGATTCAAAAATTTCGTAGTGAGGTCAAGGACTTGCACATCCGGGCTGTTTAGCAGGATTGCAGTGCTCTTGAGCACTGGGGGTGCTCTCGAGAGGGGATCCCCCACCTCTTCCTCATGGGAGGAGAGGATTTGAGCTACATTTCCTCATTCCGTAATTTGGCCAAGCTCACTCCTTCAGTTGCAGCATTATTTCTGTAGCAGAATGGTGCCGTGTTGCTGGAGTAGCAGCAGGGGAACTCATAGAGTCTTTCCTTTCTTGCTTTTTCAATTGAGGAGTGATCTCTTCATTGGAGGAGTTGTAGAGAGTTCTCTTGGACTTCATTTCAGATCTGTGGCATTAGGCCACTCATTCACCATCTCCCATTGTGCAGTAATTTGGAGAAACTGCGTTATTCCATGAGGGCAATGTTGAGGGAGATTCTTGTGCTCATCAGGAGGAGTGCTTTTGAGTAGAAGGGGATCAACCCCTTTTCCTTTGAGGGCATTATCAGAGGAGGGAATCAGCATTTTAGATCAGCCACAGCCTCATATTCCTTTGGTTTCAGTTGCAGTGACAATTTGTTTGTCACTATTGTATTTTATTCGGCATTTCTAGCAATCTCCCTGAGAATGGCTAGAAATCCCATATTGAGCCCATTTTCCTTGTATCTTTTAGCTACATTATCATTTTTTATGTATTCAGCAGCTGCATCTCTCATAGAGACTGCGTAGTTATGGCTTCCCGGCATTCTGTGTAGCTATAGCTACTCCAGCATTACATGGTATATTCATTGGAGTTGGTTCTCGAGGATTGAGAGGTTTATTCCCTCAATTATTTATTTTCTATTCATGCTGAAATCATAATATAATGTTGGCTGCACTATTTCCCCTCTTATGATGTATTTCATATTTGCAGAGTTAATGTTCATGTTCATGTATTGTTGTAGCTCACTCTTTGAGCATTGTTTCAGAGATCTAGATTGGGAGATCTGAATAACCCATCTAGATGCATTTATTTAAGCTCATTTTCTGCAAGGGATTTGTATGTGAGTTAGTCTAGGGCATCCCAGTGGTAGTTTGTCTTATTTATGCAACAACTTCCTTATACATCGTCCTCAAGGACCCTGTAGCAAGATTTCCCGAGGTGGAATATTGCATATCCATCGGCAGAGTCTGTGAAGGGCCAGCTAGCCTCAGGATCTCTCCCTTATTTGAAGGAGACATATCTTGTAAATTCTCAACCATTCAATATTTGAAATGGAATTGCAGTGTCTCACTGAAGAAGGAAAAATGGAACATCTTAAGATTTTCCCGATGGAGCATAAAATCCCTCATTTGGGACATTACAGTAGTATCAAAGCATGATCTTGGCTCAGCCTCTGCCCAAGATCGATTCCCATCAGCAAGAGGAGCTTCTCTCCAAGGAGAGGAGATTGACAGAGGAAGCAAGGAAGAGGAATGAAGGAAGAGGAGGTTTCCCTTCTTCTTTTCCAAACCATTGAGCACACCATTGAAGATCTGATGAAAGGGAAATCTGGAGAAATTTTCTGAGAAGGGTTTGTTGATGAGACAAATCCTAGCTACTTCATGAAGGCTATGAGAATTCATCCACACATGCAGATCCACACCGCAGTGCTTTGTTCACTTGCTTTGCAAAGGAATGGAGGAAGAAAAGAGGCCATGGGAGGAGCAACACTGCAACTCAAGGTATGGCACATGATTGTTGGTTTGAGGGTTTCATTTTTCATTACCATGCAAATGCAAAAACATGTGATGCATTCACTAAGGGTTTGATGGAGAAAACTTGGTGAAACTCATTGTGTCATAAACACAAACACTTTGCAAACATTGGAGAGAACCAACAGTGCTGTCACATTAGAAGGAGATCCATCACCACATGTAGGAGAAAGGGGAGCCATTGCTTCCACTAGAGGAGCCCTTGTGTCTTTGCAAGGAGATTACAAATATTTCTGCATGTGGATACCAAGACACAATTCCGAAGCCATATGTAGCACTTGCTGGGGATTGTGAAATGGAGAAAGAAGAAGAGAAGGATCAGCATGAAGGGATGATGAGCATTCTCCCTTATCTATTTCAGAAACTTTTTGCACAAGGGAAAGAGACTACACTGCGCAGAGGAGAGAGGGACAAAACATTCCACTCATACATGCAGTCTATTTCAGAGCATGATGTCTCACTTTATGGGGGCTTTCCACCTCGAAGGCCACTCGGCTTAGAGTTGATGAGAGGCATCATTCCATTTGGTTCATCACTCATGGATTCCGGAGGGGTGGAGACATTAAGAGGAGTCCATCACAGCGCAATGAGTTTGGGGATAAACACAAGGAGGAGGGATACACCCTCTCATTTTCAGTCTCACCCACTCTCATCAGCTATAATGTGTAGATAGAGCTTGCTGCATGGATGGGGGATGGCTACTCCATAGATTTGGTGGGAGAGGATACTTCCTTTGACGGAAGAACTCTTTCATGCTTTGGAGTGGATGGAGGCCACTCATGCTTACATTGCCCAGGATCGGGAGGTTCTTTGGAGGCGAAAGTCTCTCATGGAGGCTCATTTTCAGAGGTCCTTATTTCTATTTGAGCATGAGAACCTGCATGATGGCATGGCAGCAACATTGGAGGATGACTTTGACATGAGGGGATGTCAAGGTAGCAGGCAGTAGCGTGATGGAGCACCATATTACAGAACACCAGTGCTGTCTATATGGAGGATTGATTCCAGATGGAGGGCTCAGCCTTGGTTGAGTATTTCCCTAGGATCTTGGTGCATGCATGAATTTTGATGGCCTTGATGGACATGGCAGACACTCATTGGATGACATGATCAACTATCATCATGGAAAACTCTTCTTGGCTAGAGCTTCTAGTCTCAAGGAGAAATTATTGCATGCAGCATAGGAGGGCTTCCTAGCTATGCACTTGGATGCATACCTTGATTGGCTAGAGGAGTTCACTCGGGAGGGCATTCATCATGGAATACATCAGCATATGGAGATATTCATAGCCCGATGGATGATGGAGAGGACATCACAACCACTTCCCTGCTCATTGGAGGTGAGGGAGAATTTTCAGTTAGCCATTCCAGCTCAAAAGCTCAAGTGCATGAGGGAGAAGGTATAATTCCATATTTTGTATTGTACTTCTTTTCCTTGCTTGAGCAGCATGATGTACCAAGAGGGATTATACCTTTTTTCATATTACATGAGGATGTACTTGCAGAAATTTTTAGCGAAGAAATTGGCCAATCTTATGGTGGGTTGTGGAGGAGGCCACATACTTCTTGGTGTGCACCCTTGGCACCAATTTATATTTTCATGTTCCTATCCTTTGATATTTGTGTGGCAGCAACAAGTGATTGGGAAAAGCACTTGTTATGTATATCCTTGATGGAGGCAAGAGGCTCACTGCGTTGGTCCCATGAGAGGAGCAGTGACCCACTCTCTAGTTGTCTTGTGACAGCTTGTTTTCATTGTATTATGCTACCTTGTATTGTTGATGCTTAATTATTCACTGGGAGCACTATTTGGAGAGTGACTTATATGCAAGAGATACCATGGCCAAACCATGATTGCAACATTGCTACTTGTCTCTTCTTGTGGGAGGAACCACTTGGAGAATTTGCGGAGGCATTTCATGGCTAGATTTCTTGATGGGGTAGCTTGGGCCATTCTTAGAGGCCATACATTTCAGCCCAAGGATAGAGGCAGCCCCATGCACACTTCAAATGGAGAGAGGACCATCATGAGAAGCACCAGGACAACTCTCCATTCAGCCCCAACACATTGTAGAAACCGGGGGTTGAGATTTTATTTGGATGATTGCATGGATGAGGAGATCATCATTGGGAGACAAATTTTCCCATGCATATCATCACTCCTACCTTAATGAGGCCTTAGCACAGCAGGAAGGATTCCACTACACCTTCTATCTTTCCAGGAGGAGCATTGTTATCAGCTTGCATACTTGGGAGAGAGCATTGGAGGACAGATTCATTGCAGCATATTTGAGTAATGGTGATACCATTGATGAGGAGGCCATAAGAGAAGAAGGGGGAGAAGGTTTTGTTCTATCTATGCAGTTGCTTGAGGGCAAGCAACATGTGGGAGGGGAGGACTGTAATGTTCCGAATTTTAGCCTTAAGCTAAAATGGAACATTATAGTGGCATATTTTATTTTTGCTTAATAAAATGGGTAAGGAGACCCCTTAACCCCTTTTAATGGAAAATAACACTCCTTGTGTGAAAGGAGAAATAATGAAGCAGCTGAAATAAACACCTAATGGTGTGAACATGATGACGATCACCTTGATTTGGCCATCTTTGACCAAGTCAACAGCGCTACCTTAGAGGGTTGGCTTGCTTGAGAAGACAACGTAGTTTTTGGAGGGAAAGCATTAAAAAGTGAATAGAAACCTTAATGGTGGGGCCTATGGTGAAATATATTTCATTTTATTTATAAGAAAGAAGAAGCAGCTCATTTGGGTCATTCTTTGATTCAGAAATTTCGTAGTGAGGTCAAGGACTTGCACATTCGGGCTGTTTAGCCGGATTGCAGTGCTCTTGAGCACTGAGGGTGCTCCCAGGAGGGGATCCCCCACCTCTTCCTCATGGGAGGAGATTATTTGAGATGCATTTCCTCATTCGGGCATTTGGCCAAGCTCACTCCTTCAGTTGCAGCGCTATTTCTGCAGCAGAATGGTGTTGTGTTGCTGGCGTAGCAGCAAAGGAACTCATAGAGTCTTTCCTTGCTTTATTTTTCAGTTGAGGAGTGATCTCTTCATTGGAGGAGCTGTAGAGAGGGATCTTGACTTCATTTCAGATCTGTGGCATCAGGCCACTCATTCATCATCTCCCACTGCGAATTCATTTGGAGAAACTGCGTTATTCCATGAGGGCAGTGTTGAGGGAGATTCTTGTGCTCATCAGGAGGAGTGCTTTTGAGTAGAATGGGATCAACCCCTTTTCCTATGAAGGCATTAGCAGAGGAGGGCATCAGCATTTCAGATCAGCCACAGCCTCATATTCCTTTGGTTTCAGTTGCAGTGACAATTTGTTTTTCACTATTGTATTTTATCCGGCATTTCTAGCAATCTCCCTGAGATTGGCTAGAAATCCAATATTGAGCCCATATTCCTTGTATCTTTCAGCTAAATTATCATTTTGTATGTATTTAGCAGCTGCATCTCTCATAGAGATAGCGTAGTTATGGTTTCCCGGCATTCTGTGTAGCTGCAGCTACTCCGGCATTACATGGTATATTCATTGGAGTTGGCTCTAGAGGATTGAGAGGTTTATTCCCTCAATTATTTCTTGTATATTCATGCTGAAATCATAATATAATGTTGGCTGCACTATTTCCCCTCTTATGATGTATTTCAGATTTGCAGAGTTAATGTTCATGTTCATGTATTGTTGTAGCTCACTCTTTGAGCATTGTTTCAGAGATCTAGATTGGGAGATCTGAATAACCAATCTAGATGCATTTCTTTAAGTTCATTTTCTACAAGGGAGTTTTATGTGAGTTATTCTAGGGCATCCCAGTGGTTTTTTGTCTTATTTATGCAGCAGCTTCCTTATACAGCGTCCTCAAAGACCATGTAGCAGGATTTCCAGAGGTGGAATATTGCATATCCATCGACAGAGTCTGTGAAGGGCCAGCTAGCCTTAGGATCTCTCCCTTATTTGAAGGAGACATATCTTGTAAATGCCCCAACATTCAATCTCTGAAATGGACTTGCAGTGTCTCACTGAAGATGGAAAAATGGAACATCTTAAGATGTTCCCGATGGAGCATAAAATCCCTCATTTGGGACATTACATTAGATACCCTGAATTCAGCTTTTGTTCATCATGAAAGAATTCAAAAACTTATGTTGCTTATTGTACATTAAAATTTTCAATTTGCGGCTTTTTGATTTAATAACTGATTTTCTGAATTAATTTCATGTTGAATTTCAAATTTTGAGTTAATTTCTTCTTCAATATTGTTGTTGGTATCTTCTTTCAGTTGATTAGCAAAAAATTTTAAGCTTTCTTACTATGTTTAATTAACATGAGAGAGATTATCATGATAATAATTAACGGTGTAGGAAGTGTTCACTAAATGAAGGAATTGATCATACATGGTAGAGGCAACTTCATCATGATTAGTATGCACCTCCATATTGGAATTATCAATTATTTTAATAAATTTTAAAGAATATTGATGAAAGCTTGTAATTTTTTCATATGGATTGGGAATGCAAGGAAGAGAACAAACATTTTGAAACCAATCCAACAATTCATCCTCCGAAGGTTTATCTTCAATTTTGAATCTCAAACAATTTAATCGAAATATAACAGAAAATATATAAAATATTCATTTTCAAACCTTTGTAAATATTCAAATTCATCACATACATGTTCATAGTCATAACCGTCAAATTCATAAAGGAAAATGGAAATAAATTGATCCCAACTGTGAATAGAGGCAACTAGAATAGATTGACACCAGCGTCTAGATTTAACTAAGAATGTAAGAGTAAAAATATTGCATATAATACCTTCATCAATATCATGAAAATTATAATTTGAAAAATTTTGAATAAATTGTAAGGCATAATCAAATGTAGAATAATTCCTCTTGCCGTCAAACTTTACCTTTGACAAGTGTCTTACTATTTCCGGTGGAATATTGGTAGATGCATGTCCACAAATACAATTCCAAATTAGAAGTTTGAGAAGAGCCATTGTGATTAAATAAAATATAAATAAAATATAAAAAACTCCAAAAGACAACAAGTCATCAAGCCCTCCTTCTAGCACCAAAACTGTCGATGGGCCAAAATGACCATTCAACATTATAAGGGATACCACCCGATCAGGAACTTAAAACAACTCCTCCTTTTCCATTTTGAATGGTAGTTCCATATGGTTAAATTAGGTCCAATTACCTTCTCTTTATCTCTATTGGCTTAAAGTATGTCTTTTACTTACCAATAGAGAAGAGACATCAGATCAGCCCTTTTGTTGAATTCAGGAAAAAAATTGATCCTTAAGTTGATCTAGGGCTGAGCCAAGCCCCAACTAAAGTTTTCCTCTTTGATAAGAGGGCTTCTAGAAATGTAATTATTAATCTAAATGGAAACTAATCCTAGAATGAAAGAAAAAGGAAATAAATACTAAGCCTATGTCGATTAGGAAGATGTATATCTAACCGAACCGAGAGAAAAGTAATTAAATGATTGACATTTTAACATGTTTGGTTTTAGGTGAATATTTGGCTAATGAAATAGTTCTACTAGATGATATTGTAATTACCGAAACATGCTCTGTTTAGAGACCTATTAACATTGAATGATTAAATAATAACATTAGGAAATCATCCATTAAATGTGATTGGTAATTAAATTTAAGTTAGATAACATATTTCTGAGTAAATACTTACTCATAAATCTGATTTAAGTATAGGACCGAAAGATAAAATTAACAACAGGTCTACGAAGCTAATGAACTAGATAGGTAACTAAAAAAGGCCTTCATCCTCACATTAAACAACAGTGCTCAACTTAAAAGACATTTTACACAAATCTATCATTGAAAAAAAAATGAAATTTGCATTAAAACTAATAGTATTTAAAATACAAACTGATTAAAAGTTGGCTTATGTGCTCTGTTCCTTGAATTGATCTCCAACAATATTTCTCAAATCATCAGTCTTGCCATTAAAATGAAGAGCTCCAATAGTGCATAATCTGCTCCCAATACAAAGTATATAATTGAAAAATAAAAAACCCAATAACTCAAATCTGAGCTTTTCCTCCTACTTCTACAACTAGAAAAACCCTTACAATAGTGCTTCAGAATTCCCTCCGTGTAGAGAAGAGGAACCCCCCTCCATTAAGCATTCTCCAAAAGGCATATTTATAATTACAAATGAAAATCAAAATGAGAGAACTATTTCGAGAATTAATTTTCTCCCACAAATTTAATTAGTCTCAATTATTTTCCTCTCTTGTTGGAGCAATTCCATTGATTCAAATATTTTCTTCCTCATCTCCTCAACTATTTTCCTTCCAAAAACCAATCAAAATTAAATTAAAATGCAAATCAAAATAAAAAATACCAAATATGGAAACGAAACATCTCTAATCAAAATTTAATTAAATAAATAAATAAAAAGGAATTTTTTCTTCCCATTGATCCATGTAAATATCTTATTGATTAAAGAGAACATAATTGAATGGATTGGCAATCAACAAAGGCTTTGGGCCAATGAAAATGCAAAAATTTAACTCAGAAAATTAGTTTCAATTACAAATTTAGAACTTAATTTTCTGCTAAATTTTAGACTCATTTAATGACTGAATATAGTCATGTAACCACTTCATAAATATTCTACATGATTTTATCTATCTAACGAGCTATCTTGGGCCTTATTTGGCCAAGTAAAACTCAACTTATGAACTTCCAATATTGAAGTGTCGAAATTTCCAAAATTCTAAAAACAATTCTGACTTGACCAAAAAAATAAGAAATTTTAATTTTAAATTAAATCTAATAATTATAATTAACTGTGAGTCAATCAAATATATACATTTAATTAAATTATTTATAAATTAATTAATTTAATTAATTAAAATTTAATTAATTTAATTAATAATATATTATATTTTAATATTATTAAAATTATATTATAAAACAATATTACATTATTCATCACAATTCGTTTTGAACACTTACAAATAACATGTTAAATGGTTATTGAAGAATGGTGTTGGAATATGGAGTTGTGAGCCAAACCGTTCGCGCATAAAAGAATATCGGAGATCGGAAGAAGTATCAGATATCGAATATCGAAACTAACACATATCACAATTTTTTTAAGAGATGCTCTCATACCCAAAGGTATTCGGGGTTCCGATATGTTATATCGAGACCTTTTTATATCAGAAGTGTTTTTATATATCGGGACTCTTATTTATCCAAAGGTTTTTTTTAATATCGGGACTTGATATCATGTGGCTTCGATATAAAGTTATGTGCCGAGGTTTGAAGGAGTAAGGGAGGAGGTGAGGTGAAGTGGGGTCTAACTGGAGTGGGATTCATCCATTACTAACTACAATCATTTGGTAATTAAAAATTTGAAAAAATAAACTATAATCAGTTTTTAATTTTGAGATTTCAGGTTTCTTAATTTCATTTATTGAAATTGAAATTTAATTTAATTTTTGAAATCCGATAACACATAGTTTTAATTGTTTTACAATTTGGCTATGGTGATTTTGTATGACCGTTAGAGAAAACTGAATTAATTAGTAAAAATTAACTAGGAATCAATATTTACAATCAATTACTAATTTATTTATAAAAATTAAAATAATATACATTTTGCACATTTTTTAACTTAGGTGGTAAATATTATCAAACTTCAGAGGAGTGTCATTCGCAAATCAGGTAACCACATCAGACGAAAAGAGAACCAATGGAAATATTTCTAAAATTAAAACTCAATGAATCTATCAAAATTTAAATCCGATTAAAATGAAAATTTGTCAAAATTGTAGGACACTTAACCAAAATAACATGTTAAAAGATGATTTAGCCAAAAAATCATGGAAAGGGTCCCCATTATTTTAAATAAATATGTCAAAAATGAGGGTGTAGAATTTTCACCTCAACATAACCCAATTTGGAAAAACCCCTCCTCTATTTGTATTATATCATATGAGAAAAATGATCTATTACAATGACAACTTCAATGCTTGAAACTCCCTCTGCAATGCAATATTGATCTCTCTCTTGAGTCTACTCTACCCAATAATTGGACAAAATAGGCCTTCCTGCTTCCTCATATATTTTTGCACAATTAAACTCTTAAAGAATAGGGAAAGCTCTTATTTTCATGGGCATTTACAAAAGGAAATAACACACCTGCACAAAACAAACTCGATACACTCACTAGTATACACTAATGATTACAATATTCCTTTCCTCCAAATTCACTAGGAAATTCGAATCGCATGCATGAATGGCGATATTTTTATTTAATGAACTAGTTAACTAAGAGTCAATTGAGTTTATAACAGTTCCACTACTCAACTGAACTTCTAACTAGCTCTATTCTAGACTAGAGCTTAGTCAATTGTCAAACACTAAAGATAGCACTAGTAGACAACTAGAACTTAGCCATCGATTTGTACACAACTCAACTACTTGCCAACAAACATGAATTGATTTACTTAACTAAGTGATTTTCCCATGTCACTCCTTCTAACTACCTTTCAACTGATCCTTCTTGAAGTTGAATTCAAATTTCTTCATTTGACTAAGGAACAAGTAAAATGAAGTCATTTCTTGCTGCAATTTAATACTCCCTCTTGACAAGAAAAGGAATTTGAACAACCACAATCCTACTCATGTGGCACTCGAACTTGCCTCTTGACAAAGCCTTTGTCAAGATGTTTGCATCCTTCTCCTCTGTAGAAATGTACTATAACATAAAAATCCTCCTCTCCACACAATCTCTTAGGTGATGGTACTTGATGTCTATATGCTTGGACCTATAATTAAGCATTGGATTTCATAGAGTTTTATACAACTTTGATTGTGACAGTGGATCAATGTAGGCTCCATCCTCTAACTCAATAGACAAACTGAGATATTCCTCATCCAAATAGCCTCACGTGATTCTTAACTAGCATCCATATATTCGGCCTCTGCTGATTTGAGTGCTACAAATATATGTTTCCTGTTGCACCAAGAAACTGCTACTGAACCAACAAAGAAGATTTTTCTTTATGTGATCTTCCTATATAAGGGACTTCCTGCCCAATCCACATCAATGAGGCCTTGGAGCTTCATTCCATCAGTCTACCTGTACCATGAACTAAATTCTTATGTGCCTTTGAGGTATATAAGAACATGTTTTGTTGATTTCTAGTGAAGCTTGGTAGGCTCCACCATGAACAGACTAAGTTGGTTCACAAAAAATCAAGTATCAGGCCTTATGTTCACCAAGTACATCAAGGACCCCACCAAATTTTTGTAGATAGTTACATAGATTAACTCTCTTGTAGAAGCATCTACTTCCCTCCAGTTAGTACCTAGATGAGTATCCATGGATTTTTAATCATGCATATGGAATCTCTGGAGGATTTCAAAGATATACTCCTCATGTCCAACAAATATCTCTCCATCTCCTTGCCACACCTCCAAGCCAAGGATAGTCCATCAAACCCATATCCTTCATCTCAAACTTTCTTGGAAGTTCCTCCTTGTTAGATTTCCATCAACCTATCATCTCATTTCAATATCAAATCATCCACATAGATAACTAAGTTGAGTAGACTGCCATCTACCAGAATGTAGTAGATATTACTATCACTTTAGTCTTAGTGAATCCCAATCCATTGAGATAAGAATACATACAAGTGTAACAACCACGAGGTGTTTGCTTGAGACCATAGAGGGCTCTCTTGAGCCTACACATATGTGCCTCCCTACTAAAGGTATTGAACCCCTCTTGGTGCTCCATGTAGATCTATTCCTCAACCACTCCATTGAGGAAGGAAATATTAACATCCATTTGGTGGATCATCCACCCCAACTATGTTGCTAATGCAAGTATGGTCATGGTAAATGAATATATTTCCACAATGGAAAATTTATCCTCATAATAAATACCCTCCACCTCTGAGAATCCTTTTTCCACAAATGTGGACTTGTACTTCTCAACACTGCCATCATCTGCATCTTTCACCTTATACAACCACATGGAACCAACAACTGACTTATTCTCAGGTCTGGGCACCACCTCCCAAACATTATTCTTCATGATGGAGTTATACTCCTCCACCATGGCATATACCCACACTTGTTGGGAAACAACCTCTTCAAAAGAAGATGGATTAGAATTAATAAACTCTTACATGAGTGCCATATATTAAGTATATTTTTCTGGTGATCTCATATGTCTGTTAAAGGAGCTAGGAGATCCAACCTGCTCCTAAGATTCCTACACTAGCCTGTCAGCCATCCTAGTCATCTTCCTCCATTATTTTGAAGGATTTGTGTGAGTGGGTGCCTCCACACATCCTTCTCTCTGCTCCTCTACATGTGGCTACTCCATATCATCCTCCTAGAATGTCCTTGTTCCTTTGAGCAAGATCTAACTCTTTGGATCCGGCTGAGGCTCTATTATGAAACCAACACACAAAATAGAAGAAAATATATACCAATGACTTAAAAATTATCCACTTCGAGGGGAAAACCTCCTTTACATTACATAAATGAACATTTCTTGGATGATTCAAATGAAAAAACATATTTTCTATATATAGGACTCTAAGGGGTCACAATATAATCAGAGTCGACATAACAATAATAAGGTAAGGTCACAACAACAACAATAGAAGACTTCTATGGGGCACAATAATAACAATATTGGGACTACATGGGCACAACAATATCAAAAATGGTACTACACTAACAATCAAAATAAGGGGATACACTAGTATCATAGCGACCTAATATGCCCCTCTCCTTCAAAAAAATGTTGTCCTCAACACTTTAATTGTTCTGGAAGCTTTTGTATAAAATACAAATCCTCCCATGTGGAATATTCAGCGGGTAATTTCTTCCACTTGATGAGATACTCTAAAGTTGATCGATTTCATAGTTGCCGAGTTCTTGTTTCTGTAACTTCTTTAGGTTCCAATATGATTTTTCCTTCCTCATCAAGTTTTGGCAATATTGTTTGAACTGGGAGCTTGTCACCTATAACCTTCTTTAAGCATGAAACATGGAAATCTGGGTGCACTCGGGAAGATGGAAGAAGCTCCAATTTATATCCCATAGTACCAATATTTTGCAGCACCATGTAAGGACCACAATACTTTGGTGATAATTTATTATCCTTCTTAGCTTGCTCGAGGGACATTTGTTTGTATGGTTGTAGTCGTAAAAATAACCTGTCGCCTACATCATAACTTATTTCGTTGTGATGTTGATCTTCCTATTGTTTCATTCGATTTTGCGCCAAAGTGAGGTTATCCTTAAAGAGTTGGAGAAATTGTTGTTGATTCTCGATGTGATCTTCCATTGCTTGAACATTAGAATTTTCTCTTAAAGATGATGTGATGGACGGTGGATGATATCCATAAAGTGTCATAAATGGGGTCATTTTTTATGCAACATGGAAGGAAGTACTATACCACCATTCAACCATAGGTAATCACTTGAACCATTGTGTTTTTTTATCAGATACAAAGAAATTAAGATATCCTTCCAAACATTTGTTTGCTATCTCAGTTTTCCCATCAGATTGAGGATGATAAGATAAAAACTATGAGCTAATTCAGTACCCAGAAAAGAAAATTCCAGTGAAAATGGGATCTTGGTCGCTTATAATAATATTTGGGTTTCCATGTAGCTTTTGAATTGTTTCCATAAATGCAGTAGCAACTGTACTGGCTTTAAATGGATGATAATGCACAAAAGTGTGCATACTTGGTAAGTATATCAACTACCACCACGTTGACACTCTTTCCTTCGTACTTGGGTAAACTTGTGATAAAATCCATTGAAACCTCCTCCCAACGTTGAATTGGAATGGATAAAGGTTTAAAAGACCCAGGGTCTTAATTTTCTCAAGTTTATTTTTTTGGAAAACCAAACATGCTGCCATAAACGTTTGAATATCAGATTTAAGGCCATCCAAAAAAATGCTTCTTAATCGTGTGGTAATCTTTTAAAAATCATGAGTTCCCTCGTATGGGAGAGATGTGAAATTCCAAAAGAATATTTTGTTTGATTTGGGAATTATTACAAATACATAAGCGATATTTGTACCATAATGAATCATTTTTACAGCTAAATGTATCATATGTATTAGGATCTTGTTGCAAATTTTTAATGAGTGCCCACACTTCTTCATCATTCTTCCATTCATCCCTTGCTTCGGTTATCCAATCCAGTTGGATAATAGAAATGGTACAAAGAAATGCTTCCACATCTTCATCCTTTCTTGAGAGTGCACTTGCAACAACATTTTGCTTCCATTTTTTGTAGATGATTTCAAATTCATAACCCAACATCTTTGTGACCCATTTTTGCTACTCTTCTGAATATAATCTTTGTTCTAAAAATTATTTAAGACTATCATGATCCGTTTTTACCTTGAAGTTTCTTCCCATTAGGTAAGGTTGTCATTTATTAAGTGCATGTAATATTTCCAACATTTCCTTCTCATAAATAGGTTTGTGTAAATAGTTTCCTTTGATTGGATGACTTTCAAAAGCAATGGGTCTTCCTTCTTGCATTAAAACAACTCCAATTCCATTTCGTGAGGCATCACACTCCACAATAAAGGTTTTTGTGAAGTTTTGTGTAGCTAAGACCGATGCTTGGCATATTTCCTCTTCAAGATGTTCGAAGGCCTTAGTTGCTTCTGGAGTCCAAAAAAATGCATCTTTCTTTAGTAATGTTGTTAGAGGTGTTTTTATTCTCCCATAATTCTTAGAAACTTGCGATAATACTCTATCAACCTGATAAATCCTTACATATGCTTTATGGTTGTGGGTATTTTCCATTCCTTAATGGATTTAATTTTGTTAGGGTATACCTTAACACCCTTATGAGATACAATATGACCCAGATATTCCACCCCTTGTACTCCAAAGAAACATTTGGAGGTTTTTTCATATAATTATTTCTCCTCCAATAGTTTGAGCAGCATGTCAACATGTTGAACATGATCCTTCCAATACTCGTTGTAGATTAGTATATCATCAAAAAATACTAACACAAATTTTCTAAGGAAGGGTTTGAAAATGGAATTCATCAAACCTTGAAATGTAGAAGGTTCATTGGTAAGGCCAAAAGGCATGACCAAAAATTCATAATGAGCCTCATGAGTTCTAGATGTTGTTTTAGGAATGTCTTCAGTCTTCACTCTTATTTGTTGATATCCTGAACAAAGATCCAACTTGGTGAAGTAAATTTCTCCATGTAATTCATGCAATAACTCATCAATGATAGGAATGGGATATTTATATTTAATAGTGAGTTTGTTAAACTCCCTATAATATGGACACATTAGCCATGATCCATCCTTCTTGTTCCCAATACTAATGGAGTAGAGAAATAACTTTGAATAGGTTCCATTATACCTTCCTCTAGCATTTCTGCAACCATATGTTAAATTTCACCCTTTTGGGCATACGGATATCTGTAGGGCCTAATGTTTGGAGGAAAAATTCCTGGAATCAAATGAATAGCATGATAATGATCACAAATAGCTGGGAGGCCTTTGGAAGTCTCAAATACCATCGAATAATTGTCTAATACTTTTTGGAGATACAGAGAAATAGACGGTTTCTATGTTTGAATCTACAGTGAGCATAATTGTGTAATTGCGCCCCATTTTTATTTCTTTAGAAGATTTTTCATTCCATTAGAGCTTATTATATTTCCTAGTTTCCCTGCAACACCCCTTAATTCAACTTCCTTTACTTCCCAAAAAAAAATTAAGAAAATTTCTTGAAAAGTAAAAGTTATCGTACCAAAAAATTGTAACCATTGGATTCCTAAAAAAACATCAACACCACCCATTGGAATGTAAAACATTGTACTATTCAATACATATTCTCCCATGGATAATTTTTTTCCTTAGAAAACAATCCCTAGCTAATAACAGGTCAGTGCCCAAGACATTTATGCAAGGCTGTGAAATTATCAATTTGTTGTTCCATTTTTTAAAACCCCATAAATATATATTTTACGGATAATGCTTTTAAATATTCTTTGGGAAAACACTCTTTCAAAATGGCTTTTTGATGAAGAATGTGATTTTAAATTGTAATACAGTGAGTGAAAGGTGTTGAAAAAAAAATAAACAACAGGCAAATTGAAGCAGAATCTCTTGTCTTAAAATTTAGCAGAAATATGGAAGTAAGATGAAATGGAATATAGAAAAGAGGAGTGCATATTTAAGGTTTTTTTTACTTTAACTTACATATATCAAGGTTTCAGTCAAACTGTAATTCTAAAGGCCAACAACATCATTACTCTTTTCTATAGCAGAATAACATTAAATTGAAGGTAAGAGGAAACACATATCACACTCAACATATGTCTAGAATCACTTTGAAAGCTTTATTAAAATCACTAAGAATATCAAAATTACAAAGAACTTTTTCTTCTGAGGTCCAAAACTTAGAACCCTCCATTATTCTTCAAAATTATCTTTATAACAAAATTACAATAAGGATTGTTATGAAACTGTCAACTCTCAAACTTCTAACTACTTGAACTATTTAAAAACTACTTTATCCTTCGAAACTATATTCATGAAGAGAATAAAACAAAACTACATCATTTTACAAAAATGTTTTTCAAAATTTTTGTTGAAGTAACATGTGGCATTAGATCATTCAGTTGGATGATATTTTGGTGCAATTGAAGGTCCAGATTTTGTACTTGTTGTTGTAGGTGACATCCACTGTCTACATTTTTTCTAGGTTATCATATATGAATTCAGACTTTTGACAAACCTGGTGTGTTCCATTCTGAAGTTGGTGATCCTACTATAAGTTGGCTTATCAACAAAAAGAGTTGTCATTAAGCACACCAACTAAAAATATCTATGTAATTAATTCAAAATTGTTGCCCCCTTTAGAACTATTGTTTTTTCATGTGAAGATCCAATATTTCTCTTAGCTTCCACCCGCAAAGTTTCATAAGTCTAAAAGGGAATCAGATTTCCCTGTTGATCACAGCATGAAGGTAGACCTGCTCTAGTTCTTTTATCCAAGTCAGTATTGAATTTTAAAATAACTTCTTTGACCTCTATCAACTTTCTCTCAATTTTTTTCATGTATAAATTCTTAAGAACCATCTTATTTACTTCCAACACTAATTTTGTTATATCTTCAATTTTCATTTCTCTTAACTCCTGTGATGATTTTGAATTAATGAAATCAATCATCTTTTTGGAAAATTGGGCACGTTATTGGAGCTTTTTCTTGCTAACATCAATTATACTTTCTAGATCTCTGACAATATCCTTTTCTTCTGCAATAATTGATAAAAATTCCCCGACATTCCTCACAGTGTGAATAATGTCATTCCATATGATTTCCTTGGTTTGAATAAGGGACATATTTCCCTTAAATTTCTCCTAGAATTCCTTAACCTCATGAGAAGCAACATGAAAATTGTTTTTTTATTTAGAAGAAGTTTCCTGAGCCATAGCTAGTTCTCTCTCTCTTACCTTTAAAATATTTTGTGCATCATTAAAATTTCTTTGTATATTTTTCATTTAACTCTCTGATATTTGTAGCTTGGTCATCACTCTGGTCAACTTTTTTGCAGAGTCTTCAAAGTCTAGTTTTACTAAGATAGTAGAAACATGAGAATCTATTTTTTGTTATAAAACATAATTCATCCCATTAAGATTATAAATTTCATTATCCCTCTACAGTATTTCATTAGTTAAAATATCCTTTTCCTTCTCCACCTGGGCTATTTATGGGGCCATAACATGATCCACAAAAGGCAGTTTTAGCTTCTTTCTCAACACTTGTATTTTAGTTTCAGCTCCTTGTAAAGGTTTCTGGACAATGCTCGTGTCCTCGGGATTTACACCAACCTTCACAATTAGCTTTTTCAGTTCTTCATTTTGATCTGACAAAGCTCTGGAATTTTCTTTGTCCAACTTCAATTGATTAACCACTTTCCCTAAAAAAGC
Source organism: Pinus albicaulis (assembly GCA_034641835.2). Taxonomy (NCBI): domain Eukaryota; kingdom Viridiplantae; phylum Streptophyta; class Pinopsida; order Pinales; family Pinaceae; genus Pinus; species Pinus albicaulis. Next base: position 393,547,894 of record CM076573.1, read on the forward strand.
TTCTACTTTTCTAGTGGCCAAGGATGTCTTATTTAAATCATTGTATATTAATTCTCAAGTCTACCTATTTAGATTGATCTTATTAGGCAGTGGAATTTTCTTTGCATCTAATGTCAAGTTGATAGCCTTAAAACAAGATGATGATGATGATATAGTTAATGCAGAAGGATGAGAGAAATATAACTTCAACTAATTTCTCTCAAGGTCCATGGCAGACAATAATCTAGTGTGATATTCATACATGGATTGAACTTCTAGTTGAGATTCAATATTCTCCTTCACCCTTCTATTTCTTTATTATATTTTATTATTTAATTGTTTTATGACAGGAACAAAATTTTGATAAGTTTATTATGGAACAAGAGAAGAAGGTGTACAAGTAACATATCCTAATTGTAATTGAAAACCTATTAAAGCTGAAGAACTATCACCCAGAGATCCAACTTTTGTTTCCTTCTCTGACAAATTTTCCCTCTTTGAACCTTTGCACACTTCATATTCTAAATAAAAAATATCTTCATTGCCTCTTTTTAAACTTTTATCAATTGGATGTGGAGTCTCAACCTCCATTCCTACTCGTACATTTGTCTGACCTCCATTTGCCAATTTTTCTACCTCTGGTCTAGGTTCATGTATATAAGGAGCATATGCATTTTCAAATATTCTATTTGAAATAATATGGTGAGGATCACATGACCATTTTCACCCCATTGTAGCTTCATACCTTCAAGAATTTTTTGTACTTATTCCATGGATTTCTTATTGTTCACAATAAAAGGCCCAACTATCCTTGGCAATTTCACCAAATTCCCCTTCTTTGTTTGGACAAAATACACCTGATCAACATCTATACATTGTTTGATGAAATATAAAGAAAAAAACCTCATATGCACAAATGTTGGGATTTTTTAAGGGGTAACCTACACCCCATATAGTCTAATTTCAACATGATCTTCAAACAGAAACCAATCATCCACTTTAACATCTTTTCTAAGTTGAACGAGAGATTGAGCCTTGGCAGAATGCAAGGTGAAGGAGACTTGTTTATAATATAATAAGAAACCAACAAGAAAGAACTAGTGAAATATATAAACCCCTCATAATTATCATTACTTATTATGGTATCTGTAAAAATCACCACCGATTGCTTGTTTTTATATATGTCCATTATATTCAGTCCTAGGTGCATAAATCTCTCCACATGAGTATACAAAAATAGGTAGGTTACCAATGAGGGAAATATAAAACATACTGTGAGAGAAAGGTCTGTTAACTATGAATTGACCATATTTTACCAATAAGTAGGTATATCAAACATTGTCTTAGTTTGTAACATTAAATTTAATATCCCCATACTAGCCTGGTCAATGACGTGTATCCTCCCTTCCCAAAACCTTGGAAATGATTTGCAAAACTAGCCTTACATCTTCAGTAAACATTTCAAGATAAAAATAAGTGGGTTCCATAGGAAAATGTTTTCATGTGGGCATTAAAAAGAAATGTGTTTTTGGCATAGGCTTTTCCAGATAGATTTTGAAATGTTGGCATCAAACTTTTTCCTCTGAGAATGATGTGTAAGAACTTGAAGAGGGAAAAACCAGGGCTAGTTTAATTAAGAGGGAAGACACTTGAAAAATATTTTCGCCTAATTTTTTCATTACAAAACACTTTTTGGGGTAAAGAGCAGAGATTGGCCAATAAATGAATTTTGGGAAAATATAGGTTTGGGGAATTATGGCAACAAAAAGATCAAACTTGACTACTGCAGTGTACACCAAGGATTCCTTTTGGTTAACTACAATATGCTAGAAAATTTACATTAAATCCAAGGAGAAAATAAGGTTAAAAAAATCCCTCTCAGTGTCCATGGGAGTAATGTGAGAAGAAGAACCTGCAAAAACTGCATTATTTGACATTTTCAGAACTGGGACAAGCAGGAATGATTTGTAATTACCTGGTACCAAATGATTGATGTTTATTGGAGCTTGAAGTTTGACAGTTGCAACGTGTTATGGAGATAAAGAACGAAAAATGATAAAATGAAAGGAATGAGTGTAATAGGATTCATGGGGGAAAACATAAATAAATGTGTGTGTGGCATGTATGAATTATGAAGTAGAGGAAAATATTTTATGAAGTGACATGGTGACGTATAAATGAGGTGGCAGTGATAGAGCGATGACAGGGCAGTGACAAAATAGTGACAGGGCGATGACCGAATGGTGACAGGGTGATCCACACTCACTTGTTGAGGTTCTACGGGGGCACACATTAGTATGGAGAAAACCCATCGGGGTGCTCCCATAATCTATATCCACCGTTGATATGAATTCAATCGAGATTGTTGACGGGATTTACGGGGGCACCTGATGGAATAAACATCATGTATGTTTTGTCGTTGGGTTTGCACCATATGATTTTCTTGGACCCACCAACATTAACAAACTAATACTGCAATTAAATCTTAATCAATGGCTAATCCATCATTAGCGCTTAATCAAGAACCCAAAGCTAAAAACTTGATTTTTTTTGTTTTTTTTTTAAATACACACATATATTTTTATTTTTTTTTCAACATAAGAGGAAAATAAAACGAGATACAACATCTGGCTCCACCTAGGGATGATTTTTTTTAGAAAAAGCACTAATAATCACATATTATTGCCTTCACCTCGGGCATGTAGTCTATTATAGCTTAAAATATTACAATGAAGAAATCACTGGGTATTTATAATGGTCAAACCAGTATGTACAATGATAAAAAGAAAAAAGAAAAAAAATTGGCAATAATGCTTCAAATAATTCCCATTGACAGACAACTACAGTAGTTCACCATATAAGTTCTCCAGGAAAAAAAGTGTTCTTGGCTCTAAAATTTGCTATTAGAAATGGACCAAACCATATAGAGGATCAAACTTTCCATGATTTCCCTTGTCCTCTCCTCTTACAACCCATCTAAGAACCAAATATCCCCGATGAAAAGGAATATTTTTGGCTTTTCTTTCAAAAAATAGTTTCATCTTTTCTTGGCAACTAATTAAATTCTCCATTACCTTCTCTATGTTTTCATTTAATTCCACTAACTGCTTCATCCTTCTAGTTGGTACATTTGGCTCTTCTTCAATATCTTCAATAAGTGTAAAAATTGGTTTTGCTAATTGACTGGGAAACAAGGCAACTGCTCCATAGACCAATTCAAAAGGTGACTTTCCAGTTGACCTTTTAGTAGTCACCCTGTTTTCCCATAAGGAAATTTCAGCTATGAACCCCATTTTTTCTTATTTTCTGCAATAGTTTTATTGAGTATCCTTACCACAGTTTTGTTTGAAGATTATGCCAACCCATTTCCCTAAGGATGATAGGTGGTAGAATGTGAGAGTATTACATTATATTTATGGCACCCTGTTTTCCCATAAGGAAATTTTCAAATGTGAATCCCAGTTTTTCTTATTTTTTGCAATGGTTTTCTTGAGTATCCTTACCATGGTTTTGTTTGAATATTATGTCAACCCATTTCCTTAAGGATTGTAGGTAGTAGAATGTGAGAGTATTAAATAATGTAATATCCGAGTATTACATCATTTCTTGCAAACCTGAATACCTGATCATTACCTACTAATAACTTCTTTGGACAGCCAAATCTAGTGAAAATATTCTCCTCCGGAAATTTGATTATCACTGAATCAATTTCTCTCTTAGTTGGAATAGCTTCCACCCATTTAGTAAAATAATCTATACCTATTAGGATCCATTTGTTTTGTCCACTTGAAGGTGGATTTATTTCTCCTATAAAATCCAGACCCCATTTTCTAAATGGTTCTTCAAAAAACAGAGGAAACAGTGCTAATGGTGCCAATTTCTTATTTTCAGTAAAAATTTGGCACTTTTCACAACTCCTTACAACCCTATAAATATCTGAAAAAAAAGAGGGACAGTAGAAACCAACTTTTAATATTTTATGTGTTGTAACTTTCCAATTATGATGGCCACCACACAAATACCCATGATACTGATTTAAAATATCTATAGTCACCCCTTCTATCAAATAGAGTAGCAAAACACTAACATGACCTTTCCAATATAGCCTACCATTGGTTATCACATACCTTTAGGCTTCACTCTAAGAGCTTTGTACTTAGTTATATCTAAGGAAGTTGGACAACTAAGAAAACACAGGTAATGGAAAATATCTTTATACCATTGAGAACAAAGGTACTTATATTTAATTTTGTTATCGGGCTCTTTATCCTTACCTTTTCCTTCTACAACTTTTGATTCAAGAATTTCAGCTAGAAAGTTGATTCCCATAGCTTGATAATTGGCTTCTATCAAGATCTTTTCTAGCCCTTGTACCTTCACCAACTTCGTATGCTTGTTTTCCATGGCATACTCTTGAATATTTTATATCCACTTTCCTCTTTTTCCATCACTGTTACTCTGAATTAGCACATCCTTAACAACAACATTAGGAACATATGCAGTAATCTGAGACTAGAGAACATAAACTTTGAAATCTTTCAATTCTTTAACCAGGGCATAGACTTTATTTTCTAAGATATTGTACTTCAACTCTGCATCTCTTAATACCTTGCTAAAAAATTCTTCTGGTTGTTCCTTATTATCTTTATTACTCTGCAAAAGTACTACTGCAACAATAAAAGGAGAAGAAAATGAAAATATTTGAAAAGGTTTCTTATAATCAGGACTAACAAATACTAGAGCTTCTTGAAAAACTTCCTTAATTATTGCAAAATATTCTTTGGCAACCATGGTCCAACTAACTTATGCATCGTTTTTCAACATATCAGTGATTTATTTTACAATTTCTGCATAATTTGGAATAAATCTCCCGAGGAAATTCATTTTTCCCAAAATACTTTCGATTTCATTTTTACTCCTTGGCAGAGATATATTTTGAATTGCTTCTACCCTTTTAGGATCAATATTTACTCCTTCCCTGGATACAATATTCCCAACTAATTTCCCCTCTTGAAAAACAAAATGAGACTTTGTTGGGTATAAATATAAGCCATACCTTCTACACTTTTCAAAAAAAAATTGATGTTTCAAATGCTCCTCATCAGACCTGGAGAAAACTATAATATCATATAAATAAATCACCACAAATTTGTCCTTTTCTCCTATAAAGGCTATATCCATAGCCCTTTGGAAGGTAGCAGTATCATTCATTAACCCAAAAGGCATATTTGCATACATGAAAGTTCCCCATGGGGTTGTGAATGTTGTTTTATTTTGGTTTTCTTGTTGCACTAAAATCTGATTATAACCTGAAAAGCCATCAATCATAGACAATCTAGAAGATCCTGTTACTTTTTTTAAAATGTGATCCATATTTGGGAGAGGATAATTGTGCTTTAATTGTGATTTATTCAAATTATGAAAGTATACACATAACCGAATCTCTCCATTTTTCTTCCTCACATGTACCAAATTTTCCACCCAAATATAATACCTAAGAGGGACAATTATCTTTTCTTGTAATAAATTTTTTATCTCCTTCTCAATTTATGGCAATAATAAAGGATATATTTTCCTCAATTTTTTCTTATATGGCTTAACTCCTGGTTTTAAAGGAATTTTATGTTGAATAATGTTGGAATCATAAGTCTTAAGGTCTTCATAAGACTATGTAAACACATCAACATATTTTTTGAAAATATATAAATACCTTTGTCATATTCTTTTGGAATGTCCTTTATCATCTTTACCAACTTTGGTTGTTGGTCTTGGTGAGCCCTATTATTGCATCAAGAATTCTACAACTCTCAGAGGCAACTCTAATTTAATTTATCAACTCGAGGTTCGTACAAACTTGGAGGTGACAGTGCTATATACACAACATATGCATTCTACTAATTCCATCCTCTTCTTTGTCCTATGATTAGGTGCTACTGCTAGGGTTGCTTCTAGGGAATGAAGCTTTCCACAATTCTGAATGAAAGCTAATACTAGAAATGATTCATGTCATTACTCTACCAAAAATAAGTTGTTCTATATTGTAAAGACTCATCTAACTATCTACAAGAAATGAAATCCATAATTAAGCTAATGCAAGAAATATAGTTAACCTAAGTGGCATTCATGAATTAAATTGTTGAATTGGACTTGCGGAAAGGGAAACTAATCTAAGCACACAGGTCAAACGAAATGAATGATTGAACTCTAGCTATTTCATGCTTGACTGTTATGCTTAAAAATTCATCTATTAATAAGCTAACTATGCTTGTAAATACTATGTTTCGCAGCAAAATAAGGGGGCGTTGAGGTAACATAAGAAGGTATTGGAATCATGGTTTCAAAGTTGAAGGTATCTTGGAGGTTGTCTCAGGTCTAGGTGAGATGAACGGGAGGATTTGGGCTGAAGAATTGGCTGACTGGCACTGCTACAGGTTCTGCTACAGGATTTCCCATAGTGCTATAGGATGTCCTGAAACACTATAGGAAATAGGCCGAGGGTAGTTTGAGGCCAGAAATGGTGAGGAAAGGGGTAGGAGAGGTGGAATGAAAGTGGATTTAGGTGGATGGAAGGTAGTCAACCATTTTTCCAAGCTCATTACCTCCTTCATAGGCTTTCCTGCACCTCCAAGGTGGCTCTCAATATTGTGGCGAAGATGTCAAAAAAACATGGCTGAAGGCGATTTGGTTGGAAGTCGATTGGTGAGGGGTGGAAACTAAAGCTAATGATGTTGGTGGATTCCTCCTCTGCTCCTCTACTCAAACCTGCAAGAAAAATACATGTTCATGCATTTATCATTAAAAAATATATGATGAGAATGGTAGAAAAGATGAGTTGAATTTAAGCAAACCTACCTCTGCACCAGAAGACTAACTCTACATCCACAACATGTTCATGATAATAAAAGAAACATATCTACTCTTTCCAAGAAATCATAAACGGAAATCAAGTTGGGCCTGTGGTGAAGATCTACCCTCCTCAAGCACTAATGGAAGAGGTGAGAGAGGGAGGCTTTAACACACAATTTTAGGGTTTTCTATGATATTGCAACATGAACTCAAAGAAACTAATGACAACAACATGAAATGGAATCAAACTAAATACAGTGGGATGAAATGTAAGAAAAATAACTACCACACATGAAATGGAAGCAACTAAATACACTGAGATGAAATGTAAGAAAAATAACTACCACACATGAAATGTAAGCAAACTAACTAAAGGAACATGGAAGGTAAAAACAAACACAAGAGATTCTAGGGCCAATGGATTGGGCCCTAACCCACAACCTCAGCTCCCTAAAACTAAATCAATGAAGAATAAACTGAATACTCATTTTATCGCATAACCAATCTCATTACATAGCATATGAAAGTCACAATTGTCTATTATAGGAGCTAAGAGTGGTCTAGCTATCTCCAAAAATCGAATCCTAATGAGCTCTTTCTCTACCCTATTTCTCCTAAAGGGTAGCTACCAATAACTCCCTAAAAAGTTGGTGATTTGTCCCTTTGGACTTTGAGAGAAGTGGAGCTAGCGGCTCCACTTAATCTTCCACTTTCTTGTATGCCTTTGATTTCGAGTTGTTGGAGGATTATCTCAAGGATCCCTTGACTTCCTTTAGGAGTTAAGGAGGTTTTCAAACCCCTATAATCACTCCTTGTCATCTACTCTGAGCTTTGATTGTGCAATATTTAGAAAAAATGGCATATTCTCTTGGTTATCATGCATTTAAACCACATTAGGCATTTGAAGTATGAAAACCCCCAATACACCATCTACACTAAGAAAAATATGACCATAATCCAATTAAATATGAGAAAGAGAGACTAATAAGGCTAAAAGGGTAACAATTAACCCCTTAAAATGTACCTAATGATGGTGCTCATCATCACCCCCTACCAAATGGTTGATCATCCTCTAAGAAACTTTGTCCTCATTCTTTATCTCTTTTAGTGCCTTGTTGGTCTCTCTGACATCCCAAGGAACAAGTGAAGGAGTCCCCTCAGGAGGGTAGAATCTAAAATTCTTTTCTACCTCCTCCCACTCTTTGTTTGCCTCAGCTTGGTCTTTTCCTTCACCCAGTCCCAACAACAAATGTGGACTGAGTTTTAAGCCAAGCGATTGGATCTTCATTGTCTACATAGCCCTTTTGTACAATGGTTCTCTTTCTAGGGCATTTATCAATCTCTCTGGAGTATGATACTCCATGTTCCTGAGGCTAAGAGGGATGCCATTCCATCTTCTCTAACTCACCATTACACATTCCTCCCCCAACAGTCTAAAAATGTCATCAAACTGTGAAATGGTATGTGCTTGGGTGTTGAGGTATTTTTCTGCAAGGCTGGCATCATTTTCTATCATGAGGTGATTGTTAATGACCCCTCTAGGGATGAATAGATTTTCCCTAATATGGAGGGGCTCTTTCCCTTCTCTTCTCGTCACCCTTTTTACCTCCTCTTTCCTTGCCTCTTCATTGAAAATCCAAGAGCCTAGGGCCATCAACTGCATATCCCCCAACCTAGGGTTAGGGTCCCAAATGTTTAAATCATTAAAAACAAGATTGTGCATATAAAATTCTACCAACATGGCCTTGTATCCTATTTTGGGCTGATTGCAAAAGTCAATAAAATAACTGTAGTTTTAAAAAGGTAATGATCCATAGGATTCTAGTGGCTTGATCTGAAACTGCAACTACTATTCTTTCAGGTAGATGTAATAGGAGTTTGAAGGATTCCTATGTTGGATTGCATCCATGAAAAAAATTTCCATTGTGGCAATCTGCTTGTCCTTCTATTGTAGTTGGCTTTGTAACCTTGCATTTTATGCTTGTGTTTCTTGTAGTTTCTCCTTCAACATTGCTTCTTTGAGTCTAACATCACCCAAATCCTTCCCCATTTCAATTACCTTTTCTTCCATAATTCCTACATCTTGCACAAATTTTGTTTTGGCAATTTTCATCTAGTGATGTATGCATTCTCTCTCTTTATCTAGCTGATAAAATAGGGGAACTGTGAGATTTTGAGGGATCATCCTTCCTCCTTCAATAAATGTGTACTAGGTGTTAGCCATCCATAATTTTGACATATTCAAAGATGGCTAAAACAGGTCTTTAGCCTTCAAGAAACAAATTTTATTCAAAATCTGTGAGTTTTTGAAGTCTTGCCATGTTCATTATTCTGCCATCTCAGAAAGAAATTGTTTTCAGGTTATATTTCCCATTTTTTCACCTCCATCATATATGCCCATTTTCACTCATTTTCACTTATCCAAATAGTCATTTTCCCCCACAAAAAAGGTTTTCTTCCTTCCTCATTTACCCTCCATTCCTCTAAAAAACCCTTTTAAACCATTAAAACACCTTTATAATGGTTTAAACCTCCTTTTTATACTTATTGGAACACCAAAAAAGGGCTAAAAACCCACTTTTCAGCCTATTTTCTGACTTTTCATAAAAATAGGCCTTAAGCCCCTGCGGGCTTAACCCTCCGCCCTTTTTCTTCATATGACCCGAGGGCCCGACCACCTGTTAACCGTCAACCCCCTTTCCTTAAAGCCCCGGCTCGCTCTGTTCCCATGTGACCTTACTTCTCCCCCTTCTCTCTTTACCCCTCCGCCCTTATTATTTTCATACTCCAAACCTTATTAACTCCCAAAACCTTTAAAAATTCAAAGGTGGGCCCTTTTCTCCCCTAGCTCGCCTTACCTTTCCTCGGGCCATCTCAGCCGTAGATCTAACCCCTTGGCTTCGATCCAACGATCGTCCCCAACCTTCCATTTCACATGCGGGCATTTTTAATCCACGGGTTAACACCAGAGGTGCTCCCGCAGGTGACTTGGTTGACTGCATAGAAACTTAGATGAACAACTGAGATTCACTACGGAAGCACAAGGCAGGAAATTGGTCTATACCTTCATGGTCCCCCCACAACAGATCCTAGCCGTTGATCCTTGTCATCCAACGATCATCACTCAAATTCACCCTCTAACCCCGCCGGTAACCTTTCTGCTCTGCGACAAGATTTCTTACGTCATCTCAGGCCCCACCATTCTTCTCCATGCAACTTTTCAACCATCCCGTGCAACCATGACCGTCGATCTGGATTTCCCAGATCGGACGGCTCCAAATCCTTTTCGTGCTCGATCCGCCCAAAATTCCTCAACGTGCATCTTCCGCGCGAAACAGGTGGTTTCATGGGGGCACGTGTCATCCAATTGACCATATATTGTTTGATTTGTGGAAAACCACTTACCACCCTTTGCTTGCGTGAAAACCATTCGTGGTTTTCCAAAACCGCTTTTCCATTTTCTGGCACATATTTGAATTTTCCACCATTTTCTCCTGGTTCTGCCTATGGAACCCCTCCCTTTCACATCTCCCTTCATCTGCAAATGCTCCAACATGCATCTCGAAGCCTCTAATCACAGTTTATCCAAAAAAAGCAGGTTTTCATAATATGTTTTATGTTTGAGTGTAGGTTTAACGGAAACCTGAAGTTTATAGGCTCGTCCACAACAACATCTAAGTTGCAAATGCCTGGGATGACGATCCTCAGGGTTCCAACAAGCAATATGAGGGATCCAGGATTTGATTCTGAGCATTTGATCGATGCAATCACAAAAACCCTCCAAAATGCCAAAGAAACGCCTGCAAGCAAGAAAACAGAGTGATTAAAGGCTTAATCGAAGAAATCAAAGAAAAGCGAGGATTAGCATAAAGATAAAGGATGAAGGTTGAAACATTGATTAAGGACGAAGATAGAGACTGTGAACAAAGGATTAAAGAATAGAAATACAGCCAGTAAAGGACAAAAAGCCCGAAAGATGATTAAAGGAGGCCTAAAGCTATATCACAGGCCTAATTAGTGTTTAAAGCCACAAATCATGACAAATCAGCAAAAGACAGCCTTAATTTCCAGATCATCAAGGTTATTTACTCCCCCAAAGACTAAAAATGCCACCTACAGGCCTATTTACTCAAAAGAATACAAATTCAATGGATAGTCAGAGATATTTTCAAAGACAGCCCAGAAAGTAATTTCCAGCCTACCAAAAGCCTCAAAATTCAACAAAAGTGACTGAAGTAGATGAAATTTAATGTAAAAATCAATTAACAAAGTTAAGACATTAGATATCTTCTCCATTAGGCCTCCCAAAGGTCGAGAAGCATTTACTCTGTATTAATTGAATAGTTAGACCTTATTTTCACTCCACCTCCTCAATTTACCTATATATATCATATGAGGAGCCTAGTATTGTTGTTGATTGAATACTTATTGAATGTAAATAGTTGCTGAGGATGCTGAAGCTCTATTATTAATTGAATAAAGATAGGCTGAGAATAGAAGTTTGAAGTTGTAAAGACCTACTGGACTTGAAGATTGTAACTGGTTTGAACATCAAATATACAAGTTGATTTATGGGATCCTAGTCTATGTCACTGGTGATGTTTTTCTTACTGTAGCTGTTGTTTTTCTTATGTTTTCATACTGCCCACTTTCTCTGATAAAGAACAGCAAATTTAGATTAGGATTTACTATAAAAGGTATCCTAAATCTCACTGATAAGCTTTATCTTTATCTTTTCTTCTAATTGTGTTTTGAGGATAATTCAATAGAGTATAACCAGTGAAGTGTTGGTGAGCCCATGTTTCCTAAGTACAACTTGAGATATTGTCTTTGAAAGTTCTTGAAAATTCTGCTAAGTAAAGTTGAACTAGAGAAGTTTATGGTTAGCCCTGTCCTCTAGTTTATCTCCAACAGTTGCTTTGAAAAGATCCCTTAAGAGTATGCCAAAAGCAGGATAGGTTCAAAGTCCTTACCTGATCTTAGGCTACTTTTTATGTTTATCTTAAATGTTTTCCCTTGAGATTATGCTGTAAGTAGGATAGGTTCAAAGTCCTTACCACACTTCTTAATGTTCCATACCACAAAATCAACTTAAAGAGATATTTTGATATAGATGACTTGCCCCATGGACCACTCTTGAAACTTGTTGTGAAATTAAATCCTTTTATGACTCCATAGCCCAATGGATTGATATTGTCTCTTACCAATCCTATTAGCTGAACCATTCTTTCAACCTGCTCACACCTTTACCCTTCAAAAGACTTCCTTTATTTTGATGATATCCTACCCAACCAAAAACAAACAAAACCCTTGTACTTCATAACTAGCCTAATATCATATCTTTTGAAAACACTTATATAGAGAGATCCCTCTCTGAATCCAGGAGGGCTAGATCTTAGGATTCGAAAGTGGTTCTGATGTAGGCCCTGTAGTGTTTGTTCTTACCAATCTTGCAAACTACGGGGACCCTAACATAGTGGCGACCAACTAGGGAGATATTGAGTAATAGATAACTTCACAACCCAACAAACCCCTATTTCTAAATGAGATAAGTGTCACCAAGACTGGTTATTATTGATTGTTGATGGTGAACAACAACCAAACCTTGAAAACAAGTAAAATCCTTCACCTGGCCACTCCATTGGTATTTAGTAGGCCTGTTGACCCCACTGGTTTTTCCTAAGACTCCACTGGGAAATTATTTTATCCTTCAAACATCATTCAAACATAGTTAAGAAGACTTTGAGGATTGAGTTTTCTTTGAAAAATATTAGTTAGCCTTTAAAAGGTTGTCATACTTGGTTGACATTTTCTCATCATTAGGTCAAAAAACACCACATAGTGGCTTCTAGAATAATTTATACTAGAGCCTATCCTAACCCAAATCCTCTTGAGATAGTTGATAATCCAGAAATTATCCTTAGGAAATCTCCTAATCCAAGACTTCAACTGTTGTTAGACCAATTCATAGAGCTATTTCTGTCCCTGAAAACCTCTGAGCTCTGCAAGATACACAAGTTGACTTACCATCCATAAGAAACCCATCCAGAAATAAGTCACTCAATGATATAGATCAGATAGACTTTGAGCCTCCACACTCACCCCAACATAGTGGTGAACATACTGATAGTAGAGAAACCACTCCACCTGATCTTCATTTCATTCATAACTTTGGTTTCTCTCATCCTAGATCTCCTCAACTTTCTCTTGCTGATCAAAGAACTTCTGTTATCCATACACCCACTGTTCAAACTAATCCATTCCATCCTTCCCCTCCTTTCATAAACCCTCCACTTGTAAATCCCCCATTTATCCCACAACTTCCTATCATGGCAACATGGTATGCTCCTCTAGTCCTTCCTTTACCTTTAGTCAATTTGCCACAGGACTATCAGTCCAAAATTCCCCATTTCACCGGAAATGAAACCACTACTGCTCAACAGCACATAGACAAGGTGAATGATGCCTTTGATTATATGGAAATAGAAGATGAGACCATCAAGATGAGAATCTTTGCCCAAAGTTTAGGAGGAGAGGCCAAGAAATGGTTTAAGGGTTTAACTCCTAATAGTATAAATGATCTCCCTTATTTACATCAAACATTCATAAACAAATTGGAAATTAGGAAGAAACCTCTCCAGATGCTTTCATATTACAACAACCTCAAGAGAAACACTGGGGAAAGTGTTCAAAATTATTGCACTAGATTTAATAGTGTTTATAACGCACTACCCCTATATTTGAAACCTCCACAAGGCTCAGATTTGGCCAAATTTCCTGAAGGATTTGATCCCTAAATGGCCTATAAGCTAAGATAAAGGGATCCCTTAACTTTAGAAGACATGCAAAAGGGAGCTCTTAGTGTGGAAGCAAATTTGATTGAAAAGAGAGCTAGAATGAAGACGAAGAAGAGGGTATCATATAGGGATGAAGCTGCACCTTCCACATCTGACTCAAAAATGGAAAGGATGATGGAGAAGATGTTGGAGAGGATGAGCATATATGAAAAATATCAATCTAGAGAAAACCAAACCTCTCCTCAAAATAGAAACCAATCCCAGAATCAAAATCAAAACTTCAGGAGAAATCAACCTCAGAATAGACAAAGAGATGTTGATCAATAGATCAGTCCTCCTTTTCAAGAAAATTATGTTAATGAGGATGGAGAAACAAATGAACAAATAGAGGATGATAACATAAACATGTTGGGAGTAAGCAATGAGGATTCTGATTTCCTCCATGAAAGAAAACAAGGTCTATATACACCCTATGATGATAGAAGACTAGAAACTGAATACTATGAACAAGATTTCGAAAATTCCACCATAGGAGCTCCTAAACAATATGACCTAAGAAGTAAAAAGAACCCAGAAACTCCCAAAAATAAAACCTCTGATAATTCTACCAAAAACAGCCTTGTAAATACTTCCAAAAAGACAGCAAAAAACCATAAAACAGTGGCTAAAAGTTCTGATCCAAACAAAGGAAAAACACCAAATCAATGAAAAATAGAGTGGTGACCCTAGCAGCACTAGCATTTCAGCTAATGCTCCTGAAAAAACCATTTTGACTACTGTAAATAGTAGAAATCAGCACGCTGATCTTGCTGATAAAGGAGTGACTAACAAGGCTGAATCAAACATTTTGAAAAATCAGGTTCCCTTTAGCCTAGAGAATGAAATTGCCAAAATCAAGATATTTGTCCCACTCACTGAGTTAGTCACTCAAAATGTATATAGATGTCAAGTTTTGAAAGCCTTGAACATAGAAGATGTTCATGACACTATTAACTTAAGTGATGATAAACCAGAGCTCCTATTTAGACGAAAGATTGAAGGAAAATTTGAAGAAGGAACTACCCTTCCATTCTACATCAGTTTGAATATCCATGATAAGATGTTGCACAATGCCATGCTTGATTCAGGAGCATCACATAACCTCATGCCCAAGGTAATAATGGAAAGATTAGGCTTAGAGGTGACCGGACCATACAAATATTTATATTCCTTTGATTCAAGTAGAGTGAAATGCCTAGGCCTAATAAAAGATCTTCGTGTTAACTTAGCTCAAATACCAGCCAAAAGCCTAGTGATGGACATTGTAGTGACTGATATACCCCCCAAATATAGCATGCTTCTTTCAAGATCATGGGGTGCTAAGTTGCAAGGTACTATGCAGATGGATATGACTTATGCCACCATCCCTGTCTTCAGTCAACCTAGAATACTCTATAGGGAAACACACATGAAATACATGGTGAGTAGTCAAGAAAGACCAGAAAACTCTCCTCTCTATTCTATACATACTAATCTTGACTCATTCATTCTTTATAATGACGAGATTTCTAATGAGCAAGGATTAATCAATGAAACATCAACCAATATAGTGGCCACTCCATCCCCAAACATAGTGGTAGCCATAGATGAAGAGGAAAACAAGGAGAAAACTAAAAGACAGTTTGCTAATTCAGAAAATCACAGCAAACAGATCACGGGTCTTGAGCATAAAAACAATCATGAACATAGCACCAATCAAGAAAATCAAAGAATAAAGCCTCAAAACATTGAAAATTTTGAGGAACAAAATAAAGACAAACACAGTGCAGTCCTACAGGAACAACACAATCATAGATTAGGCAAACAAAATAGAGAGGACATCAATGAAATGAATGACAAATATGAAAACAGTCCTCTTTGGAATATGAGTTTTGATGTGTCTTCCTCTAAAACTGGTTTAGGAGCAAGCATATGGGTGCACAACACTGATAACAATCATGCTGAGGGTCATTCCTATAGATTAAACTTCCAATGCACAAATAACATAGTAGAGTATGAAGCTCTCCTTTTAGGCCTGAATTTATTGAAAAAATTAGGGGCCAAAAGAATAACAGTTCATGGAGATTCAGAATTGATAATTAGGCAAGTAAATGGGGAATACACTGCTAAACATCCCCGACATAGAGCCTATAGAGATGATGCCATGGACTTGTTAAAAAAATTTTCTGAATTCCAACTTACCTTTGTCCCAAGGAACCAAAACATTCTTGCCAATGGACTAGCCTTTGCTGCTAGTACTTGTCGAAGACCTTATGAAATAAAACAATACACCATCCAAGTCAAATATAGACTAGTTGTCCCGTATAATGAAAAATACTGGCAAGTGTTTGAAGAAGATAAACAAATAGAAGACTTCCTACTATCCAAAAATGAATTTGAAATACCAAACTCAAATTCAGAGTATGAACAAGACTGTCCTACTGAAGAAAACCCACTTTTTGAAGAAGAAAATTCTCCTGATATTGCTGATATAAATCTGTTAACCCATGAACCCAAACATACAATAGAAAATAGCACAGATTTAGAAAAAGAGGACTTAGAAGTGCTGCAATCTAAAAATCAAAGCTTTCCAAAAGGACTAGTCCCATTAGAAGAATTGTTTGACTAGAATGATGTTGCCAAAAATCCAAAACTGGAACCTATTGAAGCTGAAGTGGAAGAATGCAACATAGGCAGTGAGGAAAAGCCCAAAATGATCAAGCTGTCTAAAACACTGCCAACTCACATTAAACTGAAATACATTGAGCTTTTTATAGAATTTTCTGATGTATTTGCATGGACTTATGAAGATTTGAAATCATATGATACAGAAATAATCCAGCATAAGATACCCCTCAAAGAAAACCAGAAGCCTTTTAAACAAAAATTGCACAGAATCAACCTTGTTCAGTTACCTCTAGTAGAGAAAGAAATTAGAAAAAATTATGATGCTAGAATTATAGTCCCTGTTAGATACTCAGATTGGGTATCTAATCTTGTATCAGTTAAGAATAAAACAGGAGAGATAAGGCTTTGCATTGACTTTAAAAAATTAAACAAAGCCTCATTAAAGGACAACTATCCCTTACCCAAAATGGATCATATCTTACGAAGGATAGTTGGTTCTAGAAGAATTTCTTTGATGGATGGCTTCTCAAGTTACAATCAGATATTGGTACATCCTGATGATCAACTTAAAACATCCTTTACTACTCCTTGGGGTACTTTCATGTATTTGAAAATGCCCTTTAGTTTAATGAATGTTGGTGCAACATTTCAGAGAGCCATGGATATAGCATTCTCAGAAGAAATAGGTTACTTCATTGTGATTTACCTTGATGATATCACTGTCTATTCTAAAATAGATGAAGAACACCTAATACACTTGAGAAAAGTCTTTGAGAAATGCAGAAAATATGGGTTATCCTTAAATCCAAAGAAAACATTGTTTGGTCTCCAAAAAGGTAAACTTCTGGGACATATCATATCAGAAGAGGGAATAAGGATAGACCCAAAAAGGATCGATGGTATATTGCAAATCAACCATCCTAGAAACATTAAGGAACTTCAATCTTTCATTGGAAAGATTAATTTCTTGAGAAGGTTCATACCCAATCTAGCTGAACTCCTTAGAAACATGACAAATATGCTTAAGAGAGAAGAAGGAGTTAAATGGACCTTGGAAGCAAAGAAATCATTTGAGTTGGTAAAACAAGCACTTACCAAAACACCAGTTCTTATCAGTCCTCATTTTGCAAAGGATTTCGTCATTTTTTCATTTGCATCAGAACACACAGCAGCTGCTGTCCTATTACAAAAAAACTTGAAGGGACAAGAGCAACCACTTGCATTTTTCAGCAAGGCATTAAGAGATGCACCTTTGAAGTACAATATAATGGAAAAATAAGCCTTTTCCTTATTCAAAGCCTTAAAAGACTTCAGAGTTTACATTTTTCACTCTCACATCATAGCATTTGTGCCTCATTCAGTTGTAAAAGACATATTGACCCAAGATCCAGATGGCAAAAGAGGAAAGTGGATTGCTGTAATTTTAGAATATGACTTAGAAATCAAGCCCACTAAGCTCATAAAAGGTCAAGGATTGGAAAAACTTATGACTGAATCCAACTTTCAAGCTCTTTATATAAACATGTTTAATGCATTAGATGAACAGGAGGAGTTGACAGCTCCATTTATTGAAGATCATTTTCTAAATTCATCTTGGTATGCTGATGTTTTGTATGTTTTTCTCAATCTTAATACCCCCCCTGGTTTGTCTAAAACAAAGGCAAGATTCTTAAAGTTGAAAGCTGTAAATTACTACATTTTGAATAAATGTTTATATTGGAAAAATGCTAGTGGATTATTACTTAAATGTTTGCCCGAGAATGATGCAGATAAGATCAAGCACGGTTTTCATGAAGGAGAATGTGGAGGCCACCTCTACTGGAAGTCAATTGCTAACAAAATCCTTAGAGCTGGTTACTACTGGCCCACCCTCTTTCAAGATATCCACAAAATGATTATTACCTGTCACAAATGCCAAATCTTTGAAGGCAAAAGAAAGATGCTTCCCTTACCTCTGCAACCAATCACTATTGAAGCTCCTTTTCAGCAGTGGGGTCTAGACTTCATTGGGGAAATCCATCCTGCCTCATCTGCCCAACACAAATGGATCCTCACAGCAACAGACTATTTTACCAAATGGATAGAAGCCATCCCCTCTAGGAATGCCACAAACTCAGTTATCATTTCATTCCTTGAAAACCATATACTGTCTAGATTTGGATGTCCTAGAAAGATCATAACTAACAATGCTGCTGCATTTGGGCCTAAAAATATGGTGGAATTCTGTCATAAATATCATATTATATTGGGTCATTCTACAGCTTATTACCCTCAAGGTAATGGGTTGGCAGAATCCTCAAATAAAAGCTTGGTGAACATAATCAAGAAGTTGTTGGAAGATAACAAGAAATCATGGCACCGTAAGCTAGTACATGCATTATGGGCAGAGAGACTAACAATTAAAAAATCAATTGGAATGTCTTCCTATCAGTTAGTTTATGGAACAGATGCAATATTTCCAACCAGTTTAGGAGTTCCAGTCATGAAGCTGATCTAAGAAGTACAGTCTGAAGATAATGATATGACAAGAAGAATAAGCCAGACTATACATCTACAACAAACCAAAGAGGAAGTATACATCAAAGCACAACAACTATAAGAAAGCATCAAGAATTTGTTTGACAAAAGAACCAAGGCAAATGAATTTAAAATTGGTGACAAAGTATTAAAATGGGATTCAAGGAGAGAAGGTAAGGGAAAACATGGAAATTTTGATAATTTATGGCAAGGCCCTTATCTTATTCAATCTGCTATTGGAAACAATGCATTCTTTCTTCAAGAATTGGATGGAGCTGAATATTTTGGAGATCCTGTCAATGGCAGGATTCTCAAACATTATTTCTGTTAACTGATATTTTAGTTTCAAAGATTTTTGTTCATTGTATATAACATTGCTTTTGAATTTGAAAAAAGAAAAAATACAAAAACAATAGAAAAAGAGAAAAAGAGGGCGGATATAAAAGAAGAAAGGTACAGCCCCATACCAAAAAAGAAAAGAAAAATCTGAAAGTGTGCAAGCCTAAATGCCACTACTTGAAAGAGCACTTCTATTTAGTCATATAGCCTAATCATGACTAGATATATTTCAATTTACTGCTGATAGGTTAGTGAAGAAGATTTTCCAAACAATGAAATCTTGGCTTATCAGTAGAATAATTAGGATAGAAAGAAATGGCTCTAATCAGACCAAAACTTGAGCCAAAGAGAAGAAAAAGAACTAGTTCTAACATGCTAAAAACTTGAACTAGGTAAAGAAGAAGAATAGCTCTAAAAAGATCAAAACCAGAGCTAAAAGAAAGAAGGAAGGATATTCATAATTTTCAGATCTTAGCCTTCACAATTTTGTTTTAAATTTCTATAAATTTTAGTCTATCTGTAGCTTGTTTTTATGCCATAGTCTTACAGCAAATCAGACAGCTTAATCCTGGTTTGTTTGTATTTAAATTTCTATTTTAGATTATAGAGAATAAGATCTATTAGATAGTTTAATCTTGACAGATAGTAGCTTAGGTAGAGAATTAATGAGTTCAATTGTTTAATCTGAACTCATGGAAGAAATAAGGGTAGATTTAGATTAGTTTTCTGCTTTCAATAAAAGAAGAAAATGTTGATGTCAAAAGGTTTGCAAGTCCAAGTGCACCTTATGAAGAAAAAATGTTAGGGCAAGTAGGTTGTGTAGGCAGTTTTTTGGGGAAAGAAATCTGTTTGTTGATATAAGTACTGATTATCTTTTAAAGCAGCATGATCAAAGAAGAAGAGGTTGTCAAAATACAAAGGCACTGGTCTACTTTCCAGAGATTTATCTCTAAGGTTCTTGACACCTCCATGGAGCTTCCCTCCCCAAGTGGAGCCACTATTAGCCATCCATAATTTTGACATACTCAAAGATGGCTAAAACAAGTCTTTAGCCTTCAAGAAACAAATTTCATGCAAAATCTGTGAGTTCTTGAAGTCTTTCCATGTTCATTATCCTGCCATCTCAAAAAGAAATTGTTTTCAGGCTATATTTCCCATTTTTTCACCTTCATCATATCTATCCATTTTCACTCATTTTTAGTTATCCAAATAGTCATTTCCCCCTGCAAAAAAGGTTTTCTTCCTTTCTCATTTACCCTCCATTCCTCTAAAAAACCATTTTAAACCATTAAAACCCCTTTATAATGGTTTAAACCTCCTTTTTATACTTATCGGAACACCAAAAAAGGGCTAAAAACCCACTTTTCAGCCTATTTTCTGAATTTTCATAAAAATGGGCCTTAAGCCCCTGCGGGCTTAACCCTCCGCCCTTTTTCTTCATATGACCCGAGGGCCTGACCACCTATTAACCCTTGGACCCTTTTCCTTAAAGCCCCAGCTCCCTCTGTTCCCATGTGACCTTACTTCTCCCCCTTCTCTCTTTACCCCTCCACCCTTATTATTTTCATTCCCCAAATCTTATTAACTCCCAAAACCTTTAAAAATTCAAAGGTGGGCCCTTTTCTCCCCTACCCTGCCTTACCTTTCCTCAGGCCATCTCAGCCATAGATCTAACCCCTTGGCCTCGATCCAACGTTCGTCCCCAACCTTCTATTTCACCCACGGGCATTTTCAATCCACGGGTTAACACCAGAGGTGCTCCCACAGTTGACTTGGTAGACTGCATAGAAACTCAGATGAACGGTTGAGATTCACTGCAGAAGCACAAGGCAGGAAATTGGTCCGTACCTTCATGGTCCCCCCACAACAGATCCTAGCCGTTGATCCTTGTCATCCAACGCTCAACACTCAAATTCACCCTCTAACCCCGCCCGATAACCTTTCCGCTCCGCGACAAGATTGCTTACGTCAGCTCAGGCCCCACTGTTCTTCTCCCGCGCAGCTTTTCAACCATCGCGCACAACCATGACCGTCGATCTGGATTGCCCAGATCAGACGGCCCCAACTCCTTTTCGCGCTCGATCTGCCCAAAACTCCTCAACGTGCATCTTCCACGTGAAACAGGTGGTTTCATGGGGGGCATGTGTCATCCAATTGACCATATCGCGTTCGATTTGCAGAAAACCGCTTACCACCCTTTTCTTGCGCGAAAGCCATTCGTGGTTTTCCAAAACCGCTTTTCCATTTTCGCGCCCATATTTGAATTTTCTGCCATTTTCTCCTGGTTCCGCCTGTGGAACCCCTCCCCTGCACATATCCCTTCCTCTAAAAATGCTCCAACACCCATCTTGAAGCCTCTAATCGCAGTTTATCCAAAAAATGCAGGTTTTCATAATATGTTTTATGTTTGAGTGCAGGTTTAATGGAAACCTGAAGTTTATAGGCTCGCCCACAACAACATCTAAGTTGCAAACACCTGGGATGACAATCCTCAGGGTTCTAACAAGAAATATGAGGGATCCAGGGTTTGATTCCAAGCATTTGATTGTTGCAATCATAGAAACCCTCCAAAATGCCAAAGAAACCCCTGCAAGAAAGAAAACAGAGTGATTTAAGGCTTAATCGAAGAAATCAAAGAAAAGCGTGGATTAGCATAAAGATAAAGGATGAAGGTTGAAACAGTGATTAAGGAAAAAGACAGAGACTATGATCAAAGGATTAAAGAATAGAAATATAGTCAGTAAAGGACAAAAATCCTGAAAGATGATTAAAGGAGGCCCAAAGCTATATCAAAGGCCTAATCAGTGTTTAAAGCCACAATGCATGACAAATCAGCAAAAGACAGCTTTAATTTCCAGATCATCAAGGTTATTTACTCCCCCAAATACTAAAAAATCCACCTACAGGCCTATTTACTCAAAAGAATACAAATTGAATGCACAGTCAGAGATATTTGCAAAGACAGCTCAGAAAGTAATTTCCAGCCTACCAAAAGCCTCAAAAGTCAACAAAAGTGACTGAAGTAGATGAAAGTTAATGTAAAAACCAATTAACATAGTTAAGACATTAGATATCTTCTCCATTAGGCCTCCCAAAGGCCGAGAAGCATTTACTATGTATTAATTGAATAGTTAGACCTTCTTTTCACTCCACCTCCTCAATTTACCTATATATATCATATGAGGAGCCTAGTATTGTTGTTGGTTGAATACTTATTGAATGTAAATAGTTGTTGGGGTTGTTGAAGCTTTGTTAGTAATTGAAGAAAGAGAGGTTGAGAAGAGAAGTTTGAAGCTATAAAGACCTACTGGACTTGAAGATTGTAACTGGTTTGAACATCAAATATACAAGCTGATTTATGGGATCCTGGTCTATGTCAATGGTGATGTTTTTCTTACTGTAACTGTTGTTTTTCTTATGTTTCCATACTGTCCACTTTCTTTGATAAAGAACAGAAAATTTAGATTAGGATTTATTGTAAAAGGTACCCTAAATCTCACTGATAAGCTTTATCTTTATGTTTTCTTCTAATTGTGTTTTGAGGATAGTTCAATAGAGTATAACCAGTGAAGTGTTGGTGAGCCCATGTTTCCTGAGTACAACTTGAGGTATTGTCTTTGAAAGTTCTTGAAAATTCTGCTAAGTAAATTTGAGCTAGAGAAGTTTATGGTTAGCCCTGTCCTCTAGTTTATCTCCAACAGTTTCTTTGAAAATATCCCTTAAGAGTATGCCAAAAGCAGGATAGGTTCAAAGTCCTTACCTGATCTTAGTCTACTTTTTATGTTTATCTTAAATGTTTTCCCTTGAGAGTATGCTGAAAGCAGGATAGGTTCAAATTCCTTACCTGATCTTAGGCTGCCCTTTGTTTTCTTATATGTTTGCTTCTTTCACCACACTTCTTAATGTTCCATACCACAAAATCAACTTAAAGAGATATTTTGATATAGATGACTTGCCCCATGGACCACTCTTGAAACTTGTTGTGCAATTAAATCCTTTTGTGACTCCATAGCCCAATGGATTGATACTGTCTCTTACCTATCCTATCAGCTGAACCATTCTTTCAACTCACTCACACCTTTACCCTTCAAAGGACTTCCTTTATTTTGATGATATCCTACCTAACCAAAACAAACAAAACCCTTGTACTTCATAACTAGCCTAATATCATATCTTTTGAAAACACTTATATAGAGAGATCCCTCTCTGAATCTAGAAGGGCTAGATCCTAGGATTTGAAAGTGGTTTTGATGTAGGCCCTGCAGTGTTTGTTCTTGCCAATCTTGCAAACTACGGGACCCTAACAATAGGAACTCAAATTTGGCTGTGGGATAGGATGTGGAATTTCTGATATGTCTTTTGGGACAAATTTTGGGGAGGTAGGATTTTCCTTTAGTTTGTCCTCTTCCTTCCCTTTGGCATCCTAACCCTAAATATGTTCCTGATCCAGGTTGATATTGGTGGCCACCCACCTATTCCATTTGAAATGCTAGAATCAGTTCTTTCATTTTTTCAGTTTCATCATAACTTACTATTTTTAGCAGTTTTTTGGGTCTTGAACTTCCAGAGCCATTTTGAGGCCCTAAATGACATTTTTTGGGAAAACTAGAAGGAACATGGGTCCATGGACTGTTTCTCACACCAAAATTTGAAATCCTTGGATAGATATTTATAACGAGGTATGGTGCATGTCAAACGGAGATCATATGCAAAATTTACGTCCCCGGGAAGTTGAAACACCAATTTACCCAAACGGGGCCCATAGTTTTGGCGCTTCATCTCCTAGGGTTAGGTTTTTGGATGTTTATAGTTTTCCATTATTTATCAATAATAAATAGGCCCTCGAGCCTCATTGTAGCATGGTTTAGAGGCTTGTAGCCACCACATCTCTTCTCAAAGATAAGTTACTAGTGCCCTAACTAGTTTATTTCCATTATGTCTGTAAGCATATTTATGTTATTTGATATTAATGAAATGAAGTATTATTTCTGCCGCATCTATGTGTTTATGCATCTTTTTGTATTTTATTGCATTCATGCATAAATATGGATTAGTGGTATCAAATAAATCTGCTCTTTCTCTGTTTTTCTATGCATGTCCCTGACGCGGCCAAGGTATAAGGAGTTAGGGCTCGATCTGGTTGAACCCTTGCAAGATCAGCCTCACAAACCCCGATGACCTCCCATGGCAGAAGAAAAGAAATGTGAGGGAGAAGGAGATCGTATCAAAATATTGCTCGAGGAGGCCCTCGAGAAAAAAAGGAACGTGATGATGGATAAATTTGCTTAGATCCTTCAACGATGATCACGAGATCATGTCTTATTCTCAAAATTGAAAGTGCTCGAAATAGGCCTGAACCTGAGTGATCGGAAAGGTCTCGTCATTGTGATTCTGATGCCATGAATGGTTCGAAAAACTGATGTCGTATGAGGAAGATATCACGTTCTGTCCGTTTTCCCAAACAACAAATTTTTTGTGATTGGATGCCCAATCAGCATGCAGGTATAGTCAGTAGGCATATTCTTAGAATATTCCATTTTTATTCCAGCCAACAGGATGGCACCACATGGCATAATCTGGGCCATTGATTGTTTGTGGTACAGAGTTGTTTGTTGATTGTTGGATGGTTTTTATTTGAACCTTTGGATGAGAGACACGTGGGAAGCCCGCAGGCTACCACGTATCCTCAGGAGTTCATTGTAAAATTTTATGGCATTAGTAGGGGGGGTCAACCCCACGACCATCGGCCTACATGCCCACCATCTTAACTAGTCTGCCTAACCGTTAGTCCTTAACATGTATGGTTTCCACATTATAATATGGTGTTAAAGTTTTGCATTGGGGGAGGGGACCACGAGCAGTCCCAACCCGCCAATGGCCCCATGGTTGCAGTCACATGATGTAGCTCCAAACTGCAGTAGAAAATAGTTAATAAACCCCAACCTTCGAAGACCGCAACATTAATTCCAGTCTTGTTCACATGTGTTTTAAATCGCGACAATCAACATTTATCTGGTGGCAACTTAACATAAACTCCTACGAGTTTTACTGTGATCACATGGCAGGAGTTTTAAAAGTTTTTAATCTGACGGTTAATGGAACCTTAACACTCTGGGTTCCAAGCCTATTACACAGAGTTTTAAATGGTTAGAATGGAGGTTATGGCGAGGTCGGTATGTGACCACCCTGCCTCTAAACTATTAAATGTTATTTTTAACTATCCGACCAATTTGGAGCGCGCCCCTAATTTAAGGGCTTTCCACTAAAACTAACTGTAGTTAAGTGCCTGTCTCCACATTTAGTGGGTTTTTTCTAGCTCTCATTGGGAAAAATGCATTGGGAGGTCAATTTTTGACCAATTTTGGTGAAACAAGAGTCTACCTAGACTAATTGGAGCACTCTGTAGCCATTGGTGCAGAGAAAACAACCATTAGAGACCTGTAAACATATGTAATTTACAATTTTTACCATAATGAAAAATAGGGCATGCCATTGGGAGATGGACCAGCAGATGTAGCCCAAGAGGGGTGAACTACTTCATCATGCCTACTATGTAAAACTTACGTGTGAATGTTTTTCATTATTATGCACTGTTGTTCAATGTTTTTAAGGCTTATTTACATGCTTAAAGTTCACTAATTCATCTAATTTTCATGGTTAAAAATATCATTCCTTAAGCAAACATATGGAGACAAATTATACATGTTTATATTACTGAAAGGACACTTAGCACAAGAGAACTAATACAATCCTTTTAGATCAAGTTGGTATCACAGCTAGAGTTTTATCTTTGATGTTTTTATGTACAAATATTTTTTAACTGTTTACAAGGGTTTTCATGCTTACTAGGCTCAAGCTTAAGAGAGGAGAAGTCAAATTAGTGGAAGCAAGAGGTTCTCAAAATGAGCCACAACAAAGGAGGGCAATATTGCCACATTCTCCACCACCTAGTTCACCTCCAAGAGAAGTAGAAGCAGCATCAAGCATGACTCCAAGAGAAGAAGAAACCCATGAAGAGGTGGATCCCAAAGAATAAGAAAGAGTGTTCAGGAAAGCATTCCTTGACATGACAGAAATGGTGAGAGTCCTTTATCAAGAAAGGAATGAAATACTAGAAGGAGAAGGATCCAAACTTCACAAGGAAGGCCAGGGATCATCAAGAGGCCACAATGATGAAGATAAATCAAAGAAGGGAAATGGAGGAAATGGAGGCAGTGGAAATTCACCATCCTCACCCTCATCATCATCATCCTCTGCTTCATCTTTAGTACGCCAGTCACACAAGTCAAAGAACACTTGTAAAATTCCCTTTCTAAAAATTGATGTTAAGTTTGAATTGCCAATGTTTAATGGTGAAGTCAATGTAGAAAAGCTTGATAATTGGATTAGGAAATTGGAGGTTTATTTGAGAATTTAGAACCTTCATGATGATGACACCAAAATCCAACTAGCTTCATTGAGGATGGAAGGTGCAACTCTTGTTTGGTGGTAGCTAAGATAAAGGAGGAGATCAAAAGATATAGTAATATTATTCTATCATGGAATAATTTCATTATTGCGATAAAACAACATTTTTATCCATTAGCTCACATGCAGAAAGCCATAATGAACTGGAAAAATTTTAGACAATTGAAAGGACAAAATGTACAAGACTACACCCAAGAATTTAGGAGAAGAGCTCTCTTATTAGGGGTAGATTTGTAGAGTCAAGATACTTTTCTCAAGTACATAGGGGGCTTGCATAGCTACCTTAGACATACTATACTCATGTTTAATCCTACAACTCTAGATGAGGTATGTGTTCAAGCCACGCATCTAGAAGCTAGAGGGAAAAATACTTTTGAAGAGGGTAGAAACAAACCTTTTAAGGGGAAAAAAAGAGAAGACCTAAAAAGGAAAAGGAAAAAATAATGCATCTATCAAGAAAGAGGGAGAGAAAGTGGTTTGTAAACATTGTTCAAGAGAAGCCCATGAAGAGAAAAATTGTTGGACACTACATCCTGAAAAGAAACCCAAATTTAACAATAACAAAGGGAAGCAGAAAACTGCAGCTACAACTCAAAATGGCTTAGGAGAGGAGTCATGTGATGAAACTAAAATTACAGCCATGGGATTTAAGAAAATGAAGGGGAAAGAAAGTGAAACAAAACCCAGTACTAGTACTTCAAACTGTCACATAGAAGCTCCAAATGAAGAAGAGAGAATTGAACTGTTTCATGTGAGGGTCATATCCAAACATACAAATATTTATACATTGTTTGATAGTGGTTCACAAGCGAATTTAATCTCTGAAGACTTGGTCAAGAAAATTAATCTTGAGACCATTCCGCATCCAAAACCATATCCACTTGGGTGGATTTGTAAGGATGCAAATTTACAGGTTGCAAAGAAGTGCATATTGCGCTTTGCAATAACTGTACATTTTGTTGACACGATTGAATTAGATGTGGCTCCTCATGATATTACAGGTGTTGTGTTGGGTAGTCCCTACTTGTATGATAGGAAAGCTATCTTCCATCTCCATGAGAAAAAGTACCATTTATTCAAAGATGGCGAGGAGTACATTGTAAGAGCACATCGGAATAAGACAAATATTGCAATGGTAAATGCTGAACAGGTAAAAAGGCTGGTGAATTCAAGCAAGAATTTTGTTCTTTTAATGATTAAGTCTAAAGCTGATGTTAATCATGAGTCATTTGAATATTGTGATCCTAAGTTGAAATCATATTTATATGATGTAGTTGATGCACATCATGAGATGTTTCAGGAGCCAACATGATTACCTCCTAAAAGGGAGATTCAACATGAGATTCAGTTTCAACAAGATTGTCCTCTTCCAAACATCGGCATGTATCACATGTTGATAATGGAGAATGCTGAAATAAAGAGGCAAATCAAGGACTTGTTGGAAAAGGGACTCATAAGGCGAAGCACTTCACCATGTGGTTCACCCATAGTCTTGATTTCAAAGAAAGATGGGACTTGGCGCATGTGTGTCAATTTCAGAGTTTTGAACAAGATAATGGTAAAGAATCGATACCCACTCCCAAGGATAGATGATTTGTTAGATCAGCTGAAAGAAGCAAAGTTTTTCACTAAGTTAGATTTACGAAGTGGATATCATCAAGTAAGAATTGCAGAAAGTGACATATGGAAGACCACATTCAAAACCAAACAAGGACTCTTTGAGTGGTTGGTTATGTCGTTTGGTTTGTGTAATGCACCGGCGACTTTCATGTGTGTTATGGATAATATTTTGCGTCCATTTCTTGATGACTTTGTGATTGTGTATTTAAATGATATACTCATTTTCAGCAAAACAAGAGAAGAGAATGTCATGCATGTAAAGAGGGTACTTGATGTTTTGAAGAAAGAGCAATTATTTCTTAAGATGTCTAAGTGTGAATTTGGAAAGACTTATCTGGTTTATTTGGGACACATTGTAGGAGGAGGCACATTGAGAATTGATCCTTCTAAAGTGGAAGCCATTGTGAATTGGACCACTCCCAAATTAGTAACCAAGGTAAGAAGTTTTTTAGGCACAGCTTAGTATTGGAGAAAGTTTATTGCTAACTTTTCTGCCATAACAGCTCCTATGCATGCAGTGACAAGGCTTCCAATGGGTAGGCAAAGAGTAGCAAGATTTTGAAGCTTTAAAATACAATATCATTTCAACTCTGGTCCTTGCATTATCAGATTTGAGATAGCCATTCGAGATACAAACCGATGCTAGTGATTATGCCATGGGTGCAGTACTTTTGCAGCATGGTAAGCCTATCACTTTTCATTCTGAAACATTCAATGGTTCTGTAATCAATTATCCAACATATGACAAAGAGTTGTATGTGTTGGTAAAAAGCGTCAAGAAGTGGAAACACTACTTGATGGGTAAAGAGACGATTATTCATATCGATCACCAACTGCTACAGTACTTGCAGTCGCAAACAAAATTGCAGCAATCACAACATTTCCGGTGGATGGTATTTCTTCAACAGTTTCACTTGGTTATAAGGTACAATAAAGGTATTTTCAATAAATTTTTTGATATTCTTTCAAGGCCAATTATAAGTGCTTCTACTTTTCTTAAAAATGATTCTATTGTACATGAGAGTTACATAGAACAATATGCGTCTAATGCTGATTTTAAAGATGTGTATGCTATTTTTAGTGAAGGGAATCAAGTTGAGGAAAATGATTATCACTTGCGTAACAATTTTTTGTTTCATTTGGGCAAGTTGTGTAAACCACAAGGAGAGAGACTTAGTGTCATGAGAGAGGCTCATTCGTCTCTTATTGCTGGACACTTTGGGGTAAGAAAAAAAGTGGCACATCTACAGAGGTATTGTTATTGGCCTCGCATAATAGATAGTGTGTCACATTT
Organism: Pinus albicaulis; assembly: GCA_034641835.2. NCBI lineage: Eukaryota > Viridiplantae > Streptophyta > Pinopsida > Pinales > Pinaceae > Pinus > Pinus albicaulis. The sequence continues at coordinate 393,577,399 of CM076573.1, forward strand.
TATAAGGGGATGTTATATGTGTGCAACAAGCAAGCCTAGCAATAGGAAGCTTGGGATGTCTACGCCACTACCGGTACCATCAAGGCCATGGGAGAGTGTCTCCATGCACTTTGTTGGAGTTCTACCTATGTCAATAAAACATCATGATTATCTTTATGTAGTTGTGGATAGATTTTGTAAAATGTGTATACTTATGCCATGTAAGAAAACCATTACTGTTGAATAAACTGCTGAACTTTATTTTCAACATGTATCAGTTCATTTTGGTTTTCCAACTTGTATTGTTAGTGACAGGGATTCTAGGTTCGTTGGGATTTTTTGGTCCAATCTTTGGAAGATGATGGACACAAAGTTGAAAAATAGTATTTCTTTTCATCCGCAAACTGATGGCCAAACCGAGGTGGTGAAAAGAATCATTGTGCATATATTGAGAGGATATTGCAACAAACATCCCAAGTTGTGGGATGAACAACTGCATTACATTCAGCATGCTTACAACCGGGCTAAGCACTTTTCTACAAATACTTCACCTTTTGAAGCCTGCTTTGGGTATTTTCTGAAATCCCCATTAGACTTCATCTATGAGAAGGATGTTGCAATTGATGGGCCTAGTGATATTGACAAGGCTCAAAAGTTCATTGAAAAAAATTTGATTATTCATCAACAAGTTCAAGAACAGCTTGAGAAGAGTCAAAGCAAGTACAAGGAGAGACCTGAAAAACATAGAGTTGATCACAAGTTTCAAGAAGGAGATGAAGTATGGTTGCACATAAGCAAAGAAAGGATGAAAGGAGAAGGTAAAAAGCTCAAGCCTATTCGTTATGGTCCATTCAAGATTATTAAACAAGTTGGTAATAATGCATTTCAACTTGACTTGCCTTCGTATATGCAAATTTATTCCGTTGTCAATGTGGAGAGTTTATGTTTGTATGATCCTCCTTTGATTGATGATCAAGGGAGTTATATTCAGCTTCCATCAATAGAAGATTATTGCCAGAATTTATGGACAAGCTCAAGGAGGATTCCATCCTTGATAGGAGGACACACACTTCTAAGAGGGGAAGCGTCGATTATCTTCGGATTGGGCTCAAGGGCAGCAAACCAAGTAAGGCAAGATGGATGGAAGTGGAAAAGGTGAGGGAGTTTTACCCTCATCCTCTAAACATGTGATTAAAGTATTTTGGGGTCCAAAAGCTTCCCAATGGGAAGGTGTGATCAGAAGATCATGTGTTATGCTCAAAATTGAAAGTGCTCGAAACAGGCTCGAACCTAAGCGACTGGAAAGGTTTCGTCGTTGTGATTCCAACGCCATGAAGGGTTTGAAAAACCGATGTCATATGAGGAAGATATCGCGTTTTGTCCATTTTCCCAAACAATGAAAATTTTGTGACTAGAAGCCTAGTCAGCATGTAGGTACAATCAGCAGGAATATTCCTGGAATATTCCATTTTTCTTCGAGCCAACAGGATGGCGCCACGTGGCTCAATCTAGGCCATTGATTATTTATGGTACGAAGTTGTTTATTGACCGTTGGATGGTTTTTATTTGAACCGTTGGATGAGAGACATGTGGCAATCCTGTAGGCTGCCACGTGCCCTCAGGAGTTCATTGTAAAATTTTATGGCATCGGGGGGGGTCGACCCTGCGACCATTGCCCTGCACGCCCACCATCTTAACTAGTCCACGTAACCGTTAGTTCTTAACATGTATGGTTTCCACATTATAATATGGTGTTAAAGTTTTGCATTGGGGGAGGGGATCGCTAGCAGTCCCAACCCGTTGGCGGCCTCATGGTTGCAGTCACATGACGCAGCTCCAAACCGCAACAGCAAATAGTTAATAAACCTCGACCGTCGAAGACTGCAACATTAACTCCAGTCTTTTTCAGACGTGTTTAAAACCGTGACAATCAATGTTTATTCGGCGGCAACTTAACATAAACTCCAGAGGGTTTTACTGTGATCGCACGGTGGGGGTTTTAAAAGTTTTCAATGTGATGGTTAACGAAACCTTAACACTCCGGGTTCCAAGCCTATTACACGGACTTTTAAACGGTTAGAACAGAGGCTACGGAGGGGTCGGTATGTGACCACCTCGCCTCTAAAATATTAAATGTTATTGTTAACCATCTGACCAATCTGGAGTGCACCCCTAATTTTAGGGCTTTCCACTAAAAGTAACTGCAGTTAAGTGCCTGTCTCCACATTTAGTGGAGCTTTTATAGCTGTCATTGAGAAAAATGCATTGGGAGGTCAATGTTTGACCAATTTTGGTGAAACAAGAGTATACCTAGACTAATTGGAGCATTCTGGAGCCATTGGTGTAGAGAAAACAACCATTAGAGGCATGTAAACATACGTAATCTACAATTTTGATCATATTGACAAAGAGGGACATGCCATTGGGAGTTGGACCAGCAGATGTAGCTAAGGAGGGGTGAATTGCTTCATCATGCCTACTGTGTAAAACTTGTGTGAATGTTTTTCTCTGTTATGCACTATTGTTTAGTGTTTTCAAGGCTTATTTAGATGCTTAAAGTTCACTAATTAATCTAATTTTCATGGGTAAAACTCTCATTCCTTAAGCAAACATATGGAGACAAATTCTACATGTTTATATTACTGAAAGGACACTTAGCATGGTAGAACTAATGCACTCCTTTCAGATCAAACGACTGCCCACCTACGGCACATCTGCATCGAACAACCACTCTGGAGGCGCCACTCCCTTCAAGGTATAGGTAAACTTTGACATTATTGTATTTGAAGGCAAAATATATGCAGACACCATTGATAGATGGTTGAATTTGGTAGAAGGGTATTTCTCGGTCCATGATTTCTCCAACCAAGAAAATATTATTTTTTCACTCCTCAAAGCCACCCCCCATGTCAAGGACTGGTGGGAAACCTACTGTGAGAAAAAATATGAGGGGAAAACATCTATTTTCTCGGTCGCACCCACTTGGAATTCGTTCTGAGACAGCATCAAGGAACAATAATACCCCATGGGGAGCTATGAGGACAAGTACATCCAACGGACCACGTTGCAGTAGCAAAGGGATTAGTATGTGCGCGAACTGACGAATTTGTTCCATACCCTGCGCACAAAGTTGGGTATTAAAGATTCAGAGAGACATTTGGTGCTCAAGTACTACAGTTGTCTGCATAGATACATTTAGAAGGAAATGGAGTTCCTCAACATTACATCACTTGGCACGACATATCGCTATGCCACCAAGATCGAGTAGAAATTTAAGCAGAAGAAGTGAGACTTTGGATCCACGAATCCAAAGCCAAGGAAAAGCACCCCTTAACCACAGAAAAAGGGGCAAGGCCAAAGCGGAGCAACTCTGAACAACACCACAAATCCAAAGAAGGACATGGGGAATTGGTGTTAATTTCATTACAGCCACACTCACAGCACAAACGATTATCGAGCCAAACAGTCGTTGGTGGCCGAACTAAAGGCACCCGAATCAAATGCATGTTCTGATCCTGAGTTGGAATCAGACAAAGGCAATGAAAAAGGTAATCAGATCATTGATGCGGATCCCAGTGCCATTGTTGCCACCAACAAGCGCTAGGGGGAGGATCCCAACGATCCAGAGGAGGGGGAGCGCCTCTTCCATTCACAAATGTGGGTGAAGGGTTCTCCACTACAATTCGTTGTCGATAGCAGAAGAAAAAAGAACCTCATTTTAACTGAGGTTGTGAAGTGGCTCAGCCTACTGACCATAGCAAAACCACATTTTTATACCATTGGGTTGCTTCACGAAGGAATAGATCTCCGCACCCTCCAACAGTGCTGCCTTGCGTACAACATCAAGCCATTCATGAATCAAGTATTGTGTGATTTTTCTCCTCTTGATGTGTTTGATGTATTATTGGGCCAACCATACTTGTGGAGGTAACATGTTGTGTATGACTCTAGGCCTCGTGTTTTTATTATTATTTTGAGAAATAACTTGTATAGGATATTGGAGGTAGTACTGCCTCTTGTCATCTCTTTAACTACTGCAAAGCAACGCAGTAATATTGTTTTCCAAACCATGAAATTTATTTTCCTTACAACTTGCTCATAAGGAAAGAAGAATATTGTGGCCACAACCTCGAAACAGGGCTCCCTTGCACGGCTATATTATATGCATAAATTAATGGAGGAATACGAGGACATTTTCTCCTCACTCATAGAGGTTCCTCTACATTGTCAGGACAAGCACTCCATTGATCTGACCCCCGACGCACCGCCACCTGATGTTGACATACCTCATGCGACTACACAGACATAATCCAAAAATTTACTAGATGAGGCTGATAAAGAAACCAAATTTATTGAACGCATCCAGCATGTCCGCCCACAGGTCCATGACATCTTCGAAAAATCTAACCATGACATCTTCAACAAATCTAATACCTAGTTTAACAGAATTTGCATCATCTCATGGAGGATCTGAATGCAATGGGGACCGTTGCTTCCTAAGGGAGGAGGAATGATCTAGGTGGATATTGGTGGCCACCCACCTATTCCATTTGAAACGCCACCATCAGTTCTTTCAGTTTTTCAGTTTCATCACAACTTACTATTTTTAGTAGTTTTTCAGGTCCTGAACTTCCAAAGCCGTTTTGAGGCCCTAAATGACGTTTTTTGGGAAAACCAGGAGAAATATAGGTCCATGGATGGATGTTTCTCACACCAAAATTTTTACTCCTTTGATAGATCTTTCTAATGAGGTATGGTGTGCATCAAATGTAGATCGTATGCCAAAGTTACGTCCCCAGGAAGTTGCAACACCAATTTACCCAAATGAGGCCCATAGTTTTGGCGCTTCTCCTCCTAGGGTTAGGTTTTTGGATGTTAGAGTTTTCCATCATTTTTAAATAATAAATAGGCCCTCGAGCCTCATTGTAACATAGTTCAGAGGCCTGTAGCTGCCACATATCTTCTCAGAGATAAGCTACCAACGCCCTAGCTAGTTTATTTCCATTATGTTTGTAAGCATATTTCTGTTATTTGATATTAATGAAATGAAGTATTATTTCCGCCTCATCTCTATTTTTATGTATATTTCTGTATTTTATTTAATTCCTTCATAAATCCAGATCAATTCCTCTTTTTCAACATCTTGGGATTATCTCCCTTCCAAGGGTTCCTTATCTCCCTCCCCCATGACCTTATATTCATTTTGTGGCACATTTGGAGTTTCCTGTAGCACTGACAAAGTTTCCTATAGAAATATCCATTTTTCTTCTAGAAAACCCTCCTTTGCTTGCTTCCCATTCTTTTCGGCCTCTTGAAGGTTTGTGGGAGTTGGTACTTGTTTGAGGGATGCTAGCCTTGAAGAATGTCTCCTCTTATAGGTCACAAGTGTCTTCTCAGGTGAGGTGACCTCTTGAATATTTCCTTATTCTAGGCTTATTTCATATTTGTTTTTGGGTGACTCCTCAATTGTTATTGGCTTTTGTTTGGAGTCCTGGGTTTCCCTTACTTCACCCTAGCACTCTTTCGGGTCCTAAAGTATATGGGTGTCTTTATTTTTCTCTTGGTCTTCACTGGGGTGCTGAGAGTGGCTAAGGTAGGAGCCACTTTCGTTTAAGAGGTTCCTGGTGATAGGATGGTTTCTTGGGAAGAGATGTTAGTACCTAGAATGGGGTCTAATATTTATTCCTCCCCTGAATTTCCCTCATTTTCCTCTTATTTTTCTTCCCCCTCTTTTCATCTCCTTCTATTGTGTATTCTATTCTTCTTTTCCTTCCTATGTTTCTAATTTTTTTGTGTTTTCTACTTTTGCCTCTATCTCCTCTTCTTCCTCATATTCCTCTTCTTCCTTTGTCCCTTCAATCTCCCCTTCTTCTTCCCTCATTCCCCTCTCTCCAAGACTAGAGGAAGGGGTTTTTCCAACTTGTGTCCCTATGAATGCTTCCCTATCCATATCTATGAAGGTGGACCAAGGTACAGGGATGTTCAATCTGTTTAGAGCATATCCTTCTATAAGTTTTATGAGGCCATGGTGAGATAAGTGTTGAGACTTTCTCTCCCTCAGCTTTTATCTCATGTTTTTTATTAAATGTGGCAGGAAGTAGGGAATTTTTATTCTATGTTCTAGAGGTAGATCTCCTTGGAATCTAAGCTCATGCAGTAGTCTGAAGTGGTATCCATAAACCACACCGAGTCTTCCCTCACAGGAAATGTATTTCATGATGTGATATGCTACTTCATCCCAAGGGTAAGGGAGGCTCCCTTTTCACTCCATTTTTATCCTCAATGTATTCTTCATTTTGTAGAAATAATATCTTCTTCGACGCAGCATTGGACACCTTATCTTCTCTATTCCACTTGACTCTTAGAGGCAAGGTTGTAACTTTGCTAATCAATTCTGGTGTTATGGTGATGGCTAGACCTCTGACTACAGTGGTGGCCCTATCATTTTTTTGAAAGTGTAGTGCCACTACAAATTATCGAGCCACCTCATCATCAAAGCCCTTGAGGAGCTTGAAGAATCTGAGCCACTAATGATTCCTAAAAATATCAACCACCTAAGGGTGTAATCTGATTATCTTGATATCTATGGGTTCCCTTTTGTTAAAACCTCCCCCCATTCTTATGATTGTGTTAAGGATATGGCTGGATGGTTTTTGTCTCAGAATATTAGTGAAATGGGACCTTAGAGGTTTCAATTAAATACAAACTCAGACTTCCTTGACTCTACTTCTTTTAGCAACCTCTTAAATTTTGAATTATTGTTGCATCTATGTATAATTTTCATTAAAATTTCAAAAGTTGGTGGGGTGACATCCACTTACCTCTGTGCTCTGATGTTTTCTTTCTTGGGACATTTCTGTGTTGGGTGTCAATACCATCTGTGAGTGGATCTCATGACAATTCTGATCACTGTATAGCCTTCCTGTAATTTTTCTGTAGCATCAACAGACTTCCTGTAGCACGGGTTTGCATGCAGACTTTGAACTTGGTGTGAAATTATTTGATGGCTCCTCTCTCTCTCCTTCTCTAACTTCTCTCTAAATGCACAATGGAATGAAGGAGAATGAGCCAAATCACCCCTTTATTCCAATTTTTAGCGGATTTGGAGCGGAGTGGTGACTTGGAATTTGGCATGGAGTTTCCTCTTTTGGACTGTTGGTCCCACTCGACTCAATCATTTCTATTTACCTCAAAATCACCTCCATATCCTCGTGATCTCTCCCTTAACTAATTTGACCACCCAGGTGTCATGCAGAACTCCACTTCTCGTTCACTTTAACTTTACGAGGGTGGCCAAGTTAACTGGCCACCTTTTTTCCTTTTCAACTCTCTATTCTCAACATTAATTCATTTTAGCCAACAAGATGCATAGAAAGAGGGTGAGGTAGCCATACCTGAGTCTACTTGTTGCTTAGGAGTTGCAAAATTTCTTTGATGTAGGGAGCTGTAGTCTGGTGATATCCATCAGTGTTTTTCCTTTGCTGTGTGTTTTTCTTTATAATTTTTTTGAGTGAGTAGCTTATTTCTGAGTGAGCTACTTATTATTTTATTTGTGGATTATTTTTGTAGGTGATGCATGGAGATCCTTAGGTGTTGTTTCTAGTGTGGCCTTCCTCCTACAGTCCTCTAGTGATCATCTGGATCCATCTTCATCAATTGCCTCTCACATTTTTTACTTGTTGTGACATGTACAAGATTGCTACAAGAAGTTTTCATCTTCCTGTAGCAATCCCATTTCTACTACTTTGGAGCTCCATTTGGTAGAGAAATGAGGTGGAACTGTGTAGGAATGTTAGGGATGGAGTTATGGAGTGAATGGATTGGTGGAGAGATGAGGGTATAGGCCCCATGTCAAGATTTAGCTAACCTAGCTCATAGTGGAGAAAGAGAGGGTTTAGTGAGTGAATACTTATGCATTGAGTGGAGTAAGGGTAAAAAGTGGTAGGTATGAGAAAAAGAATAATTTTCATGTCTTTCTTAAGGGTTAGGTGCCCTTGAGTGAGATTTATCTCTCTCGAATGACTTTCCTGTAGCATTATAGGGTTTCCTGTAGCACTACAAGAAATCCTGTAGTATTACAGGGTTTCCTGTAGTAGCTTAGGACATACTGTAGCACTGCAGAGAGTAGGAACAACTTGGGGATTTTGCTCACTTAGAGGGATAAATGGATGCATATTGGGGTTGTGTTGGGTATGTGTTATATTCTTTCCACGACTAAGCACGCGCGGGGGGGTAAGAGGGGGGGTGATAGCCCCCCCTTTGCGCTGGGCGCAACGGGGGGGTCACAAGGGGGGTGGTAGCCCCCCCTGTCGGGGTTCAGGGCAGCGCCCCGGCGAAAATTTTGGTTCCTTAATTTCCGCTGGGTAATCTGCATCCATGGTTTTGCACATGTTTTTGGGGTTCGATGGTTTTCGGCCCCTGGTATTTTTGTAGATCCGGTCAAGGGAACTACGGTTATGTTCTAATCTAGGGTTAATGGATTGGGGTTTATGTATGCTCCGGCATGTATATATATGTGTTGTAACACTAAAAGGAATATAATGAAAATCAAGCTGGTCGTCCCGATTTGGGATCCAGGGGAAAATCTCTGTGTTTATCTGTTTTATGTTTTATGCTCTTGCTATTGTTTATTTTCTGTTATAAGAATCGTGTGTAGATATTTCTGTTCAGGGTTAAAACCTACATTTGGTATCAGAGCCGTTTCGGCTTCAAGGGGACGCCTTTGTTGTTGAGGGTTTTTTGCTCGGGCCTGTGGTAGACCCTGTTCAGTGGGAGATCTGCGGGATCGATTCTTGCGGTGAAAGAAGATGGCGAGCGGCGAAAAGATAGAGATCGAGAAATTTAATGGTCAGAGTTTTGAGTTGTGGAAGCTCAAGATGGAGGATCTGCTGGTGGATAAAGATCAGTGGATCATGGTAGATCCAGGTAATAAACCAACGGGAGTGTCAGCTGAATATTGGAAGAAACTGGATCGGAAGGCTAAGAGCACAATACGGTTGTGTGTCTCAGATTCAATATTGTTGAATGTATCTGGGGAAGCTACGGCAAAGAATTTGTGGGAAAAACTTGGGAATTTGTACCAATTCCTGTCTTCCGGTGAATAAATTTGTTCGCGGAAAAGTCACGATAACCCGAGAAGGATATACCCGGTGACAGCACCAACGCTTTTCAACATCGTGTAAGTCGCTTGTCGGTTCGTTAGATATTAAAACCGATGAAGATAAGTGCACCGCCTTGTTGTATCAATGTACTGTGATGTACTCCGTTATTGCAATAGGTAGCAACACAACTACCTTGAATTTTTGATGACATTGTCTCAACCTTGCTGTCGGAGGAAATGAGACGGAGAAATATGGAGGGTCAAAATGGAGATGCCTTATCTATACGAGGAAGGTCCCAAAATAGAAACAAGAATAAGGTTTCGAGTAGGAGATCTAAATCTAGAGGGAGATCTAAATCTCCTGGAAAGTTTGTAAAGGTGTGCTGGAAATGCAGAAAGGAAGGACACTACAAAAAGGAATGCAGATCTAAAGCTCCTGAGAAAGGAAAGGGATCTGATGATGCTCCTTCTGCAGAGGCAAAAACCACCTCGGATGAAGATGGGGATGTGTATTTGGCTTCTTCTTCAAATACACATGTAGATCATGAGTCATGGTTGATTGACTCAGGTGCATCTTTTCACCTACTCCTCATAGAGTGGTTTCGCAGCATGAGAAAGGATGGTGGTGATGCTTCCAGGGGATAATAGAGGCCTTCTAATCACCTGGACGTGGAAAGGTCAAGCTGTCGGCATGGAAGGACGAGAACACTTCAAGTTCCCGTTATATTCTACTGGCTAGAAATTTGATTGTGAAGCAAGATGAGTAATGGTGGGGTAAAAACAGCATATTCGGAAAGATCAAGATGGTTCGGAGCACCGGTACTAATGCGAGGAGTATCGGGACCCATCAAGCTACAAGGCAGCACCGTTATTGATGGGTGTAATAGTTCTACAATTTCGAAAGTGGAGCGAGCCCAGATGTTCTCGAGAAAGACCATGGGCATCAAAGGCTTGGACATATTGGAGAGAACAGACTTCGTACGTAATTTGGTATGGCAGAAGGTATGTTCAGTTGTTCTTCGGACGATTGCAGAACATTGTATATGGGAAGCAGAATCGGGTGAGTTTTCCTTCTGGTGCTAAGAGGGAAAACAAGATATTAGAACTTGTGCACAGTGATGTGTTTGGGCCTGTGTCAGTTCCATCATTGGGAAAGTCTGTGTACTATGTTTCATTCATAGATGACTTCTCAAGGAATACATGGATATATTTCTTGAGGAAGAAATCTGAATTCTTTGACAAATTTAAAAAATTTAAGGCTCTGGTGGAAAACCAGACAGAGAAGAAGATAAAGGCGTTGAGGACAGATAATGGTGGGGAGTTCTGCAAGAAGGAATTTGAAGAGTTATGTAAGAAGTGTGGTATAGCACGACAGAAGACTACTCCATACACACCTCAGCAAAATAGAGTTGCAGAAAGAATGAATAGAACATTGATGGAAAAGGCAAGAAGCATGCTCAGTGGTACCGGGTTAGGACAAGAATTCTGGGCAGAGGCAGTGGAGACTGCATGTTACTTAGTTAACAAATCACCTTCATCAGCGTTGGAGGATAAGACCCCACATGAGGTATGGACTGGTAAGAAACCCTCTATTTCACATCTAAGGGTATTTGGATGTGATGCATATGTACATGTTTCAAAGGAGAAAAGGACCAAGTTGGATAATAAATCTGAAAGGTGCATCTTTATTGGGTATAAGGATGGTTTAAAGGGTTACAAGCTTTGGAACCCAGAAACAAGGAAGGTTGTGTACAGCCGAGATGTGGTGGTTAGAGAAGTGAAAGATGTTGTTAAACATGAAGTCATATCAAAGGAACCTGAAAAGATAGAGTTTGAGCTAAAGGAGGATGGATCAGACTCTACAACAGAAGAAGACTCAGAAGATGAAGAGCCACAAACTCCAGCTTTGAGAAGATCAGTTCGGGAAAGAAGGCAACCAGAAAGGTATAGTCCATCCGCTTTCTGTTCAGGTTTTGCCTTAACTATAACTGATGATGAACCCAGAACTGTCAGGGAGGCAGTAGATTCAGAGGATGGAAAACTTGGCGAGTTGTCACTCGGAAGGAAGCCATTGGGAGCAAATAGGCGAAGAAGATGAACGTAGAAGGCAAGGTGGAGAAATACAAAGCTTGGTTGGTAGCGAAAGGTTATTCCCAGGTTCCGGGAATTGATTTTGGTGATATTTTTTCTCCTGTTGCCAAAGTTACTTCTATTAGATTACTTTTATCTGTTGCTGCTGCATTTGATTTTGAGATAGAACATATGGATGTGAAGACAACATTTCTTCATGGGGATCTAGAAGAGGAGATCTACATGAAGCAACCTGAAGGCTTTACGGTGAAGGGTAAGAAAGAACTGGTATGCAGGTTGAAGAAGTCTCTGTATGGGTTAAAACAGTCACCAAGGATGTGGTATCAGAAATTTGATACCTATATACGGGGACTTGGCTTCACCAGAAGCAAGGAGGATCACTCTGTTTATTTTAAATTAATTGGTGACCGTGTTATTTATTTGGTCTTGTATGTGGATGATATGTTGTTGATTGGAAATGACAAAGAAATTATCCAAGATTTGAAGACCCAACTGTTCTCCAAATTCGACATGAAGGATCTGGGTGCTGAAAATTATATTTTGGGCATGGAAATTAAGAGAGATCGGGCAAAGAGGAAGCTCTGGTTAAACCAGAGGAAGTATGTCGAGACTATATTGCAGAGGTTCAATATGCAGGATAGTAAACCGGTGAAGGTTCCTATTCCTGTAGGTGTAAAGCTGTCTGCTGAACAGTGTCCCAAGACACAAGAAGAAGAGAAGTATATGTCCCGTGTTCCATATGCAAGTGCAGTGGGTAGCCTGATGTATGCAATGGTCTGTACTAGACCAGACATTGCACATGCAGTGGGAGTATTGAGCAGGTTTATGTCAAACCCAGTGAAGGAGCATTGGACAACAGTGAAGCGGGTTTTCAGATATTTACGTGGCACTAGTGATTATGGCTTGTGCTACCAGGGAAGACCAGGATTGGAAAGAATGTTGGACATTCGTGGTTTTGTTGATGCAGACTGGGCTGGAGATCTGGACCAAAGAAGATCTATAAGTGGGTATGTGTTTAGCCTATTTGGAGGTGCAGTCAGTTGGATGAGTAAAAGACAGTCTGTAGTGGCGCTTTCAACTACAGAGGCAGAATACATAGCAGCCACTCATGCAAGCAAGGAAGCAGTTTGGTTGGAGAGATTGTGTTCAAGTATGGGGTTGGTACAGCAAGCTATAAGGATAGACTGTGATAGCCAAAGTGCAATTTTCTTGGCTAAGAACCCTGCTTATCATTCAAAGACAAAGCACATTGATGTTCAATATCACTTTGTTAGAGACATGGTTGAGGCTAAAAGGGTGTTGCTGGTAAAGGTGGACACTTTGAAGAATGTTGCAGATGCATTGACGAAGTCTGTGAGCACTCAGAAGTTCTCTTGGTGTAGAGAAACAATGGGTGTTGAAGAATTGGCCAAATGACTAAGCTCTCCTGTGGCCCCTCGTGGAAAGAAAACAACAAGTAAGAACACAGCAAGTTACATTCTTCCACGACCACACGCGTGGGTTGTAAGGACAGCCTTCCTTTGCGCCGGGCGTTAAATCTGGGGCCGTTAGAAGTAGCCCCTATCGGTGTCTTGGCAGCAACTTGCCCTTAATTTCCACTAGGTAATCACATGGTTTTGCACATGGTTTCGGGGTTCGATGGTTTTCGGTCCCTGGTATTTTTGTAGATCCCGTCAAGGGAACTACGGTTATGTTCTAATCCAGGGTTAATGGATTGGGGTTTATGTATGCTCCGGCATGTATATATATGTGTTGTAACACTAAAAGGAATATAATGAAAAATCAAGCTGGTCATCCCGATTTGGGATCCAGGGGAAAATCTCTGTGTTTATCTATTTTATGTTTTATGCTCTCGCAATTGTTTATTTTCTGTTATAAGATTCGTGTGTAGATAATTTATGTTCAGGGTTAAAACCTACAGGTTGATCATGTAGTGGGTAGGTAGAGGAGAGAGAGAAGAGATGAAGAATGTTTCCCCTCTTTTTTTAAATTGTCCTTGATCAGTAACCTGCAAAACAAAAACAAGTGAGTCTATAGGTGTTGTTTTCATCCTTTTTTATTTTTTCTCTTTTTCTATTTGTTTTTTTATTCCTTTTTTTTTTTTTTGAAGACAAGTGGGATTCTTCCATAGAATTTTTCAACCCACAAGCCTACCTTGGGCATCGTAAAGTGGTTTTCACCCAAGGATATTTTATTTCATTGTTTTTCTTTTTTTTGCTCTAGGATCTCTTCATGGAGGATTTTAACCCAAGAGTTGGCCTTGGATGCCTCAAAGAGTTTTTCACCCATGCCTCTTTATTTTTCTTTTTTTTTCTTTTGTTTCTCTAGGAAGGCGAGGTGTTGGGAGCTATGGAGCTTCCAATTAAATTTACCTTTCTATTTATTGAATTGATAAACTCAACCCTAGACAGGGGATTATTGTAAATTTTGAGCCTGTATCCATTAAAAAGTAGGGGTATCCCATCCTCATCTATGGTTCTGATCTGAACAACTCCATTTTCATAGAATATTTCCACTTGATAAGGTCCTGGCCATCTTTTCATTAGTTTTCCTTTGAAATCCTTGAATCTGGAGTCATAGAGTAGTGCCCAATATCCTTCTTGAAATGTGTTTTATTTAATGTGTTTGTTATGCTAAAATTTCCTTTGAAGCTGAATTACCTTTGTGTGAAGGAGGGATTGCATTCTGAACTCATCCAAGCCATTTAGATACAACAACCTTTCTTGTTGGGGCTTTGTGATATCTAGGTCTAACTGAGATTCCATTCTCAAGGTGTTGTACTCAAACTCAATAGAGAGAAATCTTTATTCCCATAAACTAAATCATAGGTAGTAAACCTTATGGTTGTCTTCCAAGTGGTATTGTAAGACCAATTGGCTTCCACCAATCTGTCTACCCAATATTTTCTGATGTTGCTCACAACCTTGGTGAGTATATTCTCCAAGGCTCTATTTTTTACTTCCACCTGCCCATTTTCTCTTGGATGATAGGCAGTGGAAGTCTTGTGCTTTATCTTGTGTTGCCTCGAGAATTTTTCAATTATATGAGATGTAAATTGAGCCCCCTGGTCAGTGACTACCTCTCTGGGGTATCCAAACTTGTAGAACACATTCTCCCTTAGAAAATTAGCTACTTTTTCTTTTTTTGCTACCTTTACATCCCTTGTTTCAGCCCACTTGGTCAATTAGTTAGTGCAAACTATGATATACCTTTCCTTCCCGGATGGTGGATCAATGGGTCCAATGAATTTCATTCCCAACTTTTAAAATGGCTCTAAATCCACCTGAAGGTGCAAAGGAATTTCATCCTTTAATGTAGGTATCCCCATCCTTTGGCACTGATCACATCTACTAGTGTATATCCTGGAATCTTGGTGGAGGGTAGGCCAATAGTACCCTACTTGCAAAGCTTTGAAGGTTATCCTCTCATCAAAAAATTGGCCTCCACAGGGACAATCATGACATGCCTAGAGGATGTCAAAAACCTCTTCCTCCCTCACACATATTCTAAGAATTTGGTCAGGACCCAACTTGAATATATTTCCACCAATCTAGGTGAAAGGGGTGCTTTTCCTGATAATATTTCTTTTCTCCCCGGATGAAAGGTTTGGAGGGAAATTTTCAGCAAACAAGTAGTTAGATATGTTAGAAAACCAAGGAGAGAGTGCTGAGATAGAAAATAGGTTTTCATCTAGAAGCTAATCATCTAGCATGCCTTCCTCATCTACAGGTAGAGTTAGTCTAGATAAGAAATCGGCAACAACATTCTCCTTTCCTGGTTTATCAACAGTTGTTAAGTCAAACTGTTGTAATAAAAACAACCATATAATGATTCTAGCATTAACATCAGGTTTATTCATTAAGTACTTGATGTTAGCATGGTAAGTATGTACAAAGGTCTGATAACCAGTAAGATAATGCTTAGTTTTTTGAAGGAATGGAAAATTACTAAAAGCTCCTTTTCTCTGATAGTATCGTTAAGTTCAGATTTGGATGGATTCTTATTAATGAAATAGATGGCATAGGGTAATTTTTCTTCTAACTACCCCAAGGCTTCCCCCACATCTTTTTCTAATGCATATGTGTGGATGTGGAAAGAAAGAGACCAGTTTGAGCCTCGAAGGATGGGGGCAGTAGTTAACTTTTCCTTAATGAGCTCAAAAGATTCCCGACAGAGAATGGACCAGAAAAACTTAGAACCTTTGGCCAAAAATTGAAATAATGACGAACCTCCTATAGTAGCTATCCAAACCTAGAAAACTTCTGACATCTCTTTACTTTTGAGGAACATGCACCCTTTTTATGATGGCGATTTTATTTGGGTCTACCTATTTTCCTGCTTGTGATATTGAGTGGCCTAGGAATATCCCTGCTCTTTTTAAGAATTCACACTTTTCTAGACTCAGGGAGGGATGCATTTCAGTGCACTTTCTTAGCACTTTTCCTAAATTAGAAAGAGATTCCTGGAAATCATACCCATAAGGTGTGAAATCGTCCATGTAGATTTCGATAGAGTCATGGACTAGGTCAGAAAAAATTCTCAAGACCGCTCTCTGGAAATTAGTAGGGGAATTGCACAACCCAAAGGGAAGGACTCTGTAATTGAAGGTGCTCTAGGGACATGTGAAAGTAGTTTCGTCCTGGTCCTCAAGGCTAATTTGGATTTGGTTATACCCATTAAACCCATCTAAAAAAGGGAAAAACTTCTTCCCTGCAAGGCCATCCAAGACTTGATCTATAAATGGAAAGGGGAAATGGTTCTTCTTAGTGGCTTTTTTTAGTTCCCAGTAGTCAACACAGATTCACCATTTTCCATTCTTCTTTGGGACTAAGACAAGAGGAGACACCCACTCACTGTCCGATATTGGATAGATGAAACTTGCATCCAATAATTTTTGCAATCATCCTTCACTATGTCTTTTAGAATTTGGTTCATCCTCCTTTGGGGTTGGTGCATATGATTGCATCCTTATTTAATGTAGATATGATTTCTGCACACCGAGGGATGCACCCCTTTCATGTCTTTGTAGTACCAATAAAAAAATCAAGTTTTTCCTTCAAGAGCTGGCATAGCTACTCTTCTTCTTTGGCTGAGAGGGATGAGTTGATATTCAGAGATTTCAACGGGAAAAATTCCACAACCTTGGTGGATTCAGAGGTTGAATCAACTGAGTGTAGCTCCATCCAAGGGTGGATTTCAGATTTTTTTTTACTAGGTCATCAAGTGAACTATCATTAGGGGATTGGTTTTGAATGATGTGGTTGATGAGCTCATCCTCATCAGGTTTCTAAGAACAACATCTATGGTATAAATGGGGTATTGTGTGGCACCATATATTTATTCTTATTCTTCTTCATCCTCCAACCAAAAAGGTAGGTCATGGTCAATGGAAGGTTGGCTGGGAGGATATAAGATAAGTTGTTTAGACAAGGGCCCATTCTTTATAGTCATGTTTCCAACTCAACAATTGATATAAGCATCGACAATAGCTAACCAAGGTCTTCCTAAAATGATAGGATATCCATTAAACTTGGTTTTTGGATGGAGGACCAGGAAATATGTAGGGTACTCCCAAGAGTCATTTGAGACCATAACATCCTCAACAATTCCTTCTAGAGCTACTATGGACCGGTCTACAAGTTGCAGAACCATTGTGGTCTTTCACAAAGTTCCTTGGAGGTTGAGTTTAAGCATAGTTTCCTTGGTCATTACATTGATGGAAGCCCAAAGATCAATCAAAGTATTGGGGACTATGACACCATCGATGTGTACATCTAATACTAGACTACTAGGGTCTAGGTACTTCTGGAAGATCACCCTCACCCTTCCCAACATTAAGTCAAACAACTACCCTACTACATTGATGGTGTGGGTGTCTTTCTCCTTTCTCCCAGATTTCTTAAATCACATTTCCTTGATGAGCCTATTGTAAATAGGAACATCCTTAATGGACAGAAGAAGGGGTATTTTTACACACAAAAATTTGGTTCTCCTAGAAGTTCAAACTCTTTTGGGGTGTGTTGACTAGAGTGGATCGGGTGCTCAGGAAAAGGAGGCTCTTGGATCTCAGTGTTGCTTTCTTCCTTTTCCTCCTCAACCTCTACAGGTGGATATGGAGGATGATTGTCTGGGATTACCCTTCTTGAACTGAGATTGATATCATGTATCTCCACAACACAAGCTGGATAAGATGTTTCTTCATTGTAAACTTGTTGTGCCTTCTTGTTTTTCGGGTCCAGATTAGGTTGGGCAGGCATCTGAGGGAACTTAGGTGGACCATAATGGGTGAGTTGAGGTTGAGGTTGGGGTGGACGCAGTAAAGCAGGTGGTTTATTGTCTTGGGGCCTCCACCCTTGTGATGGGTTGCTCCACTAAGGTGGTTGAGGAACATATTATTGGAATGGTTGGTTCACGGGCTGAGGGTGATATGGAGGGTTGTAAGGCCAAGTAGGAGGTGTAGGCCATGATGGAGGAGTGGAGGTGTACCCAAACTACATAGGTGCACTCTCATTTGTATGATAGTAGGAGTATGATGCACCTTGCATACCCTGTTGATATGGTCGAGGCCCTTGAGGAATCCTATGATTTATGAATTAGAGTTTCTCAAGTCCTACTTCCCCACCTTGATATACAACTTTGAGTCTAGGTAAGGAGGGACTCTTATCTATGGCATGATTCTCTTCACAGACAAAGAAAACCTCTATGACATTTAGTGGGCATTCATTCCGATGGTGTTTTCTAGTACCTCTAGGGAAGAATATAACCAATGCCCTCTTTGCTTCCTGTTGCTTCATCTTGTTCTAAATTGTGACCATTTTCAAAGAACAGGTGTGACACATCTTACTTTTGAAGTCTTCCAACATATTTACAATCTCATGCTTGATGGAGGTGGAAGAGGAAGGGGTGTTGGTCATGCTTTGGCTAGCTATACCTTTCTTCCTAAATGCCCTAGAGTGGTTTCTAAATAAAATTTTGATGTCCTCATAAGGAAGTTGGTATATATCTCCTCCTGATAACATATTAAGGCTTTTTATCACCTCCTCCCTAATCCCTCAGAGAAGTACTATTTTAAGTGATTCGATATCAAGGGTGCAGTTGGCCCTTTTATGGTTTAGCTAGAATCTTTCCTCATAATCTTCTAGGGATTCATCAGCTCCTAAAGTCATCCTAAATATTTCCTCTTTGGTTTCTTTGGATCTACAATAGTCCATGTATTTTTTGTTAAAGGACCCATGCCTCTGTGCCCAGGTAGTGTATTTTTTCCATGGAAAACCCATGAACCAGTGCAAGGTTGCATCCCTGAGGATGGATGGGAATAACATCAGCTTCTGGTCATCCAAGGCATAGTCATAGGTCCTGCAGACAATATAAAATTCAAACATGAAGATGTAGATATCCTTAGAGGTAATTCCATGGAAATGTGGAAGGGTTGTTGGAACGGGGTCCCCTAGCTATGTTTTTGATATATATTTTGTAGTAATTAGTCTAGCGCAGGGGCTTTGGGGTGGGTAAAAGCCCCCAATGAATTGTAACGGGTCAAAGGGTAGACCTAGAGTTTGTAAACCACGATTTGTGAACCATAGGATACAACAGGCAATGATGATATAAATAGATAGATAGTTTGAGTCTAGGGCTATGTAAGATTGATGCTAAGTACAAAATATTGAGATCTATTTTGGGTGGTATTGGGTAAGGACTCCTGCTGGCTTTGTACGTGGAGATCCTTAGTCATGCTGTGCGCGGACCCCGCTGGCTGTGTGCACGGACTGTGACTTGGGTTTGTAACATAGTTTTGGATGATTAATGAATGTGGAATCTGTTGAAGTATCTCTGTGTTACCTGAATTGGCTTCATTTATTATTGAGGTATCTCTGTTTTATCTTAACAAGCTGTGATTGTGTCTGTGTTATCTGAATTATTTGCGATTGTGTTATTTTGTGATGATAATTACTGATGCGCAGGTGGATGCGAAGGTGTTGCTAAGATATGCTTAATAATAGTAGCTTTGTTTATGTTTACATGCTGTCTCTGAGGTTATAAGCTTCGCTTCCTGTACTGTTAAGGGCTTAGTAATAATATTGCTTCTATGCGAACCTGATAGATATCAACAGGAGTGCCTTAATTACCCACTTTCTCCCAGGGTGCAGAAACCTGGTTCCATCACCCACCCATATTACTTCGGGTGAGACCTTGGCCTGTGAAAGTAGGTCATTTTCGAAAGGGCCAGTAGTATAAGGGTTTGTTGGAAAACCTTAAATACGAACCTAGGTCAAGACCCCTTAAGCCAACAAATGCTTCTAGGTTGGGGTGGCACATCTGTTAAAAGATAATACAGGTATCCTAAGATGATCTCAACGAGAACATAAATCTCATGTGGGCGGGTCGATCCGGGCAGAAGACATTATCAGGTGGGGTGGTGGTCTTCGGGGCTGTGATTGTACCAACAGTGTTAGTCATTACCAATTTGAATCCCAATTTCCATTGTGGCAGCAAAGTGGCGATGAGTCAATCAATTTCCTCACGTTTCCATCGGCCGCCATGTCCCGGTTCGGGAATATTAACCCGGTTCCCTTCCTAGGGCCCCCGACGACGTATCTGGATTAGTCATTCCTAGCCTATGCATTCCAGCCTTTACAAACATGGCAGAGCCCGATATCATGGAGGAGCGCTTAGCGTAGCTAGTCACCTTGGAGGAAGATCGATTCATTACTAACTTTTATCAGCAAGTTCAGAAGGCCCGGGAAAATGCCTGGCATGATAAGCATATCTGACAAAAGTCATTTAAAGAAGATGAGCTAGTATTATTATATCATAGCTATTTTTCCTGCCACCTAGGGAAATTACGCCAACATTAGTTGGGACCTTATATCGTAACATAAATTACAAATGGTGGTGTGGTGAGATTGGCTACGCTGTGTGGGGACCCCCTTCCAGGATACATTAACGGAGGTTGTCTCAAACCATACTAGACCAATTCATGCAAACTAAATGACTATATGGCTGGAGTAGTTGTATTAGGATGGATATGTGCAAGCAAGAGGAAAAACGCAGGTAGACCCGTTATACATGCAGGGGTCGACTGCAGGTCAGGAAGCACGATAAGGTGCGCTGGGTGCATAGGGGTAATACGTAGCTGCAAAAAATAGTTGTTGGAATAGTATAGATGGGTAAAAAGCCAATTTTATCGTTGGAAGGAGCGGGCAGTAGGCAATTAATTTGGCGATTTCTGAGGATTTTTTTATTGTTTCCTTGATGGTAAGTTTTAGCTAAGTTTCATCTGACTGTTGTTCACTATCCAAAGCTATAAATGGAGGAGGGCAGGTCAGAATTGGGTTTCGTACGTCCTGAAAGTCTTTTTCCTTTAATTTCGGTCACTATTGTGTTCTGTTCATGTCTGGGTGTGCTACCCCCTCTGATAGCAACAACCCCTAGTTCATCTTCCAAGCAAGAATGACTGTGAACAATCCCACTAAGTTATCACAGAATGTGGCCTCTACTAAGAGAGAATCCGATGAAGTATTGGAGGTAACCCCAGAAGTCGAAGAGGTCATGTCCACACCGACCAAGGGGAAGCAGGTGGAGAGAAAGAAGAATAAGGGGAAAGGCCAGGAGCAGGGGTATGGGAGGACTATGAAATGGGCTAGGGTGAAGCCACACACATCCCCTCAGAATGTGCAATCCCCCCGAAAGGTGCTTAGGGCACTCTTGGCTAACCCGATAAAGCGACCTCTATTTGCTCGGGAAGAAGCTCTACTCGCTGCCCCGCTAACTTGGCTAATGCCCTATGTTCAGCCTAGAAGACCCGCAGTGCGCACACCCAAGAATGTTGATGTTATGTGCTCCTATCTACAAATACTGCTGATTCCAGATGAAGTCCCCATAATTGGAGAAACATTTGGCAGACTCCCCTCAATTAAGTTTGACGATCATGACCTTTCTAACCTGGAGGCCTTCCCAGAATTGGCACCTGAGCTATATCTTGAAAGAGTACTGGAGGACGATGTGCTAAAGGTAGTACTAATGCAGTGGGCGTGTAGGTTAGAAGGTTTAGGATTACTAAACTTGATGCGGATACATCACTTTGGCCGATACAATATCACTAACTTAGTTGTGCAACAACTGCTAGGCTTGATCCATGACAATAGCTTGTGGATCCAAGACCGCATTCCCATTGATTCTGCCCTAATTCACCACATTACTGGTCTCCCCATGGAGGGGCCAAATCCCATGGAGCGTGTCTGTAAGAAGTATGATCAACAAATCACCAATAAGGTGCTAGAAGACTACCATGTTGAGCGAAACACAAGAGGTTTCCTGATCGACACTATTACCGACCTTGGACTGCGTATGGGTACCCTGTTGTTGACTTGTAAAATTATGCCCTAGGCTATGGTTGTCCCTGCCTATGTAATTCAGCTTGCTGGCCACTGCGAAAAGGGGGTCTTCTTCAATTGGTCGCAGTTCCTCTGCACCAAGTTTCTGAAAAATATACGCGAGGCCCAGCACCACGAGAGGCATTCTATTACTCTTGGTTGTTGCTCCTAATTTCATTGGTCACATGGGAAGCCCCTGAAGGATCAGTCCTCCTTGAGCTTGAACTGGGTATGTGTGAAGAGGTGCTATACACGAACTTGTGGGATTCAAAATATGCGAAGCGTATTGAGGAAAACAAAGTATTTTGGGTATTGTTTGAGGGCACGCTCCCAGTAGCAATTCACTCCCGGCCACACTTGTCGCTCACGGTCTATGAAAAGTATAAGTGCATCATGGCATTCTAGGTTATGATGCACAATGTGCAGATTCGGGGTCGTAATGATCTAGCTTGGATGTCACTGCCTTACATGGTCGCCGATGAGGAAATCAATTGGCTCATCGCCACTTGGTCACTGCAATGTAAATCGCGATTCAAATCGGTAACAACTGACACTTTTGGTACAAGCATAGCCCCCAAGACCACCACCCCACCTGATACTACCAAGAACTCAAAAGGTCGTGGCCCAAAAGGCTTCACTAGAATGGAGGTTCCCCCAGATGTCACTCAGGTCGTGGAGCAGGAATCACAATAGGACATGGAGACTGAGGGCCTAGATGCGGAGGGTGTTGGTTCCCTATGTGGCATGAAACAGACAACTGAACCTCTCAAGGGCTGGTGAATGAAATGACGGGCTACGAGGCCCGGTAGGGAGATTGAGGTTACTTTAACCGAGGAAGATTTGGAGAAAATTGCAGATACGGTCACCCTAGCTTCGGAGGTAAGTGGCTTGCTTTAGAAGAGCAACAGAAGGCCACAGTCACCACCTTACAGTCTGATATCCATGCCCTTCAGCTCAAGGTCAATACCCTGTAGATGAGCATGGTTCAAGTGAGGCTGCCTCATGCAACTACCATTGATTTGATCTCCATGACCAAGAGCTACCTTTGCTCCCTACCAGGTGCAACAATCACTCTGAGTCCGCCCAGCTTATGTGCGCAAGTCCAGGCCTGTGCAGAAATACATATGGACTTGGCCCGGCTTTAGGGCGAGCTATTGCAGGCTCTCCACACATCCTTCTTTGATGAAATCCAACACAAAGATCGACAGGTGCAAGAGAAGCTAATTACAGCCGAGCAAACCATTGTAGAAAAGACTATCAAGGTGTCCCAGGCACAGGCCACGTGTATCCTTTCCACCGCACAGAAGAATGAGTTAGAACGTCTGATTAGTAGACTCTGTGAAGATGTGACTGAATACATTCTAGCCTCTTTGAGGGACTCTTCACAGCCCCTAGGAAAAGTTTGAGGGACTCTTCACAGCCCTGAAAGCTTCTCAAACCGAGATCTAGAACGTTAAGGCTGAGATGGAGCAGCAGATTGCTGAGTTGCAAGCTAAGTTGTAGCTAGAAACCCCTCCTAAGATACGCGCCCAGAGAGATGCACTGGTCACAGAAGCTACGAACACCATTACAGCACAAATTTCTCAGGGCGCCGAATTTCTTGAGACAACTATGCAGCCATGGTCTATGGTGTAGTGAGACCCTCTTCTGCACAAGTGTACTGAAGAACTACGTTAGAAGGAAGAAGAATTCAAGAAAATGGAGGCTACAATGCCCACTCTGATCCCAACCCAATGCCTGGCACATCTGCGATCCAGCCATGCATTCAGAGATGATTTGGAAGGGCTTTGCCACAAGAAGAAGGTTCTGAGTGACCACCTCAAGCCATGGGCCGATGAAGCCCTCAAGATCTCTCAGGACTTGGATGTCATGGTCAAAGAGCTAAATCAGACCCTGGAGAGTATCATTGTTGCCACAGAAGGTCCAAATTCACAAAATTTGGTGGAGATTGCACAGAACGCTACAGCACAGAGTGAGGGAGTGTTTCTCCCTCTGATAAATGCAATCAAGTAGCTCCAGGCAAAGATGCAAACCACACAGCCGTTGTGACTCGAGACGAGTCACAATATTGTGTTGGGGGATTATTGGAACTAGGTCCCCTAGCTACGTTTTTTATATATATTTTGTAGTAATTAGTCTAGTGCAGGGACTTTGGGGTGGGTCAAAGCCCCCAATGAATTGTAATGGGTCAAAGGGTAGACCTAGAGTCTGCAAACCACGGTTTGTGGACCACAGGATAGCGCAGGCTATGATGATATAAATAGATAGATAGTTTGAGTCTAAGGTTAATTAATATTGACACTAAGTGTGAGCTATTGAGATCTGTTTTGGGTGGTATTGGGTAAGGACTCCTGCTAGTTGTGTGTGTGGATATCCTCAGTCCTGTTGTGTGCGGACCCCGCTGGCTATGTGCGCAGGCTGTGACTTGGGTTTGTAACTCGGTTTTGGATGATTAATGAATACGGAATCTATTGAAGTATCTTTGTGTTACCTAAATTAGGTGTGTTTACTATTGAAGTATCTCTGTTTTATCTGAACTAGTTGTGATTGTGTCTGTGTTATCTAAATTAGCTGCAATTGTGTTATTCTATGATGATAATTACTGATGCGCACGTGGATGCGAAGCTGTTGCTAAGATCTTCTTAATAATAGTAGCTTTGTTTATGTTTACATGTTGTCTCTGAGGTTATAAGCTTTTCTTCCTATATTGTTAAGGGATCGGTAATAATATTGCTTCTGTGTGAACCTGATAGATCTCAACAAGACTGCCTTAATTACCTGCTTTCTCCCAGGGTGTGAAAACTTGGTTCTAGCACCCACCCATACTACTTCGGGTGAGACCTTGGCCTATGAAAGTAGTTCATTTCCAAAAGGGCCAATAGTATAGGGGTTTTTTGGCAAACCTTAAATCTAAACCTAGGTTAGGACCCCTTAAGATAGCAAGGGTTGAGGGACTGATGTTCCTCATCCTAGTTTCCCCATATTTTTCTCTAATGGGAAAAACTCCTTGGGTCTCAATCTCAGCCATTGCTTGAATTGGTGAATCAGGTTCCTCAGGTGAAGCAAGTTCCTTTTCTTCTCCAATAGGTTTTTCAAAGTGTTCAAGTGACTCACCTATGGTGTGTTCAACCTCACAGCCACTGAAGAAGAGTTAAGGGTGACTGTGTGGTGATGTGGGGGGTTTTGGTAAAAAATCTCCTTGATTCTCCCTACTACTACGAGGCATGAAAGTGAAAATTATTTTGTATTTTTCAATATTTTGGAACTGAATGTAAAAAATAAAAGTAAAAAATAATGCTAAAACATAATCAAAGCATCTACTTAGACACCTCCCTGGAAACGGTTCCAAAAAGTGGTGAGCCTTGGTATTTCACCAAGAGCGTTGCCACTCCCAAAGGCTGCTCTACTTTACTTTATCAACCCGGGGTTCGTATAAACGGGGAGGTGATAGTGCTATATACACAGGAAATGCATTCTAGTCATGCCATCCTCTTCTTAGTCCTATGATGAGGTGCTACTGCTAGGGTTGCATCTAGGGAATGAAGTCTCTCACACCTCTGAATGAAAGATAATACTGGAAATGACTCATGACCATTACTCTACCAAAAAGATGTAGTTCTAGATCATAAAGACTCATCTAGCTATCTGCAATAAATGAAATCCATAATTAAGCGAATGCAATAAATAAAGTTAACCTAAGTGACATTCATGAATTAAATTTCTGAATTGGACTTGCAGAAAGGGAAACTAATATAAGCATACAGGTGGAACCAAATGACTGATTGAACTCTATTTATTTCATGCTTGATTGTTATGCTTACTAATTCATCTATTAATGAGCTAACTATGCTTGTAAATACTTTGTTTTGCAGGAAAAGAAGGGGGCGCTGAGGTGACTAAAGAAGGTCATGGACTCATGGTTGCAGAGTTGAAGGTGTCTTGGAGGTTGTGTGAGGTCTACGTGTGGTTAAAGGGAGGATTTGGGCTGAAGAAGTGGTTGACTGGTGCTGCTACATGCTTTCCTATAGTCATGGAAAATTTTAGGGGCTAATGTTCGTAGGTGGGCTAATTTTCCATTTTTTTCCAAAAAAAGGATTCGCCAAGTTCCATTTTTTATAAAATGATTCACCCAAGTTTTACAATATAAATTTATTTGAACTTAAAAATCCCCAACATTATATAGAGACTATATACAAAATCATTATAAATTTGAATAATCTTACAAATATATCAATAAACCTTTTATAGTTTGCATATTGGGGACTAGTGATATTCGCCAATGTTTTAAACTTCAAAATAATTTCCCATCCTCCAAAAGTTTCCCTGCTATAGTGC
The DNA here is from genome assembly GCA_034641835.2 of Pinus albicaulis. NCBI lineage: Eukaryota > Viridiplantae > Streptophyta > Pinopsida > Pinales > Pinaceae > Pinus > Pinus albicaulis. The sequence goes on from CM076573.1 coordinate 393,603,277, forward strand.
TACAGGATGTCCTGAAATGCTACAGGAAACATGCCGAGGTATTTGGAGGCTAGAAATGGTGAGGAAATGGGTAGGATATGTGGAATGAAGGTGGATTTAGGTGGATGGAAGGTAGCCAACCCGTTTTCCAAGCTCATAACCTCTTTCAGATCCTGTCTTGCATCTCCAAGGTGGGTCTTGTTGTTGTGGTGAATATTTCAAAAAAACAGGGTTGAAGGTGATTTGGTTGGAAGTTGGTTGGTGAGGGGTGGAAACTGAAGCTAATAATGTTGGTGGAGTCCTCCTTTGCAGCTCTACTCAAACCTACAAGCAAACTACCTCTTCATGCATTTATCATTGACAAATATATGATGAGAATGGTGGAAAAGATGAGTTGAATTTAAGCAAACCTACGTATGAATTAGAAAACTAACTCTACATCCACAACATGTTCATGATAAGAAAATAAACCTATCTACTATTTCCAAGAAATCATAAACTGAAATCAAGTTGGGCATGTGGTGAAGATCTACCCTCCTCAATCCCTAATGGAAGAGGTGAGAGAGGGAGGATTTAACACAGTTTTAGGGTTTTCTATGCTACTGCAACATGGAATCAAAGAAACTAATGACAACAACATGAAATGGAAGCAAAATAAATAGAGTGAGATGAAATGTAAGTAATCTAACTACCACACATGAAATGGAATCAAGCTAAATGTAATGAGATGAAATTTAAGAAAACTAACTACAATAACATGGAAGGTAAACAAAAATACACAAGAGAGACTGAAGCCATTAGATTGGGCCCTAACCCACAAGCTCGACTCCCTGAAACTAAATCATTGAAGAAGAAACTGAATACTCATTTTATTTCATAACCAATCTCATTACATAGCGTATGAAAGTCACAATTATCTATTACAGGAGTGTAATGTTCCCTTTTTGGAATAGCTAGCAATCCATGGCTGGAAAACACATTTTCTAGAAATGGAGGTAGCAGGATTTGATACCAAGACCTGGATTCCTTAGATCAATACATCTAAGACTGAAATCCAAGAGTTGGGACCAAAGAAATCCTTCTAGAGTGGTTAAACAAATCTCCCACTACTAGATATCCACTGAAAGTGCCCGGTGAGGGACTGCAACAAATGTAAGCACATGAAATAGAAAGACAACATTATCTTACAACCTTGAGCATGTGAATATCTGGATAGCCATCAAATAATTTTATAGCAGCAAAAGAGTACAATTTCTTGAGGAACATCCACTCAAGAAAGGCAATGCAAGCCTCAACAAGACAAGTACATGAAAATAAAGAACACTATTATTTCTGCATAAACCCAGGCTAAGAGGACGCAGTTTATAGAAGGTACTGCTCCATATTACATTATAACTGAAATATATGGCAATGATATAGCTTAAATACAATAGGGGAGCAAAGCTCTAACCCTTAGAAACAATAAAGCATCAATCTTCCAAGGGATTGGCTAAAATATACCAAATGGAAAAAATGTCGGAGTTGCTAGGCAGTTGCTGCAACTCAAATCTGGAACTCAATAGAGAAGGTTGAAGATGATGAAAAAACTAAAGTATACATTCTCCAATGGATCTCCAAAGTGGAAGGCTGATCCTTACACTTGATATCTCACCCTTCAATCAATCTACAAAACCCTGCAGCAAATGCACTATGAAAATAACGCAATTACTGGAGCAAACTGCACTGTAGGGGCAAGGATATGGCTTGGCCTGATGCCAAGATCTGAAAATAATCTCCAAGGCTTCCAAACTAATCCTCCAAAGGCAATAAATACTCTCCCTCTGAAAAACAATCAATGTAAGAGGTGTTGTGACTACTCACTGCAACACCCAGCAACACAGTGTTATTCTGCTGCAGAAATAATGATGTCCTGATGGAGGAAGCTTGGCCTTAAGCCTAGATGTGAGACAAATCAGTCCAATCCCTCAAGAGGCCTCTCAAGAAGGAGAAGGAATCCTAAATAGGAATTCCTTTGGAAATTCTTGCTAAATAGCAGAGAATGCACAATGTCTGAATAGACATGAAATCATAAGCATATGCATGAATAACAATGGCTCTCCTCCTCTCCATATATAGCATGTGAAGGCTCTCTCTCCATGGGCCCCATCCATTAGGGTTTCCTCCATAAAGGAATATTCCCTCCTCTATCTCTGTGTAATCCCATGTAGTGCTTTCCACCTCATACCCACGTTGTTTGACTTGGTCAAACTTAACCAAGCTTCTTTGCAAAAGTCTCCTTTCACACATGAGGGTGTGAAATATGGTTCCATGGCTGATCCCTTTTCATACTAGAGGTATTTTATCTATGTTTTTATTATTATTGGGGCTCCTTACCTAATTATTCATCTTCTAAGTGAAAATGGACAAAATTTATGTTCCAATTTATTGAAGGAAAAATTTGGAACATTACGGTCCTCCCCTCCCAAATGTTGCTTGTCCTCAAGCAACTGCAAGGATAGAACTGGAAAGTCTCCACCCAAGGTATGTAGTCTGAAATGTGATTAGGAACATCTCCCCCATGTGGATCCTCCATCCCCAAGCAATCATCCAAACAAAATGAACCACCTCCCAACAAGGCAACTCCTGACAATCTCCTTCCACCTCAAGCTCCGGAAATGAAGGTGGGATGAAAATATGAATTTGGAAAGCACCATAGCTCACCCCATACTGTCCTTCTTTCCACTCATGATAAGTGTAGAGTATGTGCTGATCCTGGGCTGCAAAATTATTGCCCTCAAGTGGCAAAGTGAAGAGCAATCCTCCAAAGAGTTCTCCTCCAACAATGAAGAACAAGTTGGCCCAAAACATATCATCCATGATGAATAGGACATGGTCATCATAGAATATCCAAATGAGAAATTTTATGTAGGTTTTACATGATGCTACAAAGTGAAAACAACATTTCAAGAGGACACAACGCAGTTTCATCCACTACAAACTCAGAAAGTAACATGGCAAGTGGCATATAAAATCCATCACATCTACTAAGGAATAGTAAATGGCTGAATATAACAACAAAACAAGACCAAACACTTTCCCATGGCTGTACAATGGATGACTATCAATCTCATGGCCCACCTCCAAAGAGAACAAACATGTGGCTTTCATGGCCATATCTCCTCCCATGCTCCCATTAGAACATGTAGTGCAGAAATTGTGAGAATTTTTCCCACTCAAGGACACATCCAACTCATGTGCCTCTCTCATAATCATGCTTCCTTTACAAATATGATCTATATCAGCAAATGAAGTCATGATCAACAACAAAATGAAAGAAATATCGTTGGTTTTACATGAGGCTTGAAGGTACCAACAGTCTCCCGAGTACATACAGCGCAGTTTTACAAGCTGTTGCTTGAGAAAATCACATGGCAAGTTGTTTTGTGTTACATGAATAGTTATGTATGTCATGATAGCTACTGATAAATAGAAAATGGCTGAGTATATAAACTGATCATACATGAAATAAAACACTTGCCCAAGGCCATATAAAAGATGGTTGTCTCCATCATACAAGTTGGCCCAATTTTGTCCATGGAGCAACCTGAAAAGCTTGCCCTCTTGTAGATCCATGCACTGAAAAATAGTGGTAAGAGTATACAAATCAACCATTGTAAAAACAGATTTATTGCCATATAATGGAAATAAGATGATGTATGGATCCATGAATGAATCCTCCATAGTTGTTTGGCATGCTCCCATGAAGAGGCATGAACTATGTGCTGCAAGAAGATTCTTCTTCTCATGCTTGGGAATCAAAGTCAAGAAAAATGTAGCATAGTAATAGATGACTCCATCCATTACCTCATCCATCTCACCTCCTCTTTGTTCATCAAGTGCAACAAATATGAAATGATCCTAGGACCTGGGGGTTATGGATCCACCACACTTCCGCTGGGCACACTCCATCCATAGGTTACTACTCCAAAGAGACAACGTTGTGAGCTCATGCAAATAAACTCATGCCAATACAATGCTCTGTTCTTTGACATGCTCCCTGTCAAAGACTCCTCTAATGATGCTGCAAAAAATTTGGAATACCTTCCAAGATGGAAGTGCTTCCCAATCATAATCAAAGACCAAGGAGATAATTCCATCTCCTCCTCCTGCAACATCATGCAAAGTGTGAGAGCAAATTTGCTCTTGCTCTCCCAAAAGCAAGCAAAGCAATAAAAGATTTTGCTGCCTCCCCATACTTCCATCATACAATTCATATGATGAAGACACAATGAATGATATGAGTGTCACACCAACATCATGCATCCATACTCTATGTTGCTCAATGATGCAAGTATCCATCCTCCTACTCTTAGGAAGAGTGTTTGCCAAGTGATGGCCAAACTCTTTCAAGAGTAACTAGCACAACCAAGCCTCCTGCTGCCCGGTATCATAAATTTTCAAGTAGCCTCCCAACTCCTTGCTCATCAACCACATCCACTCAACCCCTTGTGGATGCCTCCTGCTTCTCTTCATCTTGGTACTCCTCCCATGAGGGCTACCATCCTCCCAAATCAAATTCCTGTCTTTGCACTTCATGGGATTTTGAAATGCAATCTTCTCAAGGATCAATGAGACCCTATCAAGACCCAAATAGGTGGTAGGCAAAAACCTCCCATCATGATGTGTATGGCTCAAGGAATTTCCAACACAATCATGCGAGATGTTATCCATCCTAAGATGTCCTCCATCTTCTATCTTCTCTTGTGATAAAGGAAGAAAATCTTTGCACTCCATGGTGTGTTGAAGTGCACCTCTAACGAGATCTCTCCTTGAGACCTCCCTCTCATCAATAGTCTTCCAAAACTAATGAGGTCTTGGATCTGAAAGTAGAGGTTTCTCTTTGAGCTGAGAGGAGCTCATTGAGAAAGTGTCATCTCAAAGGGAGAAAGGCTTTCTCACTGCAAGATGTCTACTATCATCCTTCAAGGCTCCAAACCCAAACCTCCAATGTGATATGCATTCCAAAAAAGGCTCATGAATATGATGGTTTGTTTCCTCCTTGAAATTTTTCATGCCGCACAGCGTAGTGCAACCAAGCTGCTCTATGGTAGCAGTGTGATTTGACCCTTGGTCATGTAAAAGTAAATCTCCACTTCGATCAAAAGAATTTGTTGTAACAATGGAATGTGGAAATCTTTTCATACCTTGATGATATTTTGGAACTTCTTGTAGGGCTGCAAGATTTCCTTCCTCCAAAGTGCTGGCTTCCCCAACTGTTGATGCATGTGGTTGCTCCTCCATGAGTGTGACAGCGTTATCACAAGGCTCCTCAAGAGGTGGTGTGATATTTTCTTCCTTTGCCCCTTCATCATCAAAGGTTTTGATCAACCCTTGGATGAACTTTGAAAAAGTTCTCACCCCTTCATGGCTCAAGTGGCTTCTCCACCAATCATAGGCTTCACCCTCCAAGTGCAACACTGAGATTTCAATAGCTTCTTTCTCTACTATAGGATGTAGAAAGAAAAATACTACCAACTCTTTCACCCAAGTTCTTGCAGTAGATGACCCATCAAAGGTAGATAACATAAATCTATTTCCTTCAATTTCTTTTCTGCTACATGGTCTCTTCTCTTCCTTCGGCTGGATGAAATGAAGAAATTCTAGAGTCTCCTTGAAACCTCTAGGTTGAGATTTGTACTCAACAAGGTAATCACTTAGGATCTAATGATCCAAGTATCTTCCATGCTCAATGTCTTCCTCTTGATGAGAATAGGAAGTGCATGGTCCTTCCTCTTCTCCTTCTTCTTCAATCTTGTTGACCTCCTTGGAGAGGTCTCCTCTGGATCTGAAAATAGATGAGAATAAACTCATCTTCTTCAACATTCTAATCTTCTTGGGCTTAGAATCACAGGCTGAGCCAAGAAAGTTGCTTTTATACCACTGATTATCATCTTCTTCAACATTCTAATCTTCTTGGGCTTAGACTCACAATCTGAGCCAAGAAAGTTGCTTTGATACCACTGTAATGTTCCCTTTTTGGAATAGCTAGCAATCCATGGCTGGAAAATGCATTTTCCAGAAATGGAGGCAGCACGATTTGATACCAAGACCTGGATTCCTTAGGTCAATACATATAATATTGAAATCCAATATTTGGGACCAAATAAATCCTTCTAGAGTGGTTAAACAGATCTCCCACTACCAGATATCCACTAAAAGTGCCCAGTGAGGGACTGCAACAAATGTAAGCACATGAAATGGAAAGACAGTGTTATTTTACAACCGTGAGCATGTGAAGATCTGGATAGCCATCAAATAATTTTATAGCAGAAAAAGAGTACATGTTCTTTAGGAACATCCACTCAAGAAATGCAATGCAAGCCTCAACAAGACAAGTACATGAAAATAGAGAACACTATTATTTCTGCATAAACCCAGGCTAAGAGGACGCAGTTTATAGAAGGTACTGCTCCATATTACATTATAACTGAAATATATGGCAATGATATAGCTCAAATACAATAGGGGAGAAAAGCTCTAACCCTTAGAAACAATAAATCATCAATCCTCCAAGGGATTGGCTGAAATATACAAAATGGCAAAAATGTTGGAGTTGCTGGACAGCTGCTGCAATGAAAATCTGGAACTCAATAGAGAAGGTTGAAGATGATGAAAAAACTGAATCATACCTTCTCTAATGGATCTCCAAAGTGGAAGGCTGATCCTTACACTTGATATCTCACCCTCCAATCAATCTGCAAAACCCCGCAGCAAATGCACTATGAAAATAACGCAGTTACTGGAGAAAACTGCATTGTAGGGGCAAAGATATGGGTTGGCCTAATTCCAAGATCTAAAAATAAACTCCAAGGCTTCCAAAATGATCCTCCAAAGGCAAGAAAGACTCTCCCTCTGAAAAACAAGCAATGGAAGAGGTGTTGTGACTACTCACTACAACACCCAGCAACATAGTGTTATTTTGTTGTAGAAATAATGTTGTCCTGATGGAGGAAGCTTGGCCTTAAGCCTAGATGTGAGACAAATCAGTCCAATCCCTCAAGAGGCCTCTCAATAAGGAGAAGGAATTCTAAACAGGAATTCCCGCAACAATTCTTGCTAAACATCAGAGAATGCACAATGTCTGAATAGACATGAAATCATAAGCATATGCATGAATAACAATGGCTCTCCTCCTCTCCATATATAGCATGTGAAGGCTCTCTCTCCATGGGCCCCATCCATTAGGGTTTCCTCCATAAAGGAATATTCCCTCCTATATCTCTGTGTTGTCCCATGTAGTGCTTTCCATTGCATACCCACGCTGTTTGACTTGGTCAAACTTAACCAAGCTTCTTTTCAAAAGTCTCCTTTCACACATGAGGGTGTGAAATATGGTTCCATGGCTGATCCCTTTTCATACTAGAGGGATTTTATCTATGTTTTTATTATTATTGGGGCTCCTTACCCAATTATTCATATTGTAAGTGAAAATGGACAAAATTTATGTTCCACTTGATACATGTACTGGGGCAACTTGCAAGAAAGATGTTACGTTCACAAACTAGACCGGAGATTGACTGAAGCAGCGTTTATCTACTTTCGCTAATGCAAAGCAAGAGCGTTTTGAAGGCTACCTGGAATAACTTCAGGCTCCGTCTGTAGCTTATAAAGCAAACAACAAACTTTTCATCCCCAGTATGGTCGCCACTATGTTATTTCCTAAATCCACCTCAGGCTGAAGGAAGGCAGAGTTCAGGGTAACATCAAACCACGCTCAGTCTGGTAGCTAGCCCTACCAGATCAGGAGAGGGCTCTCTCCGGGTCAATCTTAGAAAATATAATCAATAAGGCTTGAGATGACTCAAAATAAAGGCTGATTTTAGGCTAGGTATATATATAAGGAGGTTGAATTGGATTTTGAAGGTTTTTGTTGGATCAAAGGGAAAGGCAGTTTTGGGTGCGGGGATAAGGCCTAGTTTTTGCAGAGTTCTTATTGGGGCAAGGAAGAAAATGGTTTTGATGCCTCAAATTGAATGGATGGATGGTTTAGACTGTTGAGGAGCTGAAGAGGGCAAGGGATCTCAAGAATCCTCTCCAAACAGATGAAAACATGTAAAATTAAACAAAACTAAAGGTAGAGCAAAGCAAGCTACTGAATTCCACCTTTAACACTGATTTGTTTAATCTAAGAAGAAAGGAGAAGGAAAATGGTACACATAAACATTGGTGAACTTAAAAATACATAGAGAAGAAACACCATCAAAACATAGAGCCTCAAGGATCCTAAAAAGTGTTGCAAACCCTGGTCTTTCCTTTGCCAAAAATGCAGAAATAAATGTACAATGAAGTGCCAAGCTATCCCAAGAGTCCAACCCTGAAAATGACTCAGAAAATACATGATATAGACAAGCCTATCCCATTCCCATGCCTCTAGGGGTCGAGCTCATCATTCTAGGAGCTGTTTCAACCATATCTAAACTAGAAACTGAAAAATAGGCAAAGAAACAACTTGCCTCTATATGCTAGGAAACTGATTCATTCACTCACATTTCACCTTTTGGTGAATGAATCTTCTAGAACATGTAAAAATGTGCCAAAATTACATCATGGTCATTAAGTTACATCAAGGTACATCAAAAATTACATGAAAAAGTGAAACTGGCCAAAACTAGGCGAAATCCTGAGCTGCTGAGTGAAAAATAGGCCAAAATTCTCTATGCGTCGCGCCCAAAATCTCTATGTGTAGCACAACTTTGGAGCTGATTTTGAGGCCCTTCCTGAAGTCCAAATTGAGCTCATGATAGCTCGTTGGAAAGCCCTGTCAGTCTACTTTCCAACCTAAGTAGAATTTCTAGATTTGGATGTCATTTTCCCCTCCAAAACTTCAATCTTTCAAGACTGGTTCCTGTGTGTGCAAAAAGTGGCAGAAACGCCATTTTCAAGGTGTTTTTGACCCTTTAGGCAACCAAGAACTTGATGAAATCCTTAGGCCATTCCTAAGAATGCATAAATTTTCATAAAAAATCCATAAATACCAAGATTTCCTCCAGAGGATCTCTCAATCGTAAGCACGCGCCAAGTGGTGCTACACGTCGGGCAGGAAAATCTGTTTTGTGACCAAAAAATTCAAAATTGACAAAAAAATTTCCAAAATTGCTGAAATTTGAGCTAAAGGTCCCTCATCAAGCACTATGCTCAGCTAACGAAGCTTCAGCCAAGATTTGGAGCTTATCATGCCTTTTCCGACGTTTTCAGTGCCTTCTTGGTGCATGTAACTCGGTGGTAGAATCACTGTCTTGGTCATATGATGTATCAATATCGATCTCCATGATGTTGAAAGTATATGCGAAGTGTATGCTGATTTGGATGAAGGTGAGAATTTGGTGCCAAATGTGTTAAATGAGGGACTGTGGGAAATAGGGCAGTAAGGATAATGGGGTTTAATCAAGTGATAATTTTCCCTTTGAAAATTTTCTGATTTGACAAATGTAGAGACAAATGGGACAACCACTTGAATTTTTGGGATTTTGGGAAATTTGGGGTTTGGGAATTTCACAAGTGGGATTATAAATGGAGAATGAGAGTGAGATGAAATGACTTGGGATAGGGAGATGGAGCTTAGGAGTAAGTGACTTTTAGAGATGTAGGGAGATGGGAATGAAATGGGTATGAGTGACTTTAGGGATATGGGTAATAGGGGATGGACTGTAGTTATAGTATAACAGTGAGGAAAGGGAAAGAATTAGGTGAGGAATGAACAAGTTTGGCACCAAAACCAATTTTACAATTTCAACCTCAAAACCCTAAGAGAGCACTTCAACAAGATGATAGGGTTTGGGCCTTTGTGTATTCAAACTCTCATATCCAATCTCAAACCACACCAAACATTTTTAATGGAAATTACAAAATCTCATAAACTTACTTGGAGCAAAGGAGACCGACCGATTTGGGAGTTTTTAGGGAGCAATGGCAAAAATTTGATTGTCTGCCCTGTGCGCCGCGCTCCTTCTATGTGCCGCGCTGGTTCAGAAATACACAGTGAAAAGCAGCCCTATGCGCCGCGCTCAACCAGTGCGCCGCGACCATCACCCAGTGCGCCGCGACCATCACCCAGTGCGCCGCGACAGGAAATTTCACACACAGTCTGCCCTCCAACACCGGCTTTGTTTCCTCCACGATTTCTCTTGACTCTTTGATGACTTTTTCGTGAAAATGAAGTGTTGGATTTGAAAATATCTTATATATACAAAGGATTTTGATTTTTATTTGAAAAACCCACTTTGTAAAGTCTGAACTTTGGCACTTTTCACCTTTTTTAATATAAACTCTGTTTTTCTTGCTTTTGGTTTTTGGACTGAATGATGAGCTTCTTGCACACTAAACCACCATAAATTCTGAGAAAAAATCTTCACTTTCAATGGAAAAATTCTTAACTTACTTGCACACCACAGATTTGAGCACATTTGGAAATTTTGGAGAAGAATGGAAAAATTTTGATGTTTCAGCCCAATGCGCCACGCAAGCAACCCAATGCGTAGTGCCTTTTTGAAGGAGGCTTTTGGAGACTTTCCTGATGTCAAAATTGGGCATGAGATAGCTTTTTGGAAAGCTTATTGAGTATAATTTCCAACCCAAGTGGAATTTTTCAATTTGGAGTTCATTTGCCTTGTCAAAATTCAAATCTCCCAAGACTGGTCAAAATGAGCAGAATGAAGCTGCCTCAAGGCAGAGTGTTGTTGCAGTCAACTTTGGAAGGTCTTCCTCAACTCCAAATTGAGCTCATGATAGCTCATTGGAAATATCTTTGTGTCTAGTTATCATTTGACTCATCGAGAAAGTAATTTGGCCAACCAAGCTAGGAGAAATCTTGATTTTCCCAAGGTCACTTCAGAGGTGCATCAATTCTCCTGAGGCAACGGTATTTTTCACATTTCTCCAAAACCATGACACCTGTGTAAAAAGTGAAGGATTTTTTTCTGCCTTGGCCTATTTTGGACAAAAAACTCTCTCATTTTTCCCAAACTCATCTTTTATTGCTCAGAAACATCATTTGAGTAAAACCTATCCCGATGTGTGGAACAAGGGATTTGTGGAAATGAAGCGAAACGAAGGAGATAAGGGGCTTCTAAATTCTTGAGAAAATTTTGGGAAGTAGGGAGGGATTTTAGGAAGCAGAGGAAAGTGGAATTTCAGAGATTGAGTGAAGGGAAGGGGTCCAAAAGGGCAAAACACAGGCCTAGCCTAGAAAATTGCCAAGTTGTAGCAAGAAACTAGGGTTTGTGTGAAAATGAGTAATTTGGGGGATCTCAGTGATGGGAAGTGTTTAATAAGGTACATTAAGGATAGGGGAAGATGTATGAACATCAGGATACAATTTTTGCTGATGATTTGACCATCCAAGAGAAATTACCTCCAAAACCCTAGGAGAGGGAAATGAACCTTACCTAGGGAAAACTGAAGCATGAACAAGGTGTAAAATGACCCATTGGAACTTGACATGATGATGACAACCCTATGAATGACAGTACACTCAGCTGAATGGTGACATGGACCTACATTTGGACAACTTTGAAAGGAGTGAAAGCAAACCCTAGACCTAATACTTAGTGACCAAATTTTGCTTGAAGACTTACTGAAATGAAAAAATTTGACCTTGACACCTTAAAATCACTTTGTAAGAGCATGTTTGATCACTGGAGGAAGGCTGCAAAGACTGACACTAACACTCTCAAAACACGTAATGTGGGTGGATGTAACATGGCCGCATCATCAACCTCTTCATTCTCACGTTCTCTCCACTCAAGCATTGTAGATATCCTGCAATGGACAAATAGAAAGATCAGAAACAATTTCAGTGGGAAAATTTGGTTTAAACTGGGAGATTTGTTCATTTTATTTTTCTTACGGCGCCTCCACACTTTTCGCATTAAAACAGTGTGTGGATCTACACGTATCTTATGCATAAGGTGCAGGACCATGACAATTTTCCCCTTTACAAAATTGTCAGGGTCCGTAGTGTAGGTTTTAACCCTGAACAGAAATTATCTACACACGAATCTTACAACAGAAAATAAACAATAGCGAGAGCATAAAGCATAAAACAGATAAACACAGAGATTTTCCCCTGGATCCCAAATCGGGACGACCAGCTTGATTTTTTCATTATATTCCTTTTAGTGTTACAACACATATATATACATGCCGGAGCATACATAAACCCCAATCCATTAACCCTGGATTAGAACATAACCGTAGTTCCCTTGGCCAGATCTACAAAAATACCAGGGGCCGAAAACCATCGAACCCCAAAACCATGTGCAAAACCATGCACAAAACCATGGGCGGATCTACAAAATACCAGGGGCCGAAAACCATCGAACCCCAAAACCATGTGCAAAACCATGCACAAAACCATGGGTGGATCCGCCTATGAGTGGGTCCGCACAAAAACCAATTTTGGCCGGGGCGCTGCCCCGGACCCCAACGGTGGGGACTGCTTCGCCCCTCGTGACCCCCCAGCTATGCCCAACGCAACATACAGCGCGTGGGGCTAATCGTGGAAAGAATATAACACATACCCAACACGTAGGTCTCACGTGTTTTACCTTCGGACCCCTGTGAGCGAATTTTTGAACATGTTTTCCTCCTTAAAAATCAATGTAAGCTCTAAATTAAGAAATTAAATGGACAAAAATGAAGGTAAGGATGATGTGGATTACCTGGAACTAACGGTTTTCGATTCTGACGGGCGAATCTTCTGTAATCTCCTCTAGAACGTTTTTTACCAAAAGCTCTCAATTTTCACTCTGAAGTCAAATGGTAAAAATGATTTAGAAAAACTCCTTTTTATAAGATTTTTTGGATAAATAAAATAAAATTTTGTTTATTTTTCACTTTGAAAAGTTGTTTTCTGAATTATTTTTATTAATCATAAACAGATAAGTTTAATTTTTGAGTTTTTGTGCAGAATACATGATTTTTTGGGTGAAATGGTCCTTTTGACAAAGGAGTATACTTTTTATCACTTTTTCAAAACTCGGTAAAAATTATGAGAAAGTGAATGAGTACATTTTTATCACTTTTTTGAACTCATTAAAACTTACAGAAAAAGTGAAACTACTGTGTATACTTTTATCACTTTTTCGGGCTCTTGAAAATTACGAAAAAGAGAAACCTTGGAGTTCTCTTTTAAGCCCTTTTCAGACTCTCTGAAGATGAAAAGATTGCCGAGTACTTGACTATTTGAACTCGTTAAAGGAAATGAACAGTCATCCTTTCAGTATAATTTTACCCCTTTTCCGGACTGAAATGGATTATTTATGAAAAAGGTATACGTTGACTAATCATGGTCAATAGAGTTCTCTCCTGTATTATTTTATCCTTTTTCGGGCTTGAGAGACTAAATATACAAAAAAGTACACCCACGGAGTTTCCTTAAGTTTTTCTTCTGACTCCCTAAAATTGAAAAACACCGAGTTTATCCTAAACTGGACTCGTTAAAATTTGACAATAAAGGGCCTGTCGATTACAAACAGGAACGAACCACTCCTTCTTAGGGTTCGATTTTAAACCAAGTTGGGCTCATCCGAAGGATGAGCTCTTAGAACAAGCAAATGTTATCCTCCTCAAGCTTGTCAAAAATAAATAGGTACTTGCCAGAAATGGTGGGGGAAAAAGAGAGAAAACGAATCCTTTTGTCACACTTTGCTTAAAAAGTAGTTTACCACTCTTGAACATGACAATTTTTGTCACACTTCTACCTGGGTTGGGAAAATCCTTTTCCTATCAGTTAATCAAACCATATTGAAAGTCTTCAGCCGGTTTCTAGGTATTAGCTTAGGTCAATTGTTACCAAACCATCTACAGTGTCATTATGTGTTCAAGAGGACAGTTCAAAAAAACCATTCATTTGCAAACATATGTCTCCATTCACATTGACCATCCCTAAGTTAGTCCTTGCAAAATATTTCTACAAAACTTGATCATATGGTTTCATGTCATGGGCTTTCCTACTACAGATCACTTTCTATCGATGACATCTCATCATCTAGGAAGTTGATCTAGAATCCTTCAGTACCTTGGAATCTACATGCCTTAATGGCAGGTTTCTCGCCTTCGACGACAGGTTGCATCATTGACCTTCGATCAAACAATTCCATGAAATGTTCGACTTCAAATCATTTATTCACATTTCATGGATTGTACTAAGTACTTTGAGAGCCATTTTCATTATTGGTGGTTTCTCTCACACTTGTTAACAGTTCACATCATTGACTGGTAATCAAGTGGTTTCTACCATGTTTGACTCCAACACAATCAATCGCATGGATAGAATCGTACTAGTTCGGGTAGCGGAAATCAAGACCCTGGATTTAGTTTCCACCATCTAGGCTGCGAGGAGTTTTATTATTCATTATACAGTAGACTATTCATAAATAGATGGTTGCGTCCATACTATGTCTACATTATTGATGTAATAGTAAAATCATTTCTACATCAGAACAAGTTTTAGTTAGTGTTTGATCTGAGTATGGGAATGCCTACCTCAGCGATGATATATATATATATATATGTGTGTGTGTGTGTGTGTGTGTGTGTTTTTCATTGAAGTTTTTACCGGATTCCGACTGGGGTGTCAACAATCTAATCCTCGAAATGATAAAGCACATCACTCTTTCAATGGTCTCAGACTTCGCAATTTAGGGGGAAATCTGTTACACTAAAATTGTCACCATGATGTTTTACTATCTGTATGGGTTCATCATTACTCATAAAATACTCCCTTAGAAGTCTACAAACATCAAGTTCCTAAAACCAAGGCTTGAAATTGAGAGAAAATCTTATAAAAGTCATAAAAATACTTGTACCGCAATTTCTCTTAGTATTACCTGCGGTGCCGCATCTGTTTGTTCTATAACATGCAGAATCAGCCACACTTTTTCTTCATTAAAGGTGCAGATTCCTATAAAAGGTAAAGTGAAGGTGGAAGTAAAATTTGGAAGCCCAGCTGGTTGAATCTGGAAGCTTTTGGAAGCAATTATTCGGTGGAAAGTTCGATCCTTTCATGTACATTCATCCCTCCATTAAAGGAGACTACCCCTTGCTATGTGGAACTTAATCCCTTTGAAAGAGGATTATATCCCCTCTTATTTGGAGCTGCAACCTCTTCTCTTTTGCTATAAATTGAGGCCATAGTTCAGCCTCAAGGGGAGTTAGGCTTTGATATTTATTGAGAATAATTACTGGAGAAACTCAGACTCTCTTAATTGATTACCATATGGGAATGATTACACACTCATGTGTATGTTATTCGAGAGAGTGCAAAGGCTTGTCAAAGTAGAGGAAATGCTTTTTCCAGACCTCGAAAGGACCTGTACGACATCAAGGCGAACACGGTTGTAAGTCTCCTTCTTTCATCAAAGATAATACAAATGGATCCTGTTTTCTCAATGAGTTGTTTATTTAAATGGCTTATTTCTTGAATTCCTTAATCATCAAGATAGATTTTTGGTTTATGAATTATTCTATATTATGCAGGTGCTTCTGATTCTTTCATGTTTTTTATTGCAGATCCCGAATGGAGATGTATTCAAAGCGACAGGAAAGAAGACTATGATCATTGCTGGACTATAGGTAAGTCCTGAATCCTTCGTTATAGATAATTCTAAATCAAATATAATTTATAGAAAGTAGTTTACATCTGTCTGTTTGTTGCTAGTCATCGTAGGATACTAGGGAGATCTGTCTTGTATGCAAGAATGATTTATCCGTCTAACAATATCCAGTCACACCACATTCATCTGACTGTCTGGAAAATACACATGATAATTATGGGGTGTTACCCCACAAATATACCAACTTCTGCAGTCAGCTCCAACTTCTTCCTGGAGTCCTTTGTCACATGAATGTAAATAGATGAGCCAAAAATCTTCAAATGAGAAATATCAGGCTTCTTACCAGTAAAAGCTTCTTCAGGTGTACTCATGCCAAGTACTCTATGAGGACAATGGTTTTTCACATAAACCGCAATGTTGCATGCTTCCGCCCACAAGTGCATCGGTAGGCCCTGGTCATGCAGCATAGCTCGTGCAGCACCCACGATCGTTTTGTTCTTCCACTCTGTGACCCCATTCATCTATGGGTTATGAGGCGCTATGAGTTCTCTTCGAATTCATTCTTTGCTACAGAATTCTTTTAATTTTCCCAAGATATATTCACCACCATTATCACTCCGTAGAGCTTTCACTTGCTTCCCCGACTCCTTCTCCACCAATGCTTTAAACTTAGAGAACTTTGAGAATGTTTCACTCTTCTTCTGCATGAAGAAGATCCAGCATCTATGAGAATAGTCATCAACAAATATAACATAATACCTGTGTTTTTCTGTTGAACCAACTGAGAAAGGTCCACACACGTCTATGTGAATTCTCTCCAGGATCACCGAAGCACGGTTCTCCTTCTCATGAAAGGTGATCTTCACAAATTTACCCATAATACATCCCTTGCACTGATCTGACTGCGCAGGAGTACCCTTGGGAAGTCCAGTAGAAATCTGCTACAAAATCTTCAAAGCATCATGGTGAAGATGACCCAATCTCCTGTGCCATAATTCGCCCTCATCCCGGTTCACCACTTCTTCTGCTTTGCCCATCATTGCAGTGTAGCCATCTACCTCTAGCTTGTATATATTCTTAACTCGAATCCCTATCTTCTTGGTTTGACCCATTGTTTTATGTCGAAGGAAGGCTTTTCCCTCACTGAAAACAATTTCATAACCTTTTCTTCCAACATTGCGACCGAGACCAAGTTCTTCTTCAGACCTGGAACATGCATAACATATTTCAATAGAAATGGATTACCTGACTCCCTCTCAAAGGTAATGGTCCCAATGCCGGTCGCGCTGTATCGACCATCGTCACCCATTTCTATATGCATTTGGAGGTATTTCTCCTCCAGATCACTAAACAACTCCTTATCTCTCGCCATATGGAAAGATGCACCACTATCAAGATACCACACCGATCCCATAGCGCTTGAAACCAAGCATGCGATAAAGGAGAAATCAAGTTCAAATTTCGAGGCTAAGGCCTCTCCAGTTGCCGCTCCAGCAGCCTTCTTTTTCTTCTTCTTCTGTGGGCAGTTAGTGGCGAAATGCCCATGTTCGTGACAGTGAAAACACTTCACCTTGGACAAATCCTACTTCTTGCCTTTAGCCTCGGATTTTGAAGGGAATTTATTCCCCTTCCCTTTCCTTGCTTTGGCAACCAAAGTGCAATTCTCTTCATCTTCATTCTTTGATGAAGAGCCATCCCTGGTACTTCGCCTTATCTCCTCCTACACAAGATCCGACCACAGTTGCTCCCAACCCGGCAGTTTCTCCCGTCCATTGACAGAGTCTTCGTAGCTATGCCAACTCTTCGGAAGCCCAAGGAGAGCCAAGCTCACCAAGTCATCATCATCAACAATGATCCCCACACTTCCCATTTCATCCCTATAGTGAACAAACTTCGTGAGATATTTTGGAATACTGTCGCCCTTCTCCATTTTTATTTTTCTGAGCTTGTCTTTCAGCGCCAACTTCCTTTGGTCGTTGCTGCTTTGGAACAGATCTGTCAAAGCCTTCCACATTGAAAATGAAGTGCCTTTCCCATGAAGGCTTGAAACAATATTTTCCTTCACACCTTCCAACAAAATTATTCTTGTCTTTGCTACATTCTTTTTCCATGCGTCAAGTCCTACAGCATCACTAGAACCCGGCTTAGTAACATCGCTATCGATGAAATCCTTCAGTCCATTATATTCCAGCACCACCTCCATCCTATCTTTCTAGGCTATGTAATTCGAGCTGCCCTCAAGGGCATACTCCAATCGCAACCCATTGAAAGACATTTCAATGAATACTCAACTGTCACACCAAGAATTTTCTGTAGCAAATTAGAATTGTCCACCAACACAAACTCAGCAATTCTTCACAATTGCAATCTTCAAGAATTAACACTGCTATGATACCATGTAGAAATTATATAACATATGCATGCATATATCAATATTCTCCTGATCTAACAATATTTATCTTGTTGCTAAATACAGAATCCTTCCACTGTTAATCTTTTGCTGAAAATATAAACTCAATTGCAAACACATGAAGCAATAAAAACAATCGCACATAACACAGTTGTTTAACGGGAGAGCCTGAAGCTAAAAACGCCAACTATCATATATTATGTATCATGGAGATCATGTAACAATATCATACAAAGCTTAGTACATCAAGCTCTCAGTACAATCAATCGTCACACACTAACAAGAAGAAATCTTCAAATCCATGCACTGATTTCTTGCCACCTGATAGCCTACCTCCACTGTGCAATCCCTGCTGAAGAAGACCCTTGAATGAATTCGAATTGGCCTTGCCTTGACTGTGAAATCCTCATTGGCAACTCCAATGTGTGTGTGATGCAATCAATGCATCACTATAGTCACAATGGATAGTCCATCTCACCCTTTCACCTACCTCTCCACTGGATATCCACTGGAACTGACATGCACTGTAGTTAATTGTTGTATTTGTTCAGTTGATTAGTGAATTAATTAACTAATCAATTCACTCCACTCTCACTAGTGTATCATTCAGTTAGACTAGATACAACTAGCTCAACTAAGTTTAACTCCAATAACTGAGTTAAATTGAATAACAACTCCATGAACTACTCTTCCAACTCTGTCATAACTTTGCCACTTCAGTTCTAACTGAGTCCTCCATGCATGAACCACTAGTAAACCCTAAGAATTACATAATTCCTTCAGCCCACTGATTTTCCAAATATGTATACTGAAATAAAGTGCTCCAAGAGAATAAGTTGATATTTAGAGTCTGATTATTATTAAGGGCTAATAATAATCGACATGCATCTATTTTTAGATCGACGATCTATAAATAGACTTCGCCCAATATTCTAAAAATACAATTTCATCTATTTTTCCAACTTGACCAACCATCTACAAATAGCATCCTGCAACTTCTGAAATATGATCACCATGTCTAAAAATAGACATATTCTAAAAATAGACTTGCACCTAAAAATAGCCTGCGGGCCCACTTAGTGAAGGCGACTAATTTTCACTAAGCTCCATCATCTTGTTGAATCTCAACAAGATAATTGTCTTTGGGAAAAGCCTTGTTAATATCCCGATAATCAACACATACTCTGATAGTCCCTTATTTTTTCGTTATGGGAACTATATTAGATACCCAATCCATCAAAGGAATAGGATAAATAAATCCTACTCGTAGTAATTTTTCTAATTCAGCTTTGATTGTTGCAGCTTTCTGCAGATGTATTAGACGTAATCTTTATCTAAGCTTAGCATCCAGGTATGTATTAATCTCATTAATAACAATCTTAGGATTAATATCTAGCATTTCTTCGTAAGACCAGGCAAAAATGTCTCGGAATTCTTGAAATAGGGCTTTGTAAGTTTTGATCTCTTCAATCGAACAAGAAGCACCTATATGAATGTTCTCAATTATTCCAGGTTTAATCGATATGTTAATAGAAATTTTTGTAGAAATATTTCCCAAATTTTTCTTAGAATCTGAATGTATAATCGATGTGGGATTTTGAGGTTCCTTGACATAATCAATCGTAAAGATAGATGAAAAATAATTTTCAAGTTTATCAAGGTCAGGCAAAAAATAAGATCGATGATGTAGATTATCCCATGGCAATTTGTCAGATGACAATATTTCTCGAATGTTTTCATCAGTTGCAAATATGTGTTGAAAAGGATCCGGAAACGATGTCAAAGTTGAGCTTGATACAAAAGATGATTCTTCACTGACCACATTCATTTGATTAGTAGAAACTGATGTAGTGTCAGAACACAATTGTACTACTATGTATGCCAATTCAAAAGGACTTAAAGGCATCTCGCCATCATAATAGTCCAATTTTGATTCTAAAGGCACAATCCATGTGTCATCAAATGGCATTGTGCTTGATGTGATCATATTGATATTGGAACTAATTCACAGTTAGTAGGGAGAAGGCATAGCGAAAGCTCCCATGAGAGCGGAATCCTTAACTAGCCCTACGCCAACATTTTCGTAACGGATAATCATTTTTCCGACATGTTGAATACTATCTGTAGAAGTAGGGTCTGAAGCGAAGTAAGACAAATGATTGATTTAAAAAATCTCTCCTTTATGAGGAAACATTATCTTCCGAAATACCAACTGTGACCTAGAAGAAGGTTGTAATCAAGAGGAGCATCAACAACTTCCACCTCTAGCATTACGATTTTTCCTTCTACTTCTATAAGAAGATATTGGAGTATTCCAAATGGGCAAAAACCTCTTCCATCAAAGGCTTTAAGGATGGTTAGTGATTGGTTGATTGTTGGAGAACCAAGAGTTTTCCAACAAGCTAATGACATTATACATAGATTCTCCCTCATCAATTACAGTGCAAAAAACTCGCCTTGATTTGACTAATACTAGAATTTGAAAATCCATTTGATGTGGGAGTCTAGGTACAAAATTTTTGAGATAAATGACCATTATATTTGAGTCTTGAGGATCAATAGCTCCTATTGATAATAATAGTGATTTCCTCTGAGATGGATAGGATTGCAGCACCTCGAGGGCCGACATTGTTGAAGGGGATATGGCCAAATCTTCAACAATGTTGTAGTTTTGAGCGGCTCTCGCATGTGGATTGAAAGCCGATTTTCGAAGTACACCTTTGGCAGGCAGTTTAATCACTAAATAGGGGTTAGGTTTCTTGATTTGTAATGGTTTGGAAACTAAAGGAGTTGTTGTTGGTTTTTTACTGGATGATTCAATCTCTTTACCAGTTACAGGACTCTTAAATCCATATTCCTGAGATCGTGTCGCAACCATGACCTGAGACATCATAAAAATATCTGTCGATGAATTGGAAGAAGATCTGATCATTTTGCTACCTTTAATGGAAAAGGATATTTCAAGACAATATATGTGGATGAACCTTTGACAAATTTGGATACCTCAGCCTGATGTGGACAGTCTTTGGTGTAGTGTTCCTCATCACAGATAATACAAGGAAAACGAGGTTTTTGTTTTTCATCTGATAGTTCGATTTTTTCAGCTTTCTCTTTGGAAGAAGTGTTTTGTTTATTTTTACTCGTCCCTTTCTTCTTATTACCAATTTTAGCTTTAGTTGTGGATGAGTCTACAACGTGAATTTTGGCAGAAGTTTCGAGGGAAGATTCTCCCTTAGGTGAATCTGGTAGAGTTATAATTGGAGAAGTAGATTTAGATGACTTATTTTTACTCTTTGTAGTAATAACTATGCCAATTACACTATCTGCAGAATGAGAACTAGAAGGAGTTGTAGTAAGTTGACCTGGGTGTGGTAAATCAAGAATTTTTTCATATAGAGTACCAGATTGTGTGTATACAAGGTCTAAGTATTACGCTTGGGCTATGACCTGTTCTTATGTGACAACGCTCCCTAAGCTACATCTTCAGTGATCTTTGGAATTAATGATTTAATAAACAATTATGCCAAAATTTGGTCTGGAATAAAAACTTTCACTAAACACCATCTACGTCGGCATTCATGTATGTGATTTGAAATGTATGTAGACTTACTTTGTTTTAATAAAGTTAAAAGTTCCACGCAATTGTCATAACATAATGGAAATTGGAAGTGAGTTACAAAGGTTGTTTCTAAAGAATTGAAATTATTGAAAGAGTCGCGTGGTAACTCGATGTGCCACCTCGCAACTAAACCGATCAATGTTCTTTGAAAAAGTCTCAGTCGAATGGAATCATCAATTAAGGATTTGGATGCACACCATATATGATAATTCATTACATGATTTGAGGGGTCTTCTCCTGATTTTCCTTCAAACTTTGGTATATCACTAGGCAACTTTGTTGTCATTTCCAGCCAAAACGGAAGATAATAAATTGGAACATTCGTCAGGTGAGACAAATCTAGTAAGTCTAAAGTTGCAATGAATGGTAACTGACGGTTAGGGTCTTGTTGTGCAAACTGATAACCTTGAGGAACAATACCAGTACCTGGAGGAGGATATCTAGGATAACCTAGAATAGCCTGAGAAGATGGGATTGGAATACCTCCGGGCTATCCAAGGTTAGCCATACCAAACTGAGGTTGAGCTGGTATTTGATATGTATAACCAAGGTATGGTTGATTCTGGTAGACTTGATTTTGTCCCATTTTTCCATATTTAAATCTCCCTTGAAATGTTTGAATCTACACAAACTAACCTGTAAAATTTTGGCTTGTTTGAACTGTGGTTGCACCAAGTTGTCCTACAGAGGTTTGAGTAGTAGACTAAACTATAGGTCCAGTTTGATAAGAAATAACCTGAGGGATTGCCTATTTAACAATTGATGCAGTCATTTGAAGGGTTGTATCAACATGGGTTCGAGAAAATCTAGGGATAGGTGTACTCAGTTGTTGAATAGAAGTTTGTGCAACAGATTGGATAGGAGTACTTGGAGTACTCGGACCAACTTGTTGACTACTAGGTACAGATACCTGAGGCGTTATTTGGAGTGCAGTCTAAATAGGTTGTTGGACTTGGGTATAACCAAATTTTCCAGCTACCTGAGAAGGTTGATTATAAGTTACTTGTAAATTAGGTTGCAAATATTGTTGATTTAGCAATGGATTGCACACAGTATTAACGCCTAGGTGTTGGCCCTCATTTTTTTATCAAATTTTACTTATTAAAATCCACCTAATTTCCATAATTTTCCACTTTATACCATCCAAATATGACCTATTTTTACCTTATTATGCATATTCAAGTAATTAAATTAATTTTAGAGATTTTAGAGATTTTCTGTAAAAATTGGGTTTTAAGTGCATTTTTGGACCAAAACAGAAATTCCCATAATGGCTTCATTGAAGTCATATTTTCAAGACACCTGGGCTCGAGAAGGATACATTTATAGAAATATTGGGAACTAAGATTGGATGTAAACCTATTGTTTCATTCAAACTGAGCTTAAACAGGCCCAGTTAAAGGCAGTCAAACATGACCTGTTTTTATGGAAATCCCTAGGAAATAGATCAAATTTAGCATTTTATGGGATTTTCCAGATTTTGAGAGATTATATGGATGAACTTGACCTGAATAGATATGATAATGATAGCCATGGCTGTAGGAGACATTTTAGATGAGTTTGTTTCATATTTTCTCTATTTAAGCCTAAGACATTGAAGGCATTCATATGTAGAATTTGTATAACTTAACTCTGATATTTCTAAAACTTGGAGAGATAATTGAAAGACCTATTCTATTTCATTTGATGTTGTTATATGGTGAATTCTTGATTGAATTTTTAGTATCTGAGAGCACTCACAGTGTGTGAGGCAAGGGTGGAGGGCCCCCACACCGAGCTAAGTGCACTTTCTAGTTATTTTAAGTTGCAATTTTTGAATTAGTTTGTTTGATGCTTAATATGTTAATTAGATATATGCCAATGTTTAATGATTTATGATGAATCTAATTCTAATTTCTATTCTTCATATGAAGGGACAATCCATTGTTTAAGTTAAACATTCCTTCTATCTGATTAAGAGTTAGAGCTAGAATTCATCTTTCCTGCTTTTTAATGATTTTCTGAAATTCTTGTTTTCTAACAATGGTATTAATGATGAATGAATTTTTAATGAAGGACAAACATGATATTTTTAGTTAATATCCTCTTCATTTATTCTTTCATGCATCTTGATCTATTGCTCATTAGTGGTTTTGGTTTCTAATTCATGAAGTAGTTTTGTAGGAGAAGGACAAACACGTTCTCCTAAGTTAGGAGATTCTTTTGCTACTGATTACATAATTTAATTTAGAAATAATTTAGTTAAGATTTATATTTGTAATATGCATTTCCTTTAATTTCAATAATTCATCTTCTAAACTTGACTATAGTTGAAATCCATATATTTTGGAGATGCTTCTAAGTTCTACAAGCCCATATTGATAATTAAATACTTGTATTAGTTTACTCAGTAAATTGACCCAACATTTTGGCATCGTTGCCGGGGAAGCATATTTTGAAGTGGTTAATTAGGAAGATATAAAAAAAAAACACAAAAAAAACTACAAAAACTTAGTTTTTCTTTTATTTATCTTTCTTTATGCCTAGAGATAGATATTAGAAGGGTAGATCCATTAAACAACCCAACACTGGGTAAGGAGCTCCCATCAAAGGTTGAAATGCATAAGGTTGACCATAACCAGTTTGAGGTATTGGAACATAATTTTGATAATTACCCGGATAAGTTCCAGTAAAATTTTGTCCTCCTTGAAAGGATAGTTGCTCTTGATACAAATTTTGCCCTTGAAGAGGTTGTTTTCCTTGAATGGGTTGTTGTCCTTGAATAGGGTGTTGCCCTTGGAGAAATTGTTGTCCTTGAGGAGTTTGTTGCCCCCCAGGCGCTATATAGCTACCATGAGAGCTAGCTTGAGGAATATTTCCAAAAAACATATAGACATGTTCGGTTGTCAAAGATTCAGTGGTAGATTAATAAAGACTAGTTGATTGTGTAAAATTTTTGGAAGAGGGAGATGCTCGTGAGAAAGTGCCAAAGGGTGACTAGTACCCAGTAGGAACTGATGGACCGCCATACAAAAATGTTTCTGGTGATGAATAAAACATGGATGACTCAGTAGACATGCTTGATGAAGCCATGTAACTACCTCTGGGTATAGAGTAAAAAGGAATGCGGCGTGGCGAGTAATTGAAACCAGAGTTATGTAGAAAGTTGGTAATTTGTTGATACCAAGGATCTGGTCTAAAAGGAACGTAGGTTCAATCAGTTCACTATACCTTAGATATAAAGACTCTTGACATGAAGGAATTGTAATCTCTTCTTTCGTGTCAATAATCTCTTCAATACTAATTAGGCCAGGAGGAATATTCTTAGTAATAAGAATTTTCACTCGAGGTGAACGAGGATGACTAGGATTTTGGGCTATAAAATCTGAAGGTGACTCAAACAAAGTAGATTCAGATTCAGGTTCAGATATTTCAGGCTCAATGAATTGAGTATCTGACAATTCACCTGTAACATATTCAACTGTGATTACTTCTACAATTTCTAGTTGTTCTTGGTTTCTTTCTATTGTCTGAGGTTGGCTAAATTCGAAATCAGGATGTATTACTATATATTTTTCTCCTTGTTCGCTATACTCAATTCCTGATCGTTGAAATCTTTCAGATTTAATATTTTCCAATTGACCGGGTGTATATTTAGGGGGTTTCCCCTGCATTCTACATGAATGTCTCGGTAATTCAGCCACGATTAATTTTTAACACACAAAATCAAAAACTATTTCAAAACAATACACCTAAGGTCACTAAGAAATCAAGCAATTTGAACACACGCCTACAAAATCTAAGAAACAAACCACACACAAACCATGTGTTTCCACAATAAAAACACTATTTGGTGATGAAATTCAACATCGCAGAAGTTAATGTGGAAAACTAGTGGTTGGAACAATTACCCTGACAACCTGCTTAATGAAAAAGTCTACTGCAAGTACCTCCACTTTTCCATCTCGAAGTGAAGATTACCCTCTGGAAAGTCCAAGTGAGTCTAGCCAACGTCTGTTCCAAGTACAGTGGGACCTTCCCTCCACCGTCACCTTGGGAAAATCCTAAATATTATGGCCACTAAGGTCACCAACTGAGACAAATGCACCTGGGGGAATAATATATGATCCAATATACACGAAAGGGCATAGTATCAAGCTAAATCCCCTTGAAAGCTCCTTAACATGATAAATCTGAGGTTTGCTAACAAGTGACCCCAGGCTCCTCGATCATGGTTAATCTGAGGTTTACCATTTGTATTACGTGCATGTCTTCTATCTTCACCAATGAGGTAGGTACTATTACCTCACTGGGTCCGACATGACCTCATGCTTGGCTCTTTTAAGAAGAGCTTCCCAGAGTACAAATGAAACAATTGGATTTCCCTGCCACAAGATACTACTTGTTTGTTTTGACTACTTTGGAATGTTTATTACAACCTATTCCAAAACACTAGCCTAAGCTAAATTGGTGGAATGAGCCCTAGAAAATTAAAATGTATAGATTTATTTTACTAAGCAATGTATTGATTTGGATGTTTATTTAACGCAAAGGGTATGGAGTTGAAACTTGATGATGTTGTGACCTAACGCAAAATACTCTAAATGCGTCAATATGAAAAATGCAACTCTTTCTTTTCGATGAATTCTATTTAGGAGAAATTTGAGATATTTTTTGAATTTAAAAACACAAACTTCCTCACACTTTAAACAAAATTCCTTTCAGAAGAGAAAAAAAATTCATTAAGAACAAAATTTCCAAACATGATCAATTTCTCTTTTTGAATAATATCCCATTGATTACAAAGTCAGAAACTACAATTTCAAAAAACAAATAAATCTCAAAAGAAAGCAATTTCTTAAAAAACCTAAAAGTATAAACTTAAAATCAAATCAAATTTCTAATTATGAATCCTAACTAGGATACCTATGAATATTTTTTAAATGATTTCTCTTAGTTTTAATCAGAGTAAGAATGTTTCCACTTATCCCAGTAGAAATGAAATCACGAAAGAGTACTTTGTGACAAATCAGGATTCAATGATCTAGAAGCTTTTCCATTTTGCAAATGAATAAGAAACAAATATTCACAAAAAGTAAGGTTGGCTATAATCCTGATGGCTCAAAGAAACAAATCATAAAACCAATCATCTGAGGTAAACGAATGTATCTTCCATAAATAGCAATAGTAAACCAGGTAAAACCCTAACCTATAAAATGAAAAAAGGATTATTAATCACATAAGGCTCAAAATTGTTGAAGAGGAGTTCTCACACAAGTTCTTACAACTAGAGTAAATTAGTTTAAACTTCAAGAATTTAGTTATCTGGCTCTAAAAGAGAGAATTTCAATTTTTTTCAAAATTTCCCAGGGGGTGCGCAGCCTCTCAATTAACAACAATGTGCATGTGCACTGGACTAAACTGACAAGTCGTGCAGTTCGCCGCTATGTTTTCCACAGAAAACCGTGCAGGCAAAGAAAAATTTGGAAAAAATATATTTTAGGTTTTCTTTCTCAAAGATTCTATAAATTCATCTACCCAAACACACTCAGAGAAGTCAAAATCAGAAATCTAGAATTTCAAACTGAACACAACCAAAGAAAACTAAACTTGTCCTTCCCAGTATGGCCACAAATTTGTCATCAAGATTAATCCCTCTTGCGGACAAGAGAAATCTCCCTAGTACTCCAACGAGTAACTAGAAACAAATATCCTTTAAATATCTCTTTCTCTATGTTATCACTATAAAAAAAAATCTCTGAAACTTGGTTAATGACATTTTTTCCTAAATCCTAGTGTTAGATAGGGTTAGAGTCATTTTGATATTTTTCAAGGTCTAGATCATGGTTAAAGGTCTCATACCATCATTAAACATTTTTTATTAACCTCACTTCACTCTTCACAAGTCTCATGCCATGTTTTAAAACCAATTTGTAAAGTCTGTTTCAAAAATTTGATTGAATAAACCCAGAAACCGCGTTTTCGTAGCGCGCCTAGTGTAAAAAGTCCATTTTGCGCTACGAAAACACTGGTGAATTCGTAGCGCAAAAACCAAAATTTGCACACCATGCGTTACGAAATCGGGGATTCACAAATTTGTCTCTAAGCTGTCACATCTGTCAAATACAGTTAAATTTGTCATCGTTGGGCATCCTTCATGAGTTCTCCTCCATGCATGCAACCATTCTTTGTCATCATTAGAGGTCATTTGTCATAATTTAAAGGTCAGTTATTATTGGTCCTTTCAAATTTCAAACAATTGGCCATTTTCATTTGTCTCATGCAAGAAAACATTGCATGCATTCTTAAGTGTTGAAAGAAAGCAATTCGTGGTGAGATTTCTAGTTATCAAGCGAGGTTGTATTTCTTATCAAGCGAGGTTGTGTTTTCTCATTGCTAATTGAGACAGAGGTTATGTTTCAAGCGAGGCAGAACTGATTCAAATTTAGGCTATATTATCCATTACTGTGAAACCTGAATTATTATCAAGCGAGGCTGTTAACTTTTCAAGCGAGGCAGAAACAAAATTGTCATCAAGCAAGGCAGAGTCCTTATCAAGCGAGGCTAAATTCGTTTCTTGAATGAAACAGTCTATTCAACAAGAGACTCGGATTTGGTAATTTACTAAAGGCATAGGGTTTTTAGAAGGGTTTATTGCAGATTTCTGAAGATACAGGTTTCAAGATGAAAATGGCTAAGGAGAGAAGAAGCCATAGGTCTGGCCATTGCTTAAGAACTGAACCCAAAGATGTTGAAGCCCTTACAAAGGATAAGTCTGTCAAAGAAGCTTTTAAGAAGGTTGGATGTTGGAGGTTTTGTGAAAAACTTCAAGGAGGGCACACTCAAGTTACCAAGGAGTTTGCCATAAATTTCACAAGATCGAATTCAAAGATTGGGTTCCTAAATGTACCAATTTCCCCTGAAATAATATCAGATGTAACAGAGATCCCAAGAGGTGAATACAGGTGGTTTAAAAATTTCAAATTTGATTTAACACCATGCAAGATCTTTTTGAAACCAGAATTTTTAGAAGTTGACTTGAACAAGGCTGTGCCAAGGAGTTATGTCAGAGACACATTTGCTAATCTTCTCTACAATATTCAGAGATACTTCACTTGCGAGGGTAGATATCATAAGGTATACCCTACCATTTTAAACTCTTGCTTCATTTCACAGGGATGATATCATTGGATTTACCTTTTTATCTCTTCAGAAGCTTAGCTAAGATGTCTGATAAGGTACAGATGAAATTTGAATCATTTGAAAATTCTTTATTTCACCATGGCTTAGTCAAATTGATAGTCTTACATGAGCTACAAAAGGAAAATAGAGATTGGGTAGAATTCCTCTTTTTGAGTGGAATTGGAATAGAAGGAACAGATGCCAGCCCACAAGCTAAAACCCCATCAAAGATTGCTGGTCTTGTGGAAAGAAAGTCTAAAATATTTGTTAAACTTAAACCCAGGAAACAAGTGAAAGAACCAATGAAATCATTGAATATCCAAAAGACTCCTAGGTCTATACAGAAGAAGAAAACCCTGGTTGAGGAAACAATTTTAGAACAATCAACTAGCAAAGCAAATCCAAAGAAGTTGACTAAAATTTAGAGGTTAAAAGAAAAGGGTACGGCTGTAGTTGCAGAGGAGACAAGAGGCAATTTGAATGACATACTTCAGGCTATCAACATAGAGGAATCTCCCCTAGTGCAAGCAGAATTCATCAAATTAGATACAGGTGCCAGCAAATTGAAAAAATTGAAGACATCTAAAAAGTTAGAATTTGAAGAAGAGGTGGCAGATTTTATTTTTAAACCCAGAAGACCCTCAACAAGGCAATCTAATACGTTGAAACAGTAATATTTTGTGATAGAGCAAACAGGGGAAGAAAGTGCTACTGTTTTTGGAGAAACTACAAATGCATCGTCTACAATGCCTGAAGAAGATAGAAACATGGTCTTCAAGGTTCAAAAGGAAAAAAGCAGCTATGAAGAGGTAAAGAATAAACTCAGGCTTGCAAATAATGAAATTGATAAATTGAAGAAAAGAGAAAGAATATATGCTAAAGAGAAGGTCAAGTTTGAAAGGATGAAAGGGTTGTGGGAGCTTGAGAAAAATCCAAATCCTGAACTGGTTGACAGTCAAGCTCAGTTTTTCATCTGGACCCTACCTGCAATCAAGGAAGCCAAGTTCATCAGGAGGGTTAACACAAAACTAAAGGCTAATAACAGAAGGCTCAAGAGGAGAATTGAAGATTTAGAGATACAGTTAAATCAGTTTGGAGATGAGCTACAGCCTAAACAGTAAGTTTCATTTTTGAAATAAACTTTGAAAGGTTATATAGTAATCCTCCCATTTTTTAAACTGCTCAAAGTTGATGGTATTGATTATAAGAATGGATCTACACCTGAAGACTAAGTTTTAAAGGTTTCTAAATTGAAATTTTAAGGAAAAAACTGAGAAAGATGAAGACTAAGCAATTTCGTAGTGTGCTACGAAACTGCTGAAGCAGACTCAACAGTTTTGTAGCACGCTACAAAACTGCTGTAGGATGCAGTTTTGTAAATTTTTATAAATTTCAAAGAAGAAATGGTTCAGTTTTGAAGCCTTGATGCTAATACGAGGTGTATATTGAATATCAATGAAGATTCAAAAGGTTTTGGCACATTAAATTGGAGTTTAAAAGCATGTTTTTCAAAAGAAAGGTCTGCGCTGCAAAAACACAGGCAGTTTCGTAGCGCAGCACTATGGCAGTTTCCACATCATTTTTGAAAAAGATGACATATACACAGATGGAAGCTCAAATCTCTATGAAGACTCTAAGACATTTGGCACGTTTTTTGAGTTCAAATTATGCAACAAATGGTTCGAATTGGTATTAGTGAAGCACTCAGCTACTATACAAGAAGCACTATCCTATTTTACAGGGACAGATAAGGAGGAGATAAAGAGGGTCTAACAACAAGAAGATAGACATGATCATGATCGAAGACTAGAAGATGTAGCTGTAAAGTGTTGTTTTAAGTATTTACATAAGGTTGTTATGTTTTAATAAATGATGTTTTAGTCCTAATTGTATTTGGAGTCTAAACAGACAATTTAACTGTCAGTTGTAAATGCAGTTTGTTTTATGAAAGGTGTTAGGTGTCAAATTTCGAATTCTCCTCAAAGGATTGGAGAGAATCCTAAGATGTAATGAATACTCTATAAAAGGGATGAAATCAAATAACATAGGGTTGGAATTTTGTTGGAACAAGTGTACTAATTGGTATTATCTGCAACTCTGTTTTTATCTTAATACAGGGGTATCAGTTTGTTACTCAGGATTCAGAAAAGGTTGTGGATGATTGATGTTGTTCTGTTTCTCCTTTATCTTTTACTTGTAGTGGCATGAGTGTATGTTACTTAGAACTCACTGTGAAGGTTCTCTAACTTCCTTCATATATTCATGGACTGTGTGACGTACTGTTTTATTGTTTTACTTATGCATCTAAGCCTTAATATGCCCTGACTTCCATGTGAATTTGATATCCATGTTTAGTAAAAACATAAAGTGACCCCATAAGCCCAATGGATGCTTTTTTATTGTAGTACAAAAAATTACAAAATTTAAATCATTTACTCACAGAGTTAGCCATCTGACTTTAATTTGAAAATCATAAAAACTTTGAGAGAGCCCTCTTAGGCTGAGGAGGCTAAGTCTCAGCTAAAAGCCTGTTTTGAAATAGTTACTCAGGGTCTCCTTGATTAGTAGCCTATCAGGGCCTGATTTTGAGATAGCACTCTATATTATTTCTATTTTAGATTATTACAACCATGGAATTAAGAGGACATTATCCTACCTTTCAATCTAGATGTATGATTTATTCCTTTGCCTTTCGCTCCAAAGTAGTTCTTGAATGATGAGTAGAACCTGTAATCACAGACAAGACAAACGATCAAAGTATCTGCAATATACAATAATCTTAAATAATAATCCAACTTACTGTTGGCTTGAGGAGTCCTGACCCAGGTTTAGAGGTTAAGGTTTGCCAACAAACCCCTATACTACTGGCCCTTTCGGTAGTGACCTGCTTGTGCAAGCCAAAGTCTCACCCAAAGCAGTATGGGAGGGTGCTGGAACTAGGTTTCCACACCCTGAGGGAGAGCAAGTAAGTCAAGCTGGTCCACAATTATCAGATCTATGAAGGAACTTCAATAACTAACCAGAATATAGTTACCATATCTAATTAACAGGCTCGCATCCACGTGTGTATGATCAACTATAATCATAGAACAATATATTCGCAGCAGATTAACAGATCACAGATGCATTTAACATAAACATAGACAATTCACAGCTTATAAATAGATCATATAACTCAATTCTGTATCAACCATAACATATCCAGTCGAGATAACATCAAATATCTGCAATACTTTCGCACTTCTATATTATTACCAAAAATACTCTTACATGCCCAATTAACCACCTGCACACACAACCAGCAAGGTCTGCACACAGTAGGACAAAGGATCTCTGTGCACACACCTATCAGGAGTCCTAACCCAAAAAACCCTACCATAGACTTAATAGTTCGTACTTTTCATCAATCTCTATTCATTCCTATTTATGACTCAAAAAAGGTTCATCTATTTATAACGAATCAGCCTATGCATCCAGTGGTCCGCAAACTGTGGTTTGCGGACTCTTGGTCTACCCTTGACCCATTTACAATGTGTTAAGGGCTTTGACCCACCCCAAAACCCCTGCGTTAGACTAAAAAATAAAAAATTATACCAAATTCGCAGTTGTTAAGGGGCCCTGTTCCAACAGTCCCCCAACACAATCTTGTGACTCGTCCCGAGTCACAGTGGGCGTAAGTCCTCTATCTTCTCTTGAAGCTGTGTGACGGCCTCGATCATCGGGGGAAGCACCTCTTCACTTTACGTAGCGGCAGTCTGAGCTATCTCCACCAATTTCTGTGAATTTGGGCCTTCTATAGCGGCTATGACACCCTCCAGTGTCTGGTTCAACTGTTTCACTGCAACATCCACATCGTGGGATAGCTTAAGGTCCTCGTCTGCCCATGGTTTGAGGTTATCACTCAACATCTGCTTTTTTTTTCGAAGGGCCTCTATGTCATCCTAGAGGGCCTGGCCGGAGCGTAGTCGAGTGAAGCACTGGGACGGGACTAATGTAGTCAAGGTAGCCTCCATTTGATCGAACTCCTCTTCTTTCTAGCGCAACATGTGATTAAGTGCTCGCAGGAGAGGATGACATTGTGCCTTGGTCCATAGCTACATCATTGTGTCCAATAAGAGGGTGCCCTGAGAAATTTGGCTTGCGATTACGTTCATGGAAGCTGTAACCAGCGTAGCTCGCTGGGATCTGACCTTTGGAGGTGTTTCTGACTACATTTTTGCCTGTAAGTCTGCAATTTTCTGTTCCATCTAAGTGTTGATGGCCTGGACCTCTGTCCTGGAGGCTCTCAAACCTACGACCAACCCTTCGATCTTGGCCTGGGGGGTAGTTGTGGCGGGTATTTCGTCTGAAACATCGGTGCAGATTTGATCAATTAAATGCTCCAGGTGTGTGTGTGTAGCCTGTACCCTGGTTACCTCAGTTGTTTTTTCGATAATGTTTTGCTCCGCTGCACGGAGCCGTTGGTGGGCGTGATGGTCCCTGTGGTGGATCTCTTGAAATAGTGAGCTATGTAAAGCGTGTAGTGACTCATGTGGCAATCTTTCCAAATCCAAATGGACCTCTGCACAGGCCTGTACTCTCGCTCTGATGTTGTGTGAACATAATATAAGGGCTGCACCAGGCAGGGTGCAGAGGTGGCTTACTTTCGCAACAAGGGTCGTGTGGCTAACTGTCGAGGTTGAGCAGGTCGGGACCAAACTAGTGTGTAGTGTGTCTGTCTTTCCCTACAAAGCTCGGAACTTGGCCTGAAGCAAGGCGACCGCATCTTGCTACTGCTTTTATAGAGTCAGCCACTTGTCCTCTGTGGCCAAGGTGACCGCATCGGCGATGTGTGCCAGGTCACCTTCCGTGAGTGTAATTGATTCGTCGCAACCTACTCTTTGCTAGCGCTGCTTCTTGTGTGGCCCCTAAGTAGCTGCACCCGTCCATTTTGTACCTCCAGGGGAGACAGCATCCCTTGAATCCGGGAAGTGTGGTTGCGACCCCTTCGGTGACGGTACTGCCACACCCTTCTTCGTATTTCTATCTGGCTGCAAATCCTTCGGGGACCCGACGTTCCCTTCTTCCCCCGTGCGGTTGCTTGATATGCCAGTCCCTTTGGCTGTGGTGATCGGGGGAATCTTTGCTCCTAAAGTCCCTACGGTACCGATTTTGAGCCCAACGTGCATCTGCAGGGACCAGGAAGCAATGAGGCGATCAATATCCTCATCTGCAGCCATGCATGGGAGCGAGACCCAGACTTTAGCATTGCGCACTCTAATATCAACATGGTGCAAGGTGACCTGAAATGCTGTAATGGATTGGTATTTTTCATATACTGCTAGAGACAGGCATGGACAAGAGTTGATAGCAGCTGCCAAGCAGCGCTGAAACAGAACCCAAAAGACCTGATTTTCCTCGATACACTATGCATCCTTGGAGTCCCACAAGCTGGCATAGTGTGCTCTTTCGCACATCTCCGGTGTGATCTCGGGGAGGACTGCTTCCTCTGGTGCTTCCCAAGTGACCAACGTAATAAGCAGCAGTAGCCAAGAGTAACAGAATGGGCACCCCTGATCCTGGGCTTCGTGGATATTTTCCAAAAGCTCGTTACAAGAGTGTTGGGCCCAATTAAAACATACTTCGTTTTTGAATTGTCCTGCCAATTGAATAATGATATGCGGGTACGATGGTAGGCTAGCATTTGCACATTAGCTTGCATGCGAGCAATAATGTACCCATCTGCGTACTTGGGTCACTGATGGTATTGATCATGAATCCTTGAGTATTTTGTAGGACATAGTAATTCTCGTGCACACCATCGGCAATCTTCTATTCATACTGTTGTGCCTCAATCTAGTCTCCTAAACTGAGTTCATTTAATTGTCAACCAGGATTTGTAAACTGCTGAAGTGAAATGTACCATATGTACCTAGGTGCTTGTTTCCTAGTGCGTTGTATGTAGTGTTTTGTGATGTTTTGGTCTTTTCTGTTGATTTATGATGTTTTTGGTCTTTTGAAGTTTTATGTTTACAATGAAAATGCCTAGAAAACTAATGAAAAGAGAGTGGTAGTCAAAAACACAGTTGAGCCTAATGTATGGAAATGGCAAATGTAATCAAAAACACTGAAACAACATCTAAACTATGACTGAATAGAAACAAGAGCTTGATGATGACTTTTTAAACAAATGACACAAACTAGACTTTGAGAAATGATCACTTAAATATGCAAATTTTCTAACTAGACAATCAGACACTAATCATGATGCAACATTCTATTATAAACTCATCTATTCATGACTAATTTCTAGTTCTATTCTGCAATTTCAATTGAAGGTCAGAGTCTATTCTTCAAGAGTTATTGGTTTCTTTTCAGGGTAGTTCTGTTGAGGAAAAGCTCTGTTTATATTGAGGAATTTGCAAAGATATTTCAGACCTTGTAATGATGTTATCTTCTGTTCCTAAAGTTATGGATCACTGATAGTTTTCAGAACAAAAAGATATTTGTAAATAATGAAGGCTGTCTTAGGAAACCTATCAACTAAAATGATCTATTGTGCAAAGGGTGACAGTGTGACTATGAGATATGAATGCAATGAATTGATTTAAACATGAGCTTAAGATGCTTTTAAACTAGAACAATGTTAAACCATAAGCCATCATCAAACTTTGAAATGAAGTAGCTGGACATGAATTAAATGCAAAATGAAACTCCGGAGCATTCTAATTAACATGCACTATCCTATGAAGTTACACAATCGGTTTGTTCATCATGAGTGATATTTTGGAAGAGCTCCTTCTTGTGGAAGAGGTAGAACAATTTTGACTGTGGACTTGTATGCAATTGAAAGCAAATGAAACTAAGTTGTCACATCACAGTTATATCTTGAACTTCTTAAGGATGTCTTGGAAGAATTTCTTCCTGTGGAAGAATGATTAGGACAAGTACAACTGTGATAGTGAAGACTAGAAACTACAACTAACTCCTATAACACTATAGCTATTCATCATTCATTGTTATGATCTGTTGGAAGAATGTCTTCTTGTGAAAGAACTGGAATGAATATAACTACAGTCTCTAGTTAAAAATAAATACAACTCCTATCCTACAGTACCATAGTCATAAAACATTCATCGTTTTAATTTATTGGAAAATTGTCTTCTTGTGGAAGAACTGGAACGAATTATGACTTACAGTAGCTAGTTAAAACAAATACAACTCCTATCCTACAGTACCATAGTCATTAAACATTCATCGTTTTGATTTATTGGCAAAGTGTCTTCTTGTGGAAGAACTGGAACGAATTATGGCTACAGTAGCTGGTTAAAACAAATACAAATCTAACTGATATCCTACAATACCATAGTCATCAATCATTCATCATTTTGTTCTGTTGGAAGAATGTCTTCTTATGGAAGAACTGGAACGAATACGACCACATTATATAAAACACAGCAACTACTAATTCAATATGCAAAACGTAAAGACAGCTAGGAAAAACTTATCTAGTTTACGCTAAGGAAATCCGTTCAAGGGGCAGGGGCCCTCTACCACTTGACGGCATTCAACTTCACAATTAAATCACGCCTTCAAGATAATTTTGCCTGCTCCATTAACAATGCAATAGTCTGAACATAATGCTCTGTGTCTTAAAAGACGTAACACAGAGTTTTACACCAAAATCTAGCAGCAAATCTACACAAAATTTCTAACTAAGCTCTCGGCCTATTCAAGAGTTTTTAAAGTAAATGCAAGTAACAATAATTACAATAATTTAGGAATGATGTCTTCCTAATCCAAATCATCTTAGGAGTCTTTAAGGTGGCTGCGTAAAAGAGAAAAGACACCTGGACTGTAACAGTCCTAGTAGGAGTCTTTTTTCACAAAATGTGTTCCCACGTGCATAACCGTACACAGACTTCATTTCCTCTTCCATGACGAGCAACACACCATGTAGGCACGACGTGGATCATGCCCATATGCGTTTTTCCTCAAGAGGCCACCTGGAACATGCTCAAAGATAAAGGTAGCTGCAGAATCGCCGGTTAGCTACAGAGTGCCTGCATTCTGCAGCTAGTTCCGGTCAAAATGTTTAACAATGGCAACAATCACAAAATTCAACAAGTCAGTTATGTAAACCATTCTAGAAGTAATTTTAACTATTTTTATTGATCAATTGGGTTTAAAATGGAAATGGACAAGGGAAAAATGAGGTTAAATGAGGTGAAGGAAAGCACAAATTTGAGGCTCAACATACCCCCACTGCTGTCTCTTTGCATGTCCTCATGCAAATTATCCTATGAATTCTGAGGCTTCTGCAAGGACATATAATCCCCTTCTTTTCCTTTGTCTGCATGCTAAAGGCCTTCTGGGTTTCCTGATCACAAGTTTGAACCCGAGGTTTGTGAGTGCTCTGATCAACTTTCTGTTCCTTGTCTTCATCTTCTCATTGGTTCTCTCCACTTTGTCTATATGCAGGGATAAGGTTGAGTTCATGTCAGTCTTGAGCTTGATTTGATCTTTGAGAATTTCATTCTCATTTCTGATGTGTCTATTCAACAATTCCAACTCATACCTATCCCTCCTCAATATATCAATTTCAGTTAGTGGAGGACTGGGGGTTCTCTCTTCTCTTTCTGAAGCTGTTCTCTCTAGAGTTTCCACATAATCATAGATTTCTTGTTGAGCAGGATCAATCTCAGGGGTGCCTTCATAAAAATCTTCATCATCATACTCTTCCATAGATGTTTCTTCATCTTCAATATTGATTACCCCTGTTTGTTTGATTGATGTTTTCTTCAGTTTTCCTTTTAATCTGTGGCTTCTCCTAAGTTGAGAGGAACCCTCCCCTTTTTCCATAACAGATTCCTTGATTTCTTTCTCTGCCTTGAGTT
This sequence comes from Pinus albicaulis, assembly GCA_034641835.2. Lineage (NCBI taxonomy): Eukaryota > Viridiplantae > Streptophyta > Pinopsida > Pinales > Pinaceae > Pinus > Pinus albicaulis. Next base: position 393,640,915 of record CM076573.1, read on the forward strand.
GACTCTTGATTCTAGTCAACTTCTCCAGAATGACTTCTTCACTGCTTTCTTGAACCGGTTTGTCAATTTTACCTGTTGGAGTCCTCCATCTCCTACTTCTCTTTGTGGCTTGTGGTTCAGGCGATAGTTCTTTTGCTTCCTCAAAATGATTTCTTATTAAGAAATCACCCCATGTATCATTTGATTTAGATAGATGATGCTCAATTAAAATTTTTACTAACCCATGATGATACAAGGTTGTTTCCAAAAACTGAACTCTTCTCTGAACACAGGAAGCCATTTTCTTCAGACTTTGATACAAGAAATATGGTAAATTCAAATCTTCTCCTAGAAAATGCAACATTAGTCTCATATGGTAGACATAAAATGTCCCATACCTACCCTCACATGTAACAAATTTTTGTAAAAGAAGTAGTATATTCCTCCATTTGCTCTTCGATGCTGTACTGGGAATTCCCTTCTTGAACACACTAACATCCATGTTTGGTGATTTTAGGATTTGTTTCCATGAGTCATTATGGAATTCCCTATTTTTAAACCATCTTTCCCCAGCTCTGGATAATCCTGTAGCCTCTGCTATAAAAGCTTCATTAACAGGAAACTTAACATCTCCTATTTCAACCTCAGTGCCTTGGAATGATCTAGCAAACGTTTTGGTGACTTCCTTATGGCAACCATTAAACTTTTCCAAGAATTGGAGCCATCCTATTTGTTGTAGCATCTCCTTGCATTGTGGATAACCTTCTAAATATTTTGATCCTATAGGCTCAATCCTTACGATGAAACCCATGATTTTTCACTATCAATTAACACTCTTCTCTATCCACAAAACAATGGCTTTTACTTTCGGATTAAAATGGCTTCAATCTCTTAAAAAAAATGGCTTCAATTTTGGAAGAACATACCTTTGAAATAGCTACAGTCTTAAAAATCTCTGGTTTGTATGCCTCTGTTTGGAAAATGCCTTCGAATCCTCGGACTGATGTACTTCTGTTGAACCTTGGAATGATATGGAAGCAATTTCAATTTTCGGGCTAATGTGTCTCTGATAGACAGTGGTAGATGATTCCAAATTTCTTTTTGTGCAATACCTCCGTCTCTGGTAACAGAAGACTTCAAACTCAATCACTGAAAAACGCTTCTGTTTCTAGTAACACCAGACCTCAAACTCAACCTCTGTCTCTAGTAGCAAATGGTATGCTTCAAATTCAACACTACAGCCTCTCTGTCTCGGATAACAATAACTTCAAAACCAGTCACTACCACACCTCTGTCTTTGGTAATAACAGACTTCAAACTTCAATTACTACCATACCTCTGTTTTTGGTAGCAAAGTCTTCAATTTTAGCACCTCTGTCTTCTGGTAGCAACAGGCTTTAAACTCTTCACGGCCACAATTCTATGTTGACAGTGCAATGCTCCGAACTTTGTTCTCAGTGATATGCTCTCTGTTCAGTGAGTTCTCACACCGTTATGCTTGCAATTTACCTCTTTTGTTCTGTCCCTGATGATAATAATGCTTCTGCCTTCGGAATGTAATATTGGCTACGAAATGACGTTATGGAAAATGGTCACGGTATAGAGTGGTGAAGTGAGGTGGAGGAATGCATTACTGATTTGAGGAGACAGCGGAGGATTTACGACGGCAGGAAAAATCTTCATCATTAAAGAACTTGGTTAAGAGTCGTGGGAATTTCAAATGATTTGGCCGTTCCACCGCTCAAATGCTATTGGATAGAAAATTTGAATTGGAAGTTTTAATACAAAGTCTATAGAGGGTTTTGTTTGGTGTTTGATCAATAAAATAATTAAAACAACTCTTTGAATAATTTCACAACTAAACTATGCTAAATTTTCATGAATTTCCATCGTAATTTAAATTTGTTACCTCTTCCCTTGATGTTTGTGTAGCCTTTGTCTTCTCTGCTCATCTTTGGAGGAATCTTTCACTATTTTCTTGATGTCTTTGATTCATGAATTCTCTGGATCACTTTGTTGTAACTCTGATGTCTGTTGGTTGATGTCTTCAGGATTTGTAGCTGTGAAAAACTATCGGGCTGCAGAAAGGCCGATCAGCTACAGAATGTACACTGAGCTGCAGAATGTCCCTGTAGAACACTTTTATTATGAAAATGAAATGTTTCTGGAAGATGGGTGAAATGTTTATGAAAATGGATGAAATGGATGATGGATTATGAAGTGGATAATTGAAATAAGAATGGATTCAGCTCATGGAATGAAGGAACATAAGGGCTGTACTGCAATTCATGGCATATTTTTATTCTCTTGCAGCAAGATATCAAATTCTATGTTTTGACATGAGAATGAAGTGAATGGAAGATGGAGTGAAATGAATGAAATGGAATGGAGTGAAATGAATGAAATGGAATGGAGTGAAATGAATGAAATGGAATGGAGTGAGATGTGAATGATGGATGAGATGAAGTATGGATGGATAGTGAATGGAATGAGATGAAATGAATCATAAGTACTATGGCACTGAACTTATGATTTTTATAACAACTTCTTAGAAACAAAAATGGGAAAAGTTAGAGTGTCAGAGAAACTCTGATTTTCACCCTATCTTTTCTGTATAAACATGCCAATCAGTGATTGGTTTTCATGTTTATACCTTTATTTTTATTTTTTATTTTTTTTATTTTTATTTTTTTTCAAAAGAGAAATGCTTCAGAAAATTTAATCAAGTTGATGAAGAAGAGAGACTCTTCTTCATTAACTTCACATCATTGTCTCCTTGGAACTTCTTGACAAACTCTTCTCTTGAGAGTGGCTTGTGGTATAGTTTCAGTCTATGGCCATTCACAAGAAAAGTGACCTCCTCTTCATCTATAGTTCTGATTTTTACTGCCCCATTATCAAAAATTCGAACAATTTCATATGGCCCAAGCCAATGTGTCCGAAATTTCCCTTGAAAATCCTTGAATTTTGAATCAAACAAGAGAGCCCAATCACCCTCTTTAAATTTCTTCTCTTTGATGTACTTGTCATGCCATCTAGCCCTTTGCTGTTGGACTAGACTCGTTTTCTGAACTGCATCTTGTCTGATCTCATCCAATTCATTAATTTTCTCCAGTCTATGCTTCTGTGCCTCCGTTAGATCAAGTCCTAGCGGAACTGCCATCTTGAATGTTTGGATTTGGAACTCTATAGGAAACAAAACTTGCTTTCCATAAACAAGCTCATAAGGAGTATGGCCTGTTGTGTTTCTCCATGTAGTTCTATAGGCCCACAAGGCTTCAGGAAGCCTGTCTACCCAATCTCTTCTATGTAGATGAACAGTCTTTGTTAGGATACCTTCAATGACTTTGTTAGTGGATTCCACTTGACCATTTGCTTGTGGATGATAAGGAGTAGATGTTCTATGTCTGATTTTGTACTTCTCCATCATTTGCTCCACTAGCCTTGATGTAAATTGAGCTCCTTGATCTGTAACAATTTCCCTTTGGACACCAAAACGAGTGAAAATATCCTCAAAAAGAAAAGTAACTACAGATGATTCATTAGCAACAAGTAATGGTTTAGCTTCTACCCACTTAGTAACATAATCAGTGCAAACTAATATGTATTTCTTTTGTCTAGATGGAGGACTAATAGGTCCTACAAAATCCAAGGCCCATTTTTCAAAAGGTTCAATGTGTACCTGAGGTTGTAATGGCATCTCACCTGAAGGAGAAGGTTTCCCTACCCTTTGGCAACCGTCACACCTTTTGACATACTCCCTTGCATCTTTAAACAAAGATGGCCAATAATATCCTAAATTAAGGATCTTATAGGCTGTCCTTTTATCTGCAAAGTGTCCGCCACAAGGTTCATCATGACATGCCTTGAGAATTTCAAGCATCTCATCTTCACGAACACACCTTCTAATGATCAAATCTGAACCTGTCTTGTACAACTCATTAGCGACCCATGAATATCTTGCACTATCATTAATGATTTTTCTTTTATCCCTTGCATTCATAATTGAAGGAAATTTTCCCGAAACTAAATAATTAGCAATATCAGCAAACCATGGAGTTTGAGTAGAAACTGCAAAAAGATATTCATCAGGAAATTGATCTTCAACCGGAGTGTCATCTTTGACATTTTGAATTCTAGACAGGAAGTCAGCCACAGTGTTTTGTTTTCCAGGCCTATCTAGAATAGTAATGTTGAATTCTTGCAATAATAACAACCATCTTATAACTCTACCATTAGTGATTGATTTATTCATTAAATATCTAATGGCAGAATGATCAGTGTGAATAAAAGTTTCATAGCCTGTTATATAGTGTCTAAACTTGTTAATGGCATGAACAACAGCTAAAAACTCTTTTTCAGTTACAGTATAGTTTAACTCTGCAGGAGTCAAATTTTTACCGATATAATAGATGGCATAGGGAATTAAATCTTTCTGTCCCAATACTGCTCCTAGAGCTGTATCGGAAGCATCTGTCGAGATATGAAAAGGTAACTTCCAGCTAGGTCCCCTTAATATAGGTGCTTCAGAAATTTTGGTTTTCAGGGTTTCAAAAGCTAACTGGCAATCAGAAGTCCACTTAAATTCACAATCTTTGGTGAGTAATTTGAAAAGAGGAGATGCTATTTTGGTGAAGTTTTCTATAAATCTCCGAGAGTACCCCGTAAATCCTAGAAAACTTCTTACATCTCTTTGACAACTTGGAATGGATAGGTTAGAAATAACTTCAACTTTCGCTTCATCAACTCTAATCCCATCCCCTGAAATGTGGTGCCCTAAAACAATACCTTCAGTGAACATCATACAACATTTTTCATGACTAAGAGAAAGGTTTGCTTCTTGACATCTTTTTAAGACCTTTTCCAAGTTTTCTAAAGCCTCTTCAAATGTATCCCCATAAACTGCAAAATCATCCATGTACACCTCTACACAGTCATGTATCAGATCAGAAAAAATTCCTAATACTGCCCTTTGGAATGTTGCAGGTGCATTGCACAATCCAAATGGCAATACTCTGTAGGCATAGGTACCCCAAGGACAAGTAAATGTGGTTTTATCTTGGTCTTCAAGTGCTACTTGGATTTGATTGTAACCACTAAATCCATCCAGGAATGAAAAGTACTTTTTACCTGCTAATGTATCTAATACTTGATCTATGAAAGGTAAGGGAAAATGGTCTTTAAGAGTAGCTTTATTCAGTTCTCGGTAGTCAACACACACCTCCATTTTCCATTTTTCTTAGGTACAATTACTAAAGGGGAAACCCACTGACTATCTGAAATAGGATAAATGAAGTTAACATTTAACAATTTTTGTAGTTCTTCCTTGACAATTTCCCTAAGATTTGGATTCATCCGTCTTTGAGGTTGTCTAATTGGTTTACAATTTTCCTCTATATAGATGTGATGAGTACAAGTCTTGGGACTTATCCCTTTCATGTCAGTGTATTCCCATGCATATGCAGAAGAATGTCTCTGTAATACTTTGACTAGTTCTTCTTGTTGAGATTTTTCCAGGTTTTTGTTTATATTCAAGGTCTTGCCTGGAAAAATTTCACTTGTAGAACCGCCAAATTTGTCCATAGAATGAAGAGACATCTGTCTAGATGACAAGAACTCAATATTGGATTTCTCTTGAAATGATTCTTGTTTGTGCTCTGGAGAAGATTCAAAATTTTCTAGAGTATTCAGAATTTGATTATCTTCACTAATTTCTGAAATTGTGAAGAGTGGTTGCAAATATTCTTCATCCTCTATCCATTGAGTGTCATCTAGATCCGTAATTGTCCTAGCTGGAGGATATAAAGTGAATTTCTTTGTTGAACTTCCATCAGAAATATACATATCACCGGACCTACAACTAATAAAAGCATCAGCTGTAGCCAACCAAGGTCTTCCTAGTATAATAGGATGGCCTCCTAGATTATTCTTGGGTGTAAGGATCATGAAATCCACAGGGTACTCCTAAGAGTCTAGGGACACTGGAATATCTTCTATTACCCCATCTGGTCTGATCACAGATCTATCTGCTAGTTGTAATAGTGTGGGTGTAAAGAGAAGATTAGGAAGTTTTAGTTTGTCCATGATTTGTCTACTCATGATATTTATTGCTGCTCCTAAATCAATGAGTGTGTTTTGAATTTCAATTCCATTGATGTGAATTTTGACAATTGGATTTCCTGGGTCAAGGTACTTTGGAATAGTAATCTTACCCATCATAATATCTGCTATTTGTCCTACCAGTTGAATTTTCTTGGTTTCTCTTATTCTTTTCTTTGTTGTCTTCATACTCAACTCCTTCATTGTTTTGGCTAAAATTGGGATTTCCTTGATGGCTTGCAATAATGGAATTTTAATGCAAACATTTCTCAATTCATCCAAGAAATCATAATTAGGCACCATTATTTGTTTTTCTACACCTTTGTCAATTTGTAATCTTTCCGGAAAGGGAGGTATAGAAGTAGATGTGGATGGTTGCTCTAATACCGGAGTTGGGCTTATTGGATCTTTTTGTTTCAGTTTTTCAATGTTTTGGCCTTGAAAGGATGTTTCTTCCTCAAGACTTTTATTAACCCGTAGGGAGTCTTCCTCAAAATTATCTTGTTCTTGTATGATCACAGAAGGTTTCCTCTTCTCAAGTATCCTTCCAGACCTAAGTTGAAAATCACTAAGGTCTAGAGGAGTAATTAAATAAGTTGGAAATTGTTGTCCTTCTATCATGTATGTATTCTGAGGATTCTTATTATTGGGGTTTGGTATGGGCTGAGCTGGTAATTGATTGGATTTTTGAGGGAATGGTAATGGAAGTGGTTGATTTTGATGAGGTTGGTTCTGATGATGTTGTTGATAATTTTTTTGAAAATTTTGTTGAAGATTTTGAGGAAAATTTTGTGGGTATGGTGGATAGGATGGTGGATACTGATAATATGGAGAGTATCTTCCATAGGGACCTTGTGATCCTTGTGCCCAAGCTTGAGATTGATTTTGAAATTGGGGCCAAGGTTGCTGCTAAGAATTCCAAGGTGGAGGTTGATTATACATTTGATCATGAAATCCCCGTGTCTGAGATCCCTGCCAAGGTCTTCTAGATACAAAGTTAAGAGATTCTGTGGAATCTGTAGGAGTTTCTTCTTGAAAAACAGCCTTGAGACCAGGAAGAGAAGGACAATTCTTGGTCTCATGTTTCTTAGAACAAATAACACAGGTTTCTACAACTTTTACATCCAAAGGGCACTCTCTCAAGGCATGTTTCTTCCTACATTTGGGACAAAAGATTGCCAAGGCATCAGATTCAGCCTTTTGCTTGTTTTGTATCTTGAGGGTGTCTATTTGTTCTCTAATACTCCCCAAGATGTCATATTTAAAATCATCAAGCATGTGTCCTATTTCTGATCTACTTACTGTCCCAGAAGCAGATTTACTTGCTCTTGCAAGAGCAGGATCTCTTGGACCTTTGATAGTTTTGGATTTCCCTCTGGAAAGGTTGATACATAACTCAGATATTTCAGGTAATGTGAGTTGTGATATATCCCCTTTTCCCATCATGTTAAGGATATCCAACCATTCATCCCCAATGGTTTTCAACAAAAGAGATTTTAAAGTGTCTTGATCTAGGTTTTCCATTTGTGCCCTTTTTATGTTGTATTTAAATCTTTCCAACAAATCTTCTAAGTTTTCATCTTTTTTTTGTAACATCTTGAACACTTCTTCCTTATGATTAACCGGAATACAATAATCCAAGTATCTCTCTAGAAATGCTTGTTTCATGTCTTCCCATGTCCTAATGGAACTACTGCTTAAGCTCATAAACCACTTCAATGATGCTCCTTTCAGAGTTGAAGGAAATAATTTCAATTTTTGGGCATCTTGAAGGTAGTCATAAGTCCTACACAGTATTTCAAATTCGAATAAGAAAGTTTCAGGATCCTCAGTTTTAAGTCCATAGAAGTTCGGAAGGACAGAAGGTGAAATGTTTTTCATGGTTGTATTGGTTTCTCCATCAAGTATAGGGAACCCAAAAGAGCTTCCTATTCTACCTCTTCCTCTATCTGCACCTCTACCTCCTCTTCCTCCTTCTCCTCTACCTCTTCCTCTACCTCCTCCAAATGTGTTTTCTCCATTAACAACTCCTCCTCCTCCTTCTTCCGCCATGGTTGACTCTCCTGTGGAAGTAGAAAGGTTTGTATCCTCAACAAAGGTTTTTGGATCCTCTTCTATGGCAGGTTCAGTGGATGAAGTGGAAGGTTTCTCTAATGGAATAGGTGACCTTAGATCTTCTAGAAGTCCAGGATCGGTAAAGGATGGAAGATGGGTTTGAGTTGAAGGTGTACTAGTTCTGGATCTGGATGAAACAAGTGGTGTTCTAGATGTCAAACTTCTGCCTCTGCTGCTTATAAATCTTCCTCTTGAATCTCTCTCCCTACGCATAAAATTGTTTTTGGATGCTAAGAAACAAAGGTTAACTAGTTTTCACTTCCCCGGCAACGGCGCCAAAATGTTGTGCCTCAATCTAGTCTCCTAAACCGAGTTCATTTAATTGTCAACCAGGATTTGTAAACTGCTGAAGTGAAATGTACCATATGTACCTAGGTGCTTGTTTCCTAGTGCGTTGTGTGTAGTGTGTTGTGATGTTTTGGTCTTTTATGTTGATTTATGATGTTTTTGGTCTTTTGAAGTTTTATGTTTACAATGAAAATGCCTAGAAAACTAATGAAAAGAGAGTGTTAGTCAAAAACACAGTTGAGCCTAATGTATGGAATGGCAAATGTAATCAAAAACACTGAAACAACATCTAAACTATGACTGAATAGAAACAAGAGCTTGATGATGACTTTTTAAACAAATGACACAAACTAGACTTTGAGAAATGATCACTTAAATATGCAAATTTTCTAACTAGACAATCAGACACTAATCATGATGCAACATTCTATTCTAAACTCATCTATTCATGACTAATTTCTATTTCTATTCTGCAATTTCAATTGAAGGTCAGAGTCTATTCTTCAAGAGTTATTGGTTTCTTTTCAGGGTAGTTCTGTTGAGGAAAAGCTCTGTTTATAGTGAGGAATTTGCAGAGATATTTCAGACCTTGTAATGATTTTATCTTTTGTTCCTAAAGTTATGGATCACTGATAGTTTTCAGAACAAAAAGATATTTGTAAATAATGAAGGTTGTCTTAGGAATCCTATCAACTAAAATGATCTACTGTGCAAAGGGTGACAGTGTGACTATGAGATATGAATGCAATGAATTGATTTAAACATGAGCATAAGATGCTTCTAAACTAGAACAATGTTAAACCATAAGCCATCATCAAACTTTGAAATGAAGTAGCTGGACATGAATTAAATGCAAAATGAAACTCCGGAGCATTCTAATCAACATGCACTATCCTATGAAGTTACACAATCAGTTTGTTCATCATGAGGGATATTTTGGAAGAGTTCCTTCTTGTGGAAGAGGTAGAACAATTTTGACTGTGGACTTGTATGCAATTGAAAGCAATGAACTGAAAGCAAATGAAACTAAGTTGTCACATCACAATCATATCTTGAACTTCTTAAGGATGTCTTGGAAGAATTTCTTCTTATGGAAGAGTGATTAGGACAAGTGCAACTATGATAGTGAAGACTAAAAACTACAACTAATTCCTATGACACTATAGCTATTCATCATTCATTGTTAAGATTTATTGGAAAAATGTCTTCTTGTGAAAGAACTATGATGAATACAACTACAGTCTCTAGTTAAAAACAAATACAACTCCTATCCTACAGTACCATAGTCATTAAACATTCATCGTTTTGATTTATTGGCAAAGTGTCTTCTTGTGGAAGGACTGGAACGAATTATGGCTACAGTAGCTTAGCTAAAACAAATACAAATCCTATCCTACAGTACCATAGTCATTAAACATTCATCGCTTTGATTTATTGGCAAAGTGTCTTCTTGTGGAAGAACTGGAACGAATTATGGCTACAGTAGCTAGCTAAAACAAATACAAATCTAACTGATATCCTACAATACCATAGTCATCAATCATTCATCATTTTGGTCTCTTGGAAGAATGTCTTCTTATGGAAGAACTAGAACGAATACGACCACAGTATATAAAACACAACAACTACTAATTCAATATGCAAAACGTAAAGACAGCTAGGAAAAACTTATCTAGTTTACGCTAAGGAAATCCGTTCAAGGGGCAGGGGCCCTCTACCACTTGACGGCATTCAACTTCACAATTAAATCACGCCTTCAAGATAATTTTGTCTACTCCATTAACAATGCAATAGTCTGAACATAATGCTCTGTGTCTTAAAAGACGTAACACAGATTTTTACACCAAAATCTAGCAGCAAATCTACACAAAATTTCTAACTAAGCTCTCAGCCTATTCAAGAGTTTTTAAAGTAAATGAAAGTAACAATAATTAAAATAATTTAGGAATGATGTCTTCCTAATCCAAATCATCTTAGGAGTCTTTAAGGTGGCTGCGTAAAAGAGAAAAGACACCTGGACTGTAACAGTCCTAGTAGGAGTCTTCTTTCACAAAATGTGTTCCCACGTGCATAACCGTACACATACTTCATTTCCTCTTCCATGACGAGCAACACACCATGTAGGCACGACGTGGATCATGCCCATATGCGTTTTTCCTCAAGAGGCCACCTGGAACATGCTCAAACATAAAGGTAGCTGCAGAATCGCCGGTTAGCTACAGAATGCCTGCATTCTGCAGCTAGTTCTGGTCAAAATGTTTAACAATGGCAACAATCACAAAATTCAACAAGTCAGTTATGTAAACCATTCTAGAAGTAATTTTAACTATTTTTATTGATCAATTGGGTTTAAAATGGAAATGGACAAGGGAAAAATGAGGTAAAATGAGGTGAAGGAAAGCACAAATTTGAGGCTCAACACATACTACTTACCTACCCACAGCATTGGGTCAGGTCCTTCCATGGGGAGGCCAGTAATTCGATGAATTAGCGCAGCATCAATAGGGATGCGGTCTCGAATCCATAAGCTACCATCATGAACTAAAGCAAGCAATTGACAGACCACGCAATCTGTAATGTTGTAGTGGCCAAAATTTGCCATTCTAAGCAGGTTCAACATCCCAGCACCAGCCAACCCGCGCACCCAGCACATAGGGACGACATGTACCCTGTCATCTTCCAGTATTCCTTCTAGGTAGAACTCAGGGGCTAGCTGGGGAAAGGCCTCATAGTTAGCTAATTCATCATCGTCGAACTTTACCTCATGAAGCTTGCCGAAGGGTTTTCCAATGACGAGGACTCCGTCTGGGGTCAGCGGCATTTGTAGGTAGGTAACCAGGCCATTGAGGTTCTTTGGCGTGTGGGTCAAGGGTCAGCGAGGATGAACAAATGGGGGCAACCACTTGACCGGCTGGGTGACTTGAGCCTTTTCCTGATTAGATAAAGGGTGCCCTGCGGGTTTAGATAATTCGGTCAGGTCCATCTTCCATGGTGGCTTCGTGTTGCAAGGAGAAGTGCGGGATTTTATTCCAGCCTCTTTGGTAATCTTCCCAGAACCTTGCAGTTTATGTTTTCCTTTCTTTGCTACTGGAGGTGAAGTGGAGACAACTGTTGTGGCCCCTGATGCAATCTGTATGGCCTCCTTGACTGTTGGCTTTGTCGAGGCTATCGTCGGGTCGGTGGTCATCATTCTAGGGTGAAAAATGAATCCCAACCCCGGGTGGCTGCTCTTAGATGGAGTAGTTGGTTCAGTCATGACAGATGTACAGTATACCCAGATGATCCTAAAGCATAATCCTATGGAGAAATGACCAGACAAAAAATACGGAACCCTCACCCGACCAATCCTTCTACTTTTATAACCCCAAAGTGTTACTAACGGTCGAGTGAGTTGTAATGGACACTTTCCATCAGATAAATGGTACACAATTTCAACAGATCACTTTATTAAATTCCAGCCACCCACTCTTGTCAACGGTAACTTGAGCTTTTTACACGATTCTATTGCCCCAATGGCTAGTTCTCGCACCTCCTATGCGCCCAACGCACCCTAGGACTCCCAGCCCACCTGCTGCGTTTTGAACAGACACCTGTGCCCTCTTCTCGCTACTCCAGTCCCCCTAAATTGTGGCTACCTCCCACGCGTACCCCGATCATATTCAAGTGTTATGGTAGACCGATCTCGCCTTGTCCAGCTACTCCAACCATATAGTCATTTGACCCGATATGGTTTGAGCCGGCTACCATTGATATAGCAGGGGAGCATATCACCGCGCAAGGTGGCTAGCCTTACAGCTCCACCATTTGTGATTTCCTTGATTGTATAGGGACCAAGCCAGTGCTTTCGGAACTTCCCTAGATGTTTCACAAACTGGCTGTCATATAAGAGGACCAGGTCACCTCCGCGAACGTCTTTTGGTGAATATGTCGATCATGCCAAGCCTTATCACAGGTCTTCTGAACCTGCTGATGGAAATTAGAAATAAACCGATCTTCTTCCAAAGCCATAAGTTGTGCCAAACACTCCTCCATGACGTCAGGTTCTGCTATATTTGTAAATGTTGTGATACGTAGACTAGGAACAATATACTCCATTGGCATAATGGCCTCCTTGCCATAGACCAGTCGGAATAGGCTTTTCCCTATCAATTTCTTGTAGGTCGTCCGGTAGGCCTGGAGAATGGATGGGATGCGTACGTCCCAGTCGCTGTGATCAGCGTTGTAGATCTTAGTCAGTGCTTGCTCCAAAATTTTGTTAAAGGATTCTACTGCTCCATTTTCCTTTGGATGATATGGGGTGCTTTTTGCATGATGGATCTGGAACTCTTCATTCAATGCTTGGATTGTTTCATTAACAAAGTGTGTACCGCGATCGCTCATAAGGATATTTGGACATCCAAATCAACTCAGAATCTGCTCAAAGATGAAGTGCGCATCGGTATCTTTCGTACAATCCTTTACCGCTTATGCTTCGGCCCACCTAGTTACATAATCAATGACAGTAATTATGTATCGCGCACCTATCTTTTTCCCCAGTGGGTTGATGGGTCCCACAAAATCATTGTCCCATTTTTCAAAGGCTTGTAATTCCACTTGCAGTTGTAACAGAATTTCATCTCTTCCTGATAGCTTTCCCATCCGTTGACATGTATCGTAGGCTTTACAATAGTCGTGAGAGTCACTATAGAGGGTAGCCCACCATAGTCCAGCCTGTAAAATCTTATGCGTCATCGCCTTGCCTAAATATTGACCTCCTGCGATTCCGTCATGGGCTTCTACCAAGATATCATGTCGTTCGTGCTCCAGAACATACCTATGCAATACTTCATCAGTGCCTAGATTATACAATTGACCTAGAATGGTGGTAAAATCTACAGCACGGGTAACCAGCTCCTTCTTTTATTGTACTGAATATTCTACAGCTGCCATGCATGTAGTCAAGTACTGGATAATATCAGAAAAGTGCACGTCCACGACTCTAACGGCTAACAGCTCCATGTCGGGCAACCCTTCTTCTAAGCTAGTAGGTTCTTCATCTGTCTCAATTCGGGATAAGTGATCAGGCCCCGCGTTTATCTTCCCTGGTTTGACTATGATTTCGAAATCGTATTCTTGAAATAGCAGTAGCCATCTGCAGATTTTCCCCCCCAACACAAGCTTATTCACTAGGTACTTTAAATCTGAGTGATCTGTAAACATTTTAAATTGTCCTCCTAACAGATAGTGCTGATAATTTTGTAGCACAAAAACCATGGCCAACCCTTCCCTCTCCATAGTGGCATAATTGCGCTCCGTGGTTAAGAGTTTCCGACTAGAAAATGTGATAGGGTGATCAATATCTTTGGCACTAGGCTACGTAAGGATCACTCCCAAGGAAATTCCTGAAGCATCTACATGAAAATAAAATTCCTTTTTCCAATCAGGGAAGATAAGGATAGCTGCAGAGACTATTTTTTCTTTGAGCATATCAAAGCTCTTCTCGCAGTCGTCATCCCAAAAAAAGGACACGTCTTTCTTAAGCAACTTCTCCAAGGGTGCTGTGATCAGTGCGTATCCCTGAATAATTTTTTTGTAGTAGCCCGTATGTCCAAGGATTGACCGTAGTTGTTTCTCTTTTGTAGGTACAGCTAGGTTGATGATAACTGCAACCTTTGCCGGGTCCACCATTAGTACTTGTTGGAAAACTATATTTCCAAGCAAGATCCCGAAGGGTACACATAAGATACTCTTTTTAATATTCAAGGAAATTTGGTGTTTTCGGCAGGCATCCAACATCATGCACAGGTTTGAAACGTGCATCTTTACCAAGTCAAAGACAGTCCAATCATCAAAATATACTTCGACAAATTTGTGGATGAATTCTTTGAATACTGCAAAAACAACCCGTGAGAAGATAACAGGGACATTCTTGAGTCCAAACAGCATGAATGTATACTAGAAGGATCCCCATTCCGTGGCAAATGTAGTCTTGCTATGATCTTCTGGTGCAATTAGGATTTAATGATATCCGGAGAATCCATCGGTGAACGAATATGCTTCCTGGCCTCCTACACTATCCAATATTTCATCAGAAAATGGTGTCGGAAAGGGGCCATGTAAGTAGGCATTATTTAACTTGCGTAAGTCCACACAGATCTAGATTTCTCCTTTAGCTTTATTTTTTTAAACTACCATCGGACTTACCCAATTCGACTAATCCACTGGCTCAATAATACCTGCGGCGAGCATTTTATCCAATTCCTCCTTAACCTTTTGTTTATACTTAGGATTCAATTGGTAAGGCCGCTGCTTTATTGGACGTGCATCCAGTTTTAACATGATGCGCATCACTCCCAGGTCCCCTGTAATCCCTTTGAGCTCCAAAAATTTGGTTGGGAATAAGTCTTGGTATTCTATAACAATTCAGCCACCTTTCTTACAGTGTCATCATCCCAGTAGTCACCAATCTTAGCCAACTTAGGTTGTTCCATCGTACCAATATTGACTTCCTGTAGTTTCAGGGTTTGGTTACATCCACAGTTTGTAAGGGAGGCCCCGCAACTGCGTGTTCCCCCTATGATTCTAGGATAGAGACATTGTGCAGATTCTCTTCACATTCTTTTGTATCTATATTGTGACAATTGATAATGTCCTGCATCTATGTTTCCCACGTCAGCACCCTGAAAGCTACAGAGGAGATGGATTCACCAAACACAAATTCATCTATATCCTGTAGAGCTTCGTCAAGCACCTCTGAGCCCCCTATTAGTCCAAAGGTACCAATGAATTCATCCTTCAAGGTTTCCCAGTGATGGATGCGTTGATGTAGCTCCGCATCTAAGTACCACGCAGTAGGGATTGGTCCCAATGCATGAATAAAAAAGTGAACCCATTCCTTCGGAGTTCAGTCGTGCCATTGTTCCATCCAAGTAGATAAGTGCTCGCGTGGGTCCCCTGGGCCAAGGAACTTCTTGACACGTACCTCAGTCTGGGCCTCAAATCACAGGATCATCATGTCCTGACATTCCTCCCAATCTGGGAACACCTCCTTATGTGCCTCCCACCATCTTGTAGGTGTTGCGCACATAGCCAAATTAAGGGCCCATAGCCTCTGTTCTCTCGGAACCTCGGTTTCGAACATACGCAAATATTCCTTTATGATACTAGAACCATCAAAGTAGGGTAGTTCTCTTACCTCGGCGGATATGCAGTGGACATCCCTGGTAATTTGTAGCTACCGCAGCGTGGAGACATCGTGCAATCAGTTTTTCCAATTGTCTATTTCTTCATCGGACTTGGAAAAGCATTCGCTATCCTTTTCCCAGCAAAGCACGCCATCCGCCGTGGGGTTGATCCAGTCTTTGTCCCTCGCAGTTATCTTATAAATCTGCTCTATCTCTTCTTCCTCCTGCGCTGGCTTGGTATATCTTTCTCCTTCTGCAGGGTCTAGGGGTATGATTACCCGTGTTCCTTCTCTTTCAAACACCATTCTTTGTTTCTTTAAATTAATAATCCCGCCCATATCAATGGCCCAATCCAACCGCAAGAGTGTTGGGTAAGGGTCCACATCTTCTACAATTTGAATGACTTCAAAGTCAGCTCGTACCTTAACTCCGGTGATATATACTAAAATTTTTGACAATCTTCCCAATGGTATGATCTTCTTTTGGTTAGCCATGCACAACTGGATAGTGGACCATTCTAGTTTAGGTTCACCCATTCACTGCCAAGTCTGTTTAGGTAGTACGTTCGCATCGGATCCCAATTCAAGAATAACTTGATCCATCT
This sequence comes from Pinus albicaulis, assembly GCA_034641835.2. Taxonomy (NCBI): domain Eukaryota; kingdom Viridiplantae; phylum Streptophyta; class Pinopsida; order Pinales; family Pinaceae; genus Pinus; species Pinus albicaulis. Next base: position 393,657,163 of record CM076573.1, read on the forward strand.
CGTAATCACCAATCTACGCGGTCAGCCGCATTTCCCAACCATTGCATCTCATGTGCTTATACAACTTGTGCACATCCCTAGTTTCCACAGCTAGAGTTGTCTTTCCTGCGTAGCTATCTATCAAGGCTTGGAGGGTTTCTATGGGCCGTTGATTGCACAGCAGTTTCATACACGCCTGCAAGAATAATTTAACTTCGTTATCTCCTCTAAGGTACGCAGGTGTTGGAAGGGTAGGTGTCCCCTCATTGGTAAATTCTTGGCGAGCTGTGCAGTAACGGAATCTAAGTATTGACATCATTCCCATGATTTCATAAACAAGACAATGAGAAAAAGAGATCCATATGTATTATCATAAATTAGAAAGAGAAATCTTACAACCGGATGCCTTGATGTTGTACAGATTTCTCCCATGTGTCTGAGCAATCATTTTCCTTCAGTCTGATAAGCCTTCTTCTCTAAAATGACCAACATGAAGTCATGGGCACAAATATGTGATCTTCAATGTGTCAACAGCAACTCACTAGCATAGAAAATATGAACTCTATAAACTCTCTCCACCTTAGAAACTATACAAATCAATCTCTATTCACATTGGTATCTACCCTTCAACCTCAAAATTGAGCTCAATTTATAGAGATATTGAGGTAGTTTCAAATCCATTCAGAGAGGGATGGGTTCCTCCCTGTTAGCTCCCCGTAATTTTCTAGATTGATTGAGATACAAATGGACAGGGGTAACATCAAACCTAGCTTTGGAATCCAAGGACCTAGCCTTCTTGGATTCGAAGAGGGATCTCTCTAGTAGATGCAAAGATGTGAATTTGTTTGTTGATTAGGGTTGATTTTAGGCTAGATCTTAAGTGTAGGGTATTTTGATTGTTTTTCGTTGGGTATGATGCTCGGATAGATTAGATAGAAAAAAAGGAAAATTTTTAAGTCATTGGGCAATGGAGTCTAAAAAGGTCAAGGTAAGTTCATCAATGGTTTTAAGAGCATTTGCAAGGAAATTTTAACTTGGTTGGATCTTTTAAGGTTGTGAAAGGTCATGATGTGAACATTAAGCTTGAGAATAGTAAGCTAATAAAGGGCAAAAACTAAATCCTTTATGTACTTGTAAACTGAGAGAGTTAGAAGATTTATGAGCATAGCAAGAGAATCAAAGGCATAAGAAAAACCTAATCCATTTTATTTCAGACTGAAAGTAGATAATCAACCAAGACAAAAATTTATATGAAACATAGAAAGGCAAGAAACTTATTTAACTTTCATAGATTTCATCATTAAGAGAAGAAAAACATTTAAGATGCACAAGTAGCTATAACCATAGAAGGAGAGAAGACCCTAAACATCTAAATTTACAGCTATGAAGGTTCCTTGAAACAAATTCAGCTAAGTAAAGGCAAAGAGCATGATTGAAACAAACTTCTTTGATAAACCTAGGCAAAGATGCTTTTAAAGAGATGATTCCAAGAACAGAGTATTTCAGTGGAAACAAAATGCAAGGCTAGCAATGAATCATACTTGACACTAACTGATCTAAACCATTCAAGAAATGTACAAGCTAATAACTTCTTAGGGAGCAAGGGATGGATTCCCTAACATATCTCAACAGAAGAAAACATTGAGGCAGTGAAGGACAAACAAAATTAAGGTGCCATCAAAAAACATTTCTTAATCTAAATTTTTTGTCCTACTACAAAATAGCAAGATGGAAAACATAATGGAAAACTAGAAAAAATGAACATAAGAAAACTTCACCATCAACCAAGCTTATGGATCATGCAAACATTCTCTCTCCATCAACAAGCAAACCAGGGCATGCATGAGGTCCAAGACATCAAATTGTTATCAAAAACTCCAAGAGACTATGTATTGCTTCAGCATAAGTCATCAAAATCCCACCAAATACATAAGAGCCTCATGCTCTATTTATGGAGCAAATGAGGAGGTGGAAACCCTAAGAGGCTTCCAAAAACCCTAATTTAGTCATAAATGTCATAAATGTGCTTAATGACCATGCAAGGCCCAAGACACATAATAGATAAGGAAATAAATGAAAAACATCAAAACGTAAATCCTCAATCAAATCTGGAGTTATTTGCCCAAAAAAAATATTAAAAAACCATTTTTCCATTAATTAGTGTCTTTTGTTGACTTTTTGGCCTATGTCAGTCTATTTGCACAGCGCCACTTTTGCAGAAAATAGGCTATTTTGCAACTAGCTTTTGAACCACTTCCCGATGTCGGATTTGGCTCTGTGATAGCTCGTTGGAAATATTGAAGAGTATACTTTCAAAAACCGCTTGTGGTTTCCTGATCCAGTCCCTGTAACCCTGTCAAAAATTCAAAAATCTCCAACCTGTCATTTGTATAGCGCCAGGCCTAAAACAGGGGCAGAAAGGTGTTTTTTGACCTTCTGAGGGGTCAAAACAGCTCCAAATCCTATGAAATTTTTTGTGGATGATGTGCAGGTCATGAAAAATAAAAAAATTTCAAGTTTTCCTCCAAATTATGCCCCACATTTTTGCGCAACACACTGGCACTACGCAAAGTAGACCAAAAATTCACAAAAAACAAAATCTTCTCCAAATTCCTTCAAAATTGGTGGGGACCCTCCTTAGATGTTTTTAGATAATTGCTAAGAAGCCTTAGCCAAAATTCCATAGCTTTCATGCTCATTTGGGTTTTTTAGGTTTTTTATCTCAAGGAGTGCTTCTTTGAGTTTGGCATTTGCAAGCCTGCTCTTCCTTGCGTAATGTTTGGTCATCTTCTTTTGGAGGACAAGGCCTCTCTTGATCTTCTTGAAGTACTTGTGTCCATCTTTATAGTAGTGAATGATGCACTGTGCTCTTTCAAAATCTTCCTCCCATTCTTTGATCTATGCATCTTTTTCTAGGAGCAGCATTTTAGTGGTCATCTCCTCATCCTGCTCATCATTGTCTAGATCAATGAATTCAGGCCCTTGGGTAGTTTTCTTCAGTCTCTTACTCCTCCTTACCTTTTCTTGCTACTCATTCCTTGCTATTTTTTTCTTGCCTTTGTCCACTCCTTTGATGGCTGGAGAAGAGGTGGCCCCTTGCCTTTTTGAGGCAGAAAACACATCTCTTTGTCCTCTGTAGTATGTGCATATGTGAGGGGTGGTGATGGAAGTTTTGACCATGTTTTCATCATTGCTTTGACCCTCCTCTTGGCGTTGTTCTTTACTGAGGTTTTCTACTTGTTCATTTTCTGCATTATCACTTTGAGTTTCTTGATCATCAAAAAACTGATTAGTGTCATGACAGTCTTGACAACTGTCAAGACTCTCATGAACATTTCCTTGGCTACCTTGTGCATCATGCTGATTGTCTTCTTCATCCTACTGCTGATCGGTTTGTTCATAATGCTCACTACCTTGTGTTTTATCATTGTTTTCCCCATCACTCCCCATATCCTCTCCCTCTTCTTCATGTATTTCTATGTTTTCCTCACTGACTTCTTCTCCCTCACCCTGATCTCCATGTGATTCTTGATGTCCACTTCCTGTTTGACTTGATGCATCAAGAGAAGGAGAGGAAGGGATGTGTGCTTGTGGTGAGGGTACTTATGCAGACGAGGAAGGCAGATTTGTTTGATGAGGATGGTGTGGTTTTGAAAAGAACTCATTGGTTATGAAAGCATCCCAAGGTACACCCTGCTGTTTGAGCTGATGTTCAACCACCATCTTGATCAAGGAATGGTGGAACAAGCTATAAATTTGTTGGGGAAAACTCCTCCTTTGAACAATAAAACACATTTTCACAATACTCCTATAGAGATAGTAGGGTAGGTCAAGTGCCTTAACCCCTATAAAATGCATAAGGAGTCTAAGATGATAGGTATAGACCCTGGAGTATCTCCCTTCATAGGTGAAGTACCTCATGATAGCCAACATCAAAGGTGCATACCTGTGTTTGATATGTGAGAAAGGAAAAACAGTGATACTATCCTGTCTATACCTCCTTTTGAGAAATGGAAAAAACAAATCTCTTTCCAGCTTACCATTCTTGAACCATTTCTCACCCACTGAGGGGATACCGATGGCCTCAGATATGGACATTGTTGAAATCTCAAATTTAATCCCTAAAAGGTTTGAATGTTTGTTTTGAAAATTAAGGATGAGCATCCTTGTAAGCTCGAGATTGCTCTTCACCTGCTTGACCCTCTCACAGAATTGAAAACACCTTGTGTTTTGGAAGCATGACAAGATCCTAGGAGAGGATGTGATAGCCATTGTATTCTGGGGTTCCAACCTCTTAATTTTCCCTACCTTGTGCTTTGATTTCGAAGGCCTTTGATTGCCTTGACTACCACTGTTGTTTTCCATCTCTGACATGGTGATGGGGGGCACTGATTTGGAATTTTGAGGCTTTTTGAGTGTTTTTTGCAACTTAAGGATTCTAATCATAAATGTAGCAACCAGCGTTAATTTTCTCCCCCACACTTTCTGCTGTTAAATTTAGTTTCAAAGTGTCACTTCTTTCTTTGTCTTTAACCTAGGGTTTCACCCTCCCAGGTTTTTACTTTAACCATTCAAACAAAAAAAAAAATTGTAAACTTGACTTGGGGATTTAGAAAGGAATACCTCTTACCACTTTCCTCACTTTTCTTTAATCTTGGAGGCACCCTTTAAAGACAAATTTGCACAGTTGGGGTCTTTCTGGCCTGTTTGGCACCTCCCTAAAATTTTTGCAGCGCCGGTGTCCTGGGCAGGTCGGGCGCCTATTTGCATAGCGCCAGTGTGGTTCAAGCACCTATTTTCGTAGCACCAGGAAGAAATGGGTGGCCTCTGCACGCTTTTCCGAGCGGGTCAGGCACCTATTTGCGCAGCGCTGGTGTGGTTCAGGTGCCTGTTTGCACAGTGCCTGGGAGAAATGGGTAGCCTCTACACATTGTTCCAGGTGGGTCGGGCGCATTTTTGCACAGTGTTGGTGTGGCTAAATTCCTTTTTGCATAGCACCGGGTGGTTCGGGTGCCTGTTTGTGCAGCACTAGTGTAGCTGCCAGTCGTCGAGCGGGCTAGGCCCTTTTTTGCGCAGCGCCCGAACTTTGCGCAGCGTAGAATAAACCTTTGCGTAGCGCAGTGAAAAAATATATGAGGAGAAAGGTAGTTTGCACAGAGCCAGTTCTTCTTTTGTGCAGCGCCTAGATTTCGTGCAGCATTTTCAAGAATTTGCCCAGAAATGGCCCAGAAACTATGTTTTCTCTTCTTGGAGTTTTTCTCTCCTTGCAAAGTGCGGGAATGATTGACTCAAGGAATTCAAAAATCCTTAATGCCTTTGGGAAAAAGAAAAATCAAAATATGAAACCCATTTTTGTAATGTTTAGGTCCCTTTTAATTTGTTTTATCTTTTATCCTCAGGGGATTTTTGAGAGACTTTCTTCAGGCCCCTTTTTCTTCTACTTGATGTTGATTTGTTGATGCCCTTTTTACCTTCTTCATACTGATAACTCGGGTATTTAAGCAAATTTGTCATGAATTGCCTTTTTTGAACTGAAATACACTTGCTTTGACCTTCCTATATGTTTTGACTGCTGGTGACTCAAAGCATGTTCTTCATCTTTTCCTCTATTTTTTAAGGTATTAACAGTTTTATTTACCTACATCAAAGAAATCATATTGTGATATGGATTTGACTTGGGTGTTTTCGGAGTTCCAACCCTATGCTTGTCTTCTCTTGTTTTACCTTGAAGACCTCCTTTTTACATTTGGGAAAGTAGCCTTGTAAAACTGACCTCCTTTGCCATTTCCTTTTAGTTCTAGTGAAACGGTGCTTGCTCTTGATAAACCCTAAAGAGGTGACCTGGTAATCTTTGGTGGCCATCTACTATAAGGAAGGAGGCTCTATCATCCTCTGATCATTGTATCATTACCTCCCAAATTTCTGGGTTTGAGGGCTACTTAGGAAAAGACAAATAGTGTTATCTTCTAATTTTAAGAAACCTATCAAAAACAAACTCTTTTATGGTGCTCATTGTGCGTTGAAGAAGTTATGATAATCTTTGCCTTTGAAACCTTAGCATTTATCCTTTTTTTTTTGGCTAACAACATTTGTTGATCCTGATATTTTTAAAACATGTGCTTGTTGCTGTCTATTTTCCACTGATGGTCTTTATGAGATGATTTTTCCCCCTTTTTTTACCTTACCTTGCTAACATGATACTCTTCAAACTTTCTTTGGCAGAAAAAGGAATAAAGGGCAACTGTCCCTTTACTAGATTTCATGCTTTTTAGATCCAAGGCCTTTCTTTGAAAGGTCTCTTTATTATTTCTAGACAAGGTTACTTATCTCTTTTTATTTTGAAAGTAGTCTCTTCGTAGGAAAAAATAGAGATTTTTAGGATATCAAATCTACCCTAAGACTCATGAAACCATAGGTGACCTAGTGGAGGCTCTATAGGACTTGGTTTTTGGACTGAAACCTAAAAACTAGGTTGTATCAAGTGTGAGACAAAGTTTATGGTAAACAACTATATTGAAGATTTAGAATCCAAAGTTTCTTGGTCTGTCTAATGAGTCTACAAAGATAGCCAGAGATCATCAATGCTTGGGGTGTATTGGGAAGGACCACAGAGTTTGTTTTGAGAAGTGATCTTAGTTTGGCTATGGAGGGTAGTAGGTAAAATCAAAACAAAGGTTTTTAGGCCAAGTTGACAAGACATGGTGAATAATGGGTAACATGTTCCCATGAGGGGTCCTTTGGGAGTGATATACTGGGCATGACTAGTCAAGATGATAATACAGTGAAAATTTTATCTTAGGGAAAAATAACGTAGTGAGATTTCTTGAACTCACCATGTTCATGGACTTTGTTTCAAGAAATCTTAGGACAAATATTTAGTCATCATCAAGGCAAACTCTTAGTGATGACTAACACTCCCATGAAGGGATTTGAGTTCCTTGGACCAAGGGATAAGATCCATGAGTGGAGGGATAAATCTCGAACTAGAGAGATGACTCTATAGGCTTCCAGTTGGGAGAATATTCGACCAACTAGGCTTCTAGAAGTTACTTTTTATTTTTACTTGCTTTTCACGGGGCTGCGCAGGTTTTAGTGGTGAACAGAGCGGTGATCGCCACGATGAATGGAAGAAGCATCAGTGCATGTGCGGGAAAAGGCTATAAAAACTACGCATATAATATTTTAATTGTTTTACAGAGCTTTTCTCCAATTTCCAAGACTTGATTCAGAAACATGAGTGTTTTTTACCTCTAAGGGAACATGATATGGATGGTGATAGACCCATATGAACAGTCTAATTTCATGGTGAAAAAATGACGTGTAACACTATGGTTTGGTAATGGTCACATGCCACGAGGTCGAAGTTATATGCTACACCATCAGGGTTTCATGTTCAATAGTTTTTGACTTTGGTTATAAAATATATATGCCATGGGATTATCCAATGTTGGTTCACATATCTGCCATACTCCAAAGTATTAGACCATGGGTTATGACATATGCCACGGGTCAACACTGTTGGTCACATTGCAAACATTTATTCCATGGTTTTCCATGGAGAGCAACGTCTTACCACCGATCCAATGGAGCGTTCGCAATGTGGGGGTTGAAACCATACAACGGTATGTTGCCACGGGTAGCAATGTAATATCACTGACGGGATTTATTTGAGTTGTTAACATTGATATACCATATGTGGAATATCGTTAAGGTTTATTCACCAATCACAATGGTTATATGTAATGAGAAAAAGGTGTGCATTGCAATGTGGTTTTGTGACTATAGTTATATGCCACAATATGGGGAGTGGCCTACGGGCCATGTAATCCTCATACCATATTAATGGTTGCATTTGAACTATTCGAATTTTCTATGTTAACAAATATGTGCCATAACCAGAAGCCATGATTAAAAAATTTGTTATAACATATTTCTATAATTGAAAATTTGTTAATCCAAACTCTAAAGTTGGAGTTTGAAGACATTATAAAAGGTTTCCAATGCACTAAATAAAGGCAGAGGCAAGTGAAGTGAAGAAGTGAGTGGATTTTGAGCAGCAATTGAAATTGGCATTCTCAAGTCACACGGAAGCCAAATTGAGCGTTTGAAGAACCAAAACAGGGGTTTTGGTTCACTCCGGACACACTGGCAGATTCTGTTAGACAATTGCAGCAGTCGATACTTCAAAATTTAGTACATGTAAAATTGTCTGTCGAATTCAAGTGAAGGCAAGTAGTTGAATTATGTATATGTTGATTCATGATTACTCATATTCAATTGAGATATAGAGACCATACATGAGACTCTTTGTATTGTTGTAGTTAGTGTTATCACCAAAATCGGACCTGATTAGGCTACTGATCAGACAACTTCAGTGTAACTATTTCAAACGAATATTTTGACTGAGGCCTAGCCTCCTCAGCCTGAGAGTGCTCTCTCAAGGATTAATGATATGGAATAATGATATAGATAGATGGCTAACTCTATGTGTCTTAGTATTGTATGTTTACAGGTTGAAAAGATGGAGGCTTGCTACCATTGGGCTATGGAGTCAGTGACAGGGATAAAGATAACAATAGCTCTTCTTATAGAAATTGAGGCTTGTATATACTTCAATGAAAGAGTGACACATTTAGGAAAATCTCAATAACTTGAGGTTCAAATGAAGTCAGAGCATGTATAAAATGAATTCTGAGTAATGATACATCAAGGTATTTAAAAGGAAAGTATTTAAAGAGATTCATCAAAGCTTAACACTTAAAGGAAGTCAGAGCATGAGTAACCATGAATTTTGAGTAATAAGCATTAAAAACCTTGAAGAAAACCTTCCAAAGATAGGAGCCAAAAACTCATTTGACCATAGTTTAACACTTAAAGGAAGTCAGAGCATGACTAACCATGAATTCTGAGTAATAAGCATTACAACTATGAAAGGAAAACATTTCGAAGATAAGATATAAACTCATTGAAATACACAAAGAATCTCAGGTCCAAAAAAGTTAAACTACTTCTGTATATGTCATTCAATCCAGAGCTTTACAAAAGTAATCTTTTGATAACATTTTTCAACCTCTGATACATTGGACTCTTCATTACTTATAGGCATCTAGCCTTTACATCCATTTTTCTAAGTGGCTAGACCATTAAACTCCATTACTCTAACAAAATCTAACCACTAACTAGATTTTTAAAACTAGGATTGACACCTTTCAAATTATGAGTTAGAGTCCTACTATGACTCAAACACCTACTTATTATAGTTTAAATTGAAGATGATCCAAATATTCCTTGAAAGGAATCATGAATTTCAACTATGCTGACAATAAACAAGACTTTAATACTCTAACTGTCTCGTGATGTTGCTCTGCCTACCACTTAGGAGTTGTCAGTTTGATGATTTGGCAGCACAGTGAACTGATATCTTCAAATTGTATCTTTAACAGAATATTTCCACATAGAAAACCATTGATCTAATATTGTTTGACATTTATATGATACTCTTTGTCCTTCTCATGGGGAGCAGATTTAACTATCTGTTTACCTTTCTTCTTTTTCTAAAATTAGCCACCAAAATAAACCTTGTTGTCAAGACATAGTCTTAGAGCTACTTTCGTAGCTGGTTTCGTAGCACAAGAAAAAAGGTGATATGTAGTGATCCTCTGCCATTTTTTACCATAGGATGATATTAAATGATCAAAAAAATTCAAAAATGACCCTCAAAACTCTTCATCCCTATCAGTTTAAGTAACTTAAGTCCAAAAAGAATTCTTCAGAAATTCCACAGCAGAAAATGTGTTTCAAGCTTGGCATACGCTGTGGAATTTGCTTAACTTATTAAAGGCTTGACAAAACTTAGGTTTTGTGGCTAAAAGGATCCATGAATATACCTGCATGTAAAATATGATTATTATAAGACAAAAAATATCTACAATCCATTGTCACCTTCTTATTTACGAGCAGTTTCTTCATGAGTAGTTTTCACAGTTTTCTCCATAGTTTCTCTTTCCAAAACTTTCTTAATTGATTCTGTCTTCATCATTTCCATATTTTCTTTCAACTCCTCGACTTTTATTTGAAGATTTCTCCTCTCTGCCTATAACCATAAATTCCTTTTCCTTGTGTGTGTCATCATGATGCATAAAGGCTGTGATTTCTTCAACAATTGTTTGGTTTTTCCAATAGACTTTTCAAAATGAGTAACCTAGTCATTCACTTTCTTTTCAACCTCATCTATCATTTGTCTATCTTTCTTATATCTTTCCAGCTCTCTCTTTGTTTTAGTTAATTCTTCCCTTATTGCTCTTAATTGTCCTTCAAGAATCTCCTTTTTAGTTTGCTCTATGACTTTCTCCTTTCCCTTTCTCTGTTTGAATGTTTCTTCCTTGTCTTTGTTCTGTCTCCTTAGAGATTCTGCTTCAGATTTCTTTTGAAACTTTCTTTTAGATTGATCCTTCTTTTCTTTGGTAACCTTTGTTTCAATAGGAGATATGACTATAACTTCTTGTATATCTGCCTTTTTTCCTTTCTCTTCCTCTCACTGCTTATCTCTGACATTGACAGTTGCAGAAATATGGGATCTAGTAAAAGGCTTTCTAGGTTTTAAAAGAAAACCTGAATCTTCTGGAGAAAAACCAATTTCTTGGCTATAAGTCTTTTTCTTCTGACTCTAGATCCTTCTATCACAGCTGCTTTCACTACAGGAGTTTCTGCAATGTCTATAGCCTGTAGAAGGTCTTCAAGTCTTCCTTTTCATCCAACAATTTCTTTAGTGTTCTTTTTAGACCTTTTTGTTGCAGGTTTGGCCTTGCTATCCATGACACGTTTGTTAACTTGTTTGCTAGTTGTTGGAGGTGATATTGTCCCATGAATGAATTCAGTTTCTTCATCCATATCTTTAGTTGTATATTTTAAACCTTCTTGTTGATTTCTTTCTAACTCTGAAGTGGCACTCAGCTCTAGCCTTGAAGAAGAATTTTTGAGTTTAGGATTTTTCCTTGGAGACAAAACATCCATTTCATACCCATTCATGAACAATAAGGATGCCCAGTCTCTATTCAATTTACTTAATTCCTCCAGCACTAGTAATTTCATCAACCCATGGTGAAAAATGGAAGTTTCACTTCTTTTAGGTCTTCCTTGCACTTTGTCTACCATTTTTCCAAGACTTCTAAAAAGGTAAAAAGGAATATCTATCAACTTCTTCCCTGTAAAATGAAGAAACAGCTTGAAGTGATACATGTAGATTGTTTGGAATCTTCCTTCGCATGTAAAGTACTTTTGTATGACTGTCAATAATTTTGAATAATTATCTCTAAGACAAGTTCTAGGAATTCCTTCAGTCATTTTTATCCCTACATGTTCATGTTTTAGATAATCATCACAACTTTTCAAGTTAAACTTGGTAGCTTTAAACCATTCTTCTCCGGTTCTCGGGATCCCTGTTGCTTTATAAATGCTATCCGGTGTAAGTGGAACATGAAGACAACCAACCTTTGTGTATGTGCCTTTGAAATTGATCATGAAATCTTGTGAGACCTATTTATGATGACCTTGCAACCTTTGACAGAACTGAATGCAACCTGCTCTTGTAAAAAAACTCAACAAAATATGCGTATTCCATGATTAAGCTTGGACTTGTAGGCTCGTACCTGAATGGCAGACCCCCTTTATAAATTTTATTTGGTGTAGCCATCTCATTCTTGTTCTGCAGCAGTGGCCTTCCTTATATTTTTACACTTGTTCAGCAAAATCCTCTGATTACAGCGAGCTGCTATGGTAAAGGACGGTTGGCATAACAAGGGATTTCTACAGGAGATGTGAATGACAGTAAGGTGCTTTGGTAACAAATTGAAAAAGCGAGAAACAAAGTATGAGAAATGAAGGATATATTTGAAAAGGAAAATGGAATGGATTTCAAATGATGGCTGATGCCAAATGTGCCTAACTCTTGAATGATAACCCTACTCTGATAGCATAACCTCGAAAACTTTAGAGATTAACCACTCATCATTATACAGAAAACCGTTATAAAATGAGACAGATTTCATGGTACATTTATTTTTACAAGTGTCAGTTTTGTTACGGAATTACTAGGGGTTTTCACAGCAAAATCTGTTAATTTTGTACTAAAATCGCTGCAGACTCAGATCATTTCTAACAAATGTCTAGATTTAAGACTTTAAGTCACTTTAAAGTATCTGCTCAAGATCCACTCTTTTGATATGACTCGAGACCATCTCTAATAACTTAAAACCTATGTTCATCATAAAAATTTATCATTTCATGATGTTGTATAACCTAACTAACCTAAAGACCAACTTGACACATTTCAAGTAAAATTTTGAAAATTTTAGGGTGATAATAGTTGGCATGGTGATTGCAGGTTGTCATGTTATTTTGTGAGAGTTCTCTGTAGGAGAACATTTCCTTGAAGGGGAAATAGCCACATTGTATTCAACATATTTATGTACCACATTTTTAACGCTAAAATATGAGTGGCCTAGCATTTTGAGCGGGGCCCGAAGACGTAGCCCAGGAGGGGTGAACTTCATCATCAAGCCTTGTGTTTTCTCTTCTTGATGTCTATGTTAGCCACCTATAAAATTTGTCATATCAAATTTTGGCTAAATCATTTTTGAAGCCTTCAAGAAACAAGTTTTATTGCCAAAATTTTTAGTTCTTGAAGTCTTATGAAGATGACTTATTCTTGAGTTAATCTTCACTGTTGTTTCCCTCTCAATTCTGAAAAATCTACTGTTTTCCTGAAGAAAAGACTGCTGCAAAAACTTCATTTTTCCCTCATTTTACCCCTCCTTTCACTCATTGTTAACCTTCATTTTTACCCCCTTTTTCCCATGAAATTCCTCTATTTTTCCTTATTTCCCTTTTTCCCTTCAACAAATCCCCTTTAATAAGGTTTAAAACTCCTTTTTAAACCTTACCGAAACCCCCCAAAATCCTTTGAAAATCCTTGAAAATCCATAAAAACCCACTTTTTACATTATAGGCCTAAGCCCCTTTGGGCTAAGCCCTAAACCACTTCCCCACCATGCGACTTGGCACTGGAACCAAGCGTTAAAGCCTGAAGGCACTTATCGCAATCGAAACTTCTAACAAGCGCATTTCTTTTTGTTATTTAAAAACCCCCTATGCAATTGGCCCCTTTGTTATAAACCCCCGATCCCTTGCTTCCTTGAAAAACCTAGAGCCTACAATCGGGTGCTAAAACATATAAATAAACCCTCCCCGAAGCCAATTTCCCCTTGTATTTTATTAAAAGCCCCATTTTTTCATATTATAAAGAGCCCTGACGGTTCATTGGCTGGGCGAACCTCCACCATTGATCTTAAACCAATCAACAATTGGAAAAATCTCGCATTAGAGATTTCATTGGGCGCGTTTAAATATTTTATTTTCCCCCTCCGATTGGCCACCTTCCGATGGCTTCTCAGTCGTTGATCTCCCCCACCAAGACACAGATCCAACAACCCTTATTACTTTGTTCAATAGCCCATCCCTCCACCTTTTGGACCTCCGATTCCTTCCCCACCGTTGATCTGGCCCTAAGATCAACGGCCCTTGATCAATCACATCGAAGCTTTCTATCCTTTTCCCCTACCAATCATGATCCTCCGATTGCATCTAGGCCATCCATACATTAAGATCTGACGGTCTAGATCAATCCTCACACCTTTGGTTAATTTCATAAACCCAGCTTTGTAATGTCCCCCGATGAATATCCGTCGTTGATCTCTGCAGATCAACGGCTTGCATTTACCCATTCTCCGCCCGACCCCTCACCTCATATTTTATTTTTTAACCCCCAGTTAAAATCTCCGCCGTTGATCTGTTTCATCCAACAGTTCATAATAAACCCGATAGGCCCAACTCTCTTGGGTCCTACCCGTCCCAGATCAAATCTTTGCCATTCATTCCTTGATCTGAAGGTCCATATCAAAACCGCTCAAACCCTACCCCACATCTTATCACCCGCGCATCTCATCGCCATCGCACTTTCCTCTTGACCATCTGATCTAAAGCCCCAGATCTAATGGTCGATGCGCAGTTTCACGTAAATTTAAGCCCGACAGATAATTCCTAAAATTCATGCGATATGGGTGGTTTTGAAAAGCCACGTGTCAGGCTCTAACGCATATCGCGTTAAAAAATTTAAAACTGCCTATATCCCTTTTTTTGCGCGAAAACAGTGGTTTCTATAGCCGAAACCACTTTACCCCATTTGTATTGCATTCCATCGCGTTTAATCTCCGCTATTGATCTCTGTAGATCAACAGTCCCAGTTAAATTTCGCCTACAGTTCATCGCCCTCCACCCATACTCCAAGGGTATTCTTAAGTCATTCTCAGTTGTTGATCTCTATGGCCAATCTCATCCGATGGCCCAGGATCTTTCCGAAACCCCAATTTCAATTTTAACCCTTTTAGCCTCCGCCAAAGGTTTTTCACTTACTTTCTTTGCATTTTCTTCCATTTCGTGAATATATGACCCCCTCCACATTATATTTCCCCGATCGATATCAACCATTGATCTTTACAAGATCGACGGCCCCGTCTTAATCTCCCCATCGTTTATTCAACTACCTCCCTTTGAACTTCAGTGAGCAATCCTCGTCGTTGGATGCTTTCATCCAACGGCTGTGATCTAACCTAAACCATCTGAAGCAGTTAAACCTTATCTTTGATTGTGTAGGTTTTTATAGTTTTTCAACTATTTTAAAAGAAAATTGAAGGCTAGGGATGACGATCCCCCAAGCCTTTATTCACAGAAGAAGATTACTCTGCAAGGTTCCATACCATGTTTCATCAGTGCATCATGAGCACTGATGCCATTTTAAAACCCTCTGCACACCTGCACATCAACAAGACACAGCAAAGTTTAATCAATCAAAGAGTATCAGTGTTAAAGGATCCAGTCACAGCAGAGATGAAGAATTGAAGAACTGATTACATAGTTTTGAGGGATTATGGCCTAAATCAACTATCTCAAGCCTAATCCACTCAATTAAATGCAATTTAATTAACAGAAGACCAAATTTAGGCCTAATTAAGCATAACACACAGAATCAAATCAAATTAACAGTGTTTAAAGAAAAGAAATAATTTCTATCAGTCTGCGAAAGCCTCCACTGCCACATCAGAGGCTAATTGAATCCTCACAGCTACCAAAAGCCACCTGCAGCCTCAAAGTATTCAAAAGAGGCCATAGTTATTACCAGAGCAAAATATATTTTCATCAATACAGCTGAACAATTAATTCAACCAAAGGAACTTATTGTAAACTGTCAACAGAGTTATTACAAGGATAACGAAGAGTCTTAAAGTCAACAAAATCTTCCCAGCAAGATTAATACTTAATATAAAACAATTAATACAGAGGAATATCTAAAATCTTCTCCTTTGAGCCCCTCAAAGGCCGAGAAGCATTAAACTGTATTAATTGAACTTAGAAGATCTTTTATTCGATCCCACCTCCTCATTTCTTCTATAAATACTTCTGTAGAAGATGAGATAATGTTGGTCACCGAATATCTGTTGCATGTAAATAGTTTACTGAAGCTATTGTAAGCTCTGTTTGTAATTGAAGATACCTAAGTTGAGATGAGAAGTTTGAAGCTGTAGAGAACCACTGGACTTGAAGATTGTAACTGGTTTGAAGCATCAAATACAAGTTGATTTATGGGATCCTGGTCTATGTCAACGGTGATGTTTTTCTTATTGTAAATTTTTATTTTATTTATGTTTCCATTCTGTCCATCTTCTCTGATAAAGAACAACAATTATAGAGTTATGATTTACTGTCAAAGGTACCCTGCTCTTACTGATAAGCTTTATCTACATGTTTTCTTCCAAAATTGTGTATTTAAGAATGATTTAATACAGTCCAAGCAGTTAGGAATGCTGGCGTTCCCTCGTCCTACTGTCTAAACTAAACATTGTTCTTGAATGTTATTTTCAGTATTTACTAAGTAAAGTTGAACTAGGGAAGTCTATGGTGAGCCCTGTCCTCTAGTTTTATCTCCACAGGTTGTCTGAAAGTTTCCCTAAGAGTATGTTGAAAGCAGGTTAGGTGAAAAGTCCTTACTTGATCTTAGACTATTCTTTGTTATCTTATGTGTTGTCTTGATAAGTTTGCTAAGTAAAGCAGAGCTAGGGAAGTCTATGGTGAGCCCTATCCTCTAGTTTCTTCTCCAACAGTTGCTTTGAAAATTTTCCCTTAGAATATGCTGAAAGCAGGATAGGTTCAAAGTCCTTACTTGATCTTAAGCTATTCTTTTTTTTGTTTTAAATGTTTTCTATTGAAATGGCATCAAAAGCAGGCTAGTTTCGAAGTACTTACCTGATCTTAGATTACTTTTATGTCTTTCTTAAGTGCATGCCGAAAGCAGGATAGTTTCAAAGTACTTACTTGATCTTAGGCTGCTCTTTGTTATTCATTTGTTTAATTCCCCTTCTTATTGTTTCATTTCATTCCATAAAATCAACTTTAAAGAGATGATATCTAATAAGATGATGATATATATCTACAAAGAGATGATATCTCAAATGAAAGGACAGATAGAAACAATGAATGGTCAGATGGAAATGTATCAAAGACGGATAGAAATGTATCAAAGGGTGTACAATAATGTAACCAATCGAAGTAAAGGACTTGAAGCAGAAATCATCTCCCTCAAAAAAGATCTGGAAAAATATAATAAGAAGAATGAAGAACTTTTACAAACTTTTGAAGAACAAGAAAATGTATTGAAGGAAGAAATTTTAAAATTGAATGATCAAGTAGAAGAAGGAAGAAGGGTTGAAGAAAGCATGAAGAAGCAATGCCAAAGATTGGAGGTTGAGGTAAACATTCTAAAAGGTAAATTAGAAGAAAAGGATAAACTTTTGAGGTTTCAAGATAGTACTAAGATTCTGGACAATATTCTTAGTAGTAAAAGGTCTCCTTCTATTAGAATTGGTCTTGGTTTTCATGAAACTGTTAAAGGAGAATCTAGTTCACAAGGAAGTGCTAAAGATTCAAAGGATATCAATGCAAAACCTGAAGTGTTGGAAGAAACAAAAAGTCAACCAACAATCATGAACTCTCAAAAGAAATCATTCCCTCCTAACTATAGAAGCATCAATAATTTTGAATGCTTTAAATGTCATAATTATGGGCATGATGCAGCCAATTGCAGAAGCAGATCATTTCAGTCACAAACAAGCAGATTCTACACAGAAAGGCATTCTGGTTTCTTTAAGGGATATTGTTTTTCATGCAGAATGTATGGTCAAAAAGCAGTTAATTGCAATAGAAGGAAGAATAGAAAAACACATTATGATCCCTACGCTTATTTTTCTAGTCACGCAAGATGTTATACTTGTAACAAGTATGGACATGTAGAAAAGGAATGCAGGATGAATAGATCTGAGAGATTGGATAGTTTCCATCACACAATAAGAAATTTCAAGCAAAGCTGGAAAAAGAAGGAGAACCAGTCAGAAACGTAGGGAATATTGACCCTACTGCAGTCATCTGCTTCTAAAGCTTACTTCTCATAATGACTGCAGGAGAAATGTGAGATACATTAGAAGAATCTGTAATGTATCATCACAGGGGGAGCAATGTATGGTGATTCTCATATGTGGTTTGGTAATTCTGGTTATGTTTATTTCTGACAGTGCATATGTTGTGAAAAAGACAGGTACAGGCAGTATAAGTTCAGGGGGAGATGAAGGAGTGAAATTTTTTCTATATTTCACTTTGCATACGCGGGTTTTATGAATAAAAGTCGCGTATACACGAGAGTTCCAGCAGACACAGAAGCGTATGCTTTTCTGTTAAGGAAAACAGTGAGATGGCTCAAGAACAGGAGCACTGGTTCAGGGGGAGCATCAGTCTAAATATTGATGATTGTATTGTTGGCATTGTATCTGCTTATTGCTTGGTTCTCATGATGACATGATACATGGTTTCTTATGATGAAATTATGGATGAGCCCTGTTTGCTTTTTGCTGAAGAATATATTTTGTTTTCACACATGGATGAGTTGGAAGTCTTATGATATGGATAGATCATGCAGAATTTGTTGCTGATGAGTTTTGTCACAATTGAGATCTTTTTCCCACACATGTTACATCATGATAAATCTTGAAGATCTTGGTGATATCAGATCACATGGATGATTGCTTGACTCACATTGTCTATCGAAGAAGTTGTTCTGGTATGATAATTCCTCTTGGGAAGAATATGTTGATGCTGCAAAGAGTCTGAAGGCTTGGATATTGATGTGCTTATGCTACAACTGTTGGATGACACTTGAAGTCATGGATACATTATTTGATGATACAAGTCTATGGTGTTTTCTCATGCTATATTTCATGATGATTCCCACATATGTTTCTACAAAGAGGAAATAAAAAGTTCACCTTGATGAAGACAAGAGATTGAGTTGATAGCTGATTTCTACAGAAAGACACTATGATGATGGAAACATAGACCTGGTCACAGGTTGATGATTGAAAAAGAACTAGTAGTGGTGCATTCCTTATCGGGTCCTGATTAGAATCTGGGTTCACCAAGAAACAAAGTTCTCAGACAGAAGCTTGGAGTAGTCTCTGCCTTGCAGAGGATCAGATCTGATTAAAATTCTGAAGATTAATTTGGATATGCGGGTTTCCTGAAATACAGTCGCATATATACATGAGTTCATACATAGAAAACCGCATATGGTTGGTTGCTAAAAAATTTTGTTTGGGGTCAGCATTCTTCAGCACAGCTGCAGTACTGTTTGGTATCTCTGATACTGTATGGTTTCTCTAGTTGCACAAGCTAAAGAGGAGTTTTGGTCATATGGAAAGGATGCATTGGATGCACAGTTTCAGGGAGAGCATTAGCCTTTCCAATTGTAATGCATTGTTGGCATTATGATGATTCTGAAATATGATCTCTCTCTTGAGGTCTTTTTGGTTTTGGTTATAAAAAGTCACATTTGTAATTTGATGAAAATGCTATGACCTATGATGTAAATTGTAATATTCAGTCATGTAAAGGGCTTGTTCAAATTTGTAAACCCACTTGGTTGGGTACTTGAGTCTCTTATGTAAATCCCCTTGGTTGGATCATTGATGTAAGTATGAGTCATTGGTGATAAGAAAGGTCATAGAGTCATGTACTTCATTGAAAATTATGATTGAATATTCAGCATGAACTCAGGGGGAGCATGGTAACTTCAGTGCACATCAGATCTACAGAGCTCTTCTTTCTACAAGGGAAGAAAAACCTTGTCTTGGTTTTGATCCGCCCTTTGCCCTTGATTTCAAAGGGGGAGAGTAACATGGTGTTTGAATAAGGGGAGATTATGTGTTTGAATAGGGGGAGAATATCATGGTGTTTGCATAATGGTTATAATCAATGTAACTATCTGATTTTGATGATCAAACGCCATCGTGGTTGCCATCAAGTCCAAAGGGGGAGATTGTTGGCAATATGATGCGGAGTGTTGTCCTTGATGGCAACCCACTTGATGAAGTTGATAGCAACCTACTTAATAAAGTTGATGGCAACATATTTGATGAAGTTGTGCTTGATAGAACCTACTTATTAATGAAGTAAACCCACAATGATGCAGAGTGTTGTTCTTTGATGGAAACCTACTTGATAAGTTAAGGAGGAGATTTTTGGCAATGTGATACAATGTGTTGACTTTAATGAAATCGGCTTGATGAAGATGTCCTTGATGGAAACTATCTTGATGAGTTGTAAATGATGTAAATCTAATGTATCTACTAATCAGTTCAGAAGTAGCAGAAGAAAGGAATTCAGAAAGTGTCAGAATAATGATGAACAGGGTATGTCACAAGGCATACGCGAGTTTGTAAAGGGGAAGTCACGTATGTACGTGGAAAGGAATGTGCCAAGTAGCATATGGCTATTTGCGCTCTAAATTTAGAAAACCAGGGGACATTACCATGGTATTGACCCATAGTATTGAGCGCTTGATTATCTAGTTGATCCCGTCCAGGAATACCATCGGAAGTTAAAATGGTTTTGACTCATGGTATTGATAAAGGCTAAATCTATATAAGGAGAAGAAGATCATAGTGCAAAGGTGTGCATGAGTCTGGGTTTTAATTAATACTTCACTCTGAAGTATATCTGAATGGAATGGGTAACAGTTTGTTGGTTGATCTGAATTCATGATGCACCTATGAAGAAAATGATGAAGAGGGATCTCTAGATCTGAAATGTCAATGTATTTTGTAGATCTGCTTATGGAATGTTTAGATCTGAGATGAGGCGAAATACTTTCTAAAGTGAAGGATGAAATCTGAGTTGTTTATCTGATCTAAAGAGCTGCACAGTCCTGAAATGTTACAAATATATACGCAGGTTCGCTTCAGTAAAAGCGTGTGTATATGCGGGTATGCTTAATTAAAATCGTGTATGGGTAGTTAGGGTTTTCTGAAGAATGCACAAAAGTATACGTAGGTTGGTTTCTAAGAAAGCGCGTATACACGCAAGTTCAGTGAAATAAAAGCGCGTATGGAATCTAGGGTTTTGCTGAAATATGTGGTATGAAATATCTGATCTGTTCTGTTGTTTTACTACTATATGTTAATGATGTATTCATATAGATCTGGGTTGTTAGATGATGATTATGCTACTGATTATGTTGATGAAAGATCAAGTTGTTGATTGATTGATTGATGATTCAATGAATGAATTGATAGGGTTAGAAGTTTCAGTTTGATGCATATTGAGCTTAAATGTGTGGAGTGGGTCCAGTCTAAAAATATGATGAAAAGTGGCCTACAAGTTGTGTCGTATTGAATATATTGGATCCAGTATGAAAATTGATGAAACATGGTCCATGGTGGTGCTGAGGGTCGAAGCCTTCAGTGAGGGGGTTGTAGCTCCCTTCCAGTGGTAGCTAGTAAATGAGTGCAGGGGGTAGTAGCTCCCTTCCAGGAGAGGCTGGTAAACGAGAGCAGGGGGTTGTAGCTCCCTTCCAGGAGAGGCTGGTAAACGAGAGCAGGGGGTTGTAGCTCCCTTCCAAGAGAGGCTGGTAAACGAGAGAAGGTTGCAGCCTTCTGCAGGTGGGTGCCTGCGTGCTGGTATGAGTCTGCGCCAGTACATTGTTGTAAAATGTTTTCTTTATAATAAAATATTGAAGACAGAGACGACGGCAGTGGTGGTTTTCTCCCGATTTGGGTTTCCACCTTAAATCCTGGTGTTCATGTGTGTTGCTTATGTGTGATGGTTTATTCTATTATCACTGCACATGTTTATTGCTAACTAAACATCATATGAATGAATGATGCACAGAACTAAGTAAAGAATTAAATGCATAAA
The DNA here is from genome assembly GCA_034641835.2 of Pinus albicaulis. Lineage (NCBI taxonomy): Eukaryota > Viridiplantae > Streptophyta > Pinopsida > Pinales > Pinaceae > Pinus > Pinus albicaulis. Next base: position 393,678,493 of record CM076573.1, read on the forward strand.
TAAGATCTCTGTATATACGCTAGTTGTATGAAGGATATCCGCGTGTATACGTGAGTTGTGTTCAGGAAAGTAGCGTATGGGTTTTAAGGAAAGAAAAAGTGCAAAGTTTTGAGTATGCTCTAAATACTGATTCACCCCCCCCCCCCTTCAGTATTTTTCCCAACAAACATTTGGTATATTAGCCAGTTGAGCCACCAGGCATAACATTTTTGGTGACTCCATTGGGGATTTTGATTATTTTTCATCCTAGATACCTTTAAATATCTCAGATTGCCCCTCGATTCAAGAACATTTGGTATATTATCCAGTTGAGCCACCAGGCATAACATTTCTAGCGACCATACTGGGGATCTGAGTCAAATTTCATCTTAGGTGACCTTAATACTTCATAAAACCCCTTGAGTATAGGCAGCCCTCTTCAAGCACTACCAAGCAAATTTTAATCATGGTAAAACTTATTTGAATCAGTGACAAACTAACGAAACCTTAGGATTCTCTTAAAAACTTATCAAACCTTGAAGGATCAGCTAGCTTAGCCATAAGAGTAGACTTGTTTGTCTCATCACCGTAGTTAAGTGTTGAAACAGATTTAGGACACTCTTAGAACCCATAGGACTAAAAAAACTCAGAAAACCCAAAAATATTTCAGATTGGTATTCAAATAAACATGGTGGTGGACCATAAAACCTTTTACCTCCAAAAGAGCTAAAAATTTCCACCTGGTGACTCCACAATCCTAAACAGACCTTAAGACTCCATTAGGAAGACCCATTATCATCATAATATCATATAAACTTAGTAAGAGGAATTTAGGATTAAATTTTTCTTGTTAAAAAGATCATTTAGCCTCTTAAATATTGTCATATTCGGTTAAACTCTTCTTGTTTAGTTGGGTCTGAAAAACACAGCATAGTGGCTCCTAGAAAGATTTATACTAGAGCTTACCCTGACCCAAACCCTCCTGAGATAGTTGATAACCTTGAAATAATCCTTAGGAAGTCTCCTAAGGTTAAATCTTCAACTATTTCAGATCACCCCTTAGAGCTAATTCTGTTCCTGAAAACCTTGCAGCTCTACAACAATCACAAGTTGACTTAAGAAATCCATTTAGAACTAGGTCGCTTGATGATTTAGATCAGCTAGATTCAGAATCTTCACTTTCATCCCTAGAAAGAAGTGAACATCTTGGTAGTAGAGAAACTACACCACCTGATTTACATTTCCTTTACAATTTAGGTGTCTCTCATCCAAGATCTACTCAACAATCTATTGTTGGTCCACCCACATTTTTTCTTCATACATCCATTGTCCAAACCACTTCATCCCAACCCACTTTCACTCTTGTCAACCCACCACTTGTAAACCCCCCACTGTTTCCACAACCTCCTATCATGGCAACATGGTATGCTCCCCTTGTCCTTCCTTTACCTTTAGTCAATCTTCCACAAGACTATCAGTCCAAGATACCATTGTATGATGCCAGTAATGCAACTACTGCTTCACAACATATGGATAAGATGAATGACTACTTTGACAGAAATGAGATTGATGATGAAACTGTCAAACTTAGATTATTTGCTCAGAGTTTAGGGGGAGAAGTAAGAAAATGGTTTAAAGGCTTAACCCCTCACAGTGTTAATGATCTCTAGGCCTTCCATCAGTTATTCCTAAACAAATGGGAAGTCAGAAAAAATCCTCTTCAAATACTTTCTGATTACAAGAATCTCCAAAGAAACGTTGGGGAAAGTGTTCAAGCCTATTTCACTAGGTTTAACAGTGTTTACAATGCCCTTCCCCAGACTTAAAACCTCCACAAGGCTCAGCTTTAAACAAGTTTCCTGAAGGATTTGATCCTGAGATGGCCTATCAACTGAGAGGGAGAGATCCTTTGACTCTTGAAGATATGAAAAAAGGAGCTCTTGCTGTGGAAGTTAATTTAATGGAGAAAAGAGCAATAATGAAGAATGAAAAGAGAGTGTCCTTTAGAGAGGAATCCACACCTTCCACATCTAGCTCAAATATGGAGAGAATGATGGAGGAGATGATGAAAAAGATGAGCATACCTGAGAGAGCACAAGCTATTCAAAACCAAACAGCTCCTCAAAATAGAAATCAAAACCAAAATCATAATTTTAGGAGAAACCAACCTCAGAACAGACCAAGGGAGGATGATCAACAAATTACTCCTCCTTTTCATCAAAACTATGTGAGTGAGGTTGAAGAAACATTAGAAAAAACAAAGGAAGATGACATCAACATGCTGGGAGTAGACAATGATGATTTTGAAGTTCATTATAATAGAAAACAAGGTCTATACACACCCTATGATGACAAGAGAGCAGAAGATTAATTTTATTATCAAGAAATGGAAAATGTTATCATAGAAACTACAAAGGAATATGACCTTAGAATCAAAAGCAATCAAGAAAATCCAAAAACTAAAACCTTTGACAAATCTGCATAAAAAAACACTATAAATAAACCCAAAGTTTCAAAGCAGAAAGATAAGACAGTAGCTGTAAATTTTGATAAAAACAAAGAAAAAGGCACTCAAAATACTGAAAAACAGAGTGTAGACCTGAGTAACGTTAGCACCTCAGCTAATGCTCCTGTTAAAACAATTTTGACAAATGTAAATAGAGTAAATCAGCAAACTAATTTTGCCGATAGAGTGGTAGTTAATAAGGCTAAAACAAGCACTTCAAAGAATCAGATGCCTTTTAGTTTGGAGCAAGAAATTGCTAGAATCAAAATCTATGTTCCTCTCATTGAATTAGCCGCCCAAGATGTATATAGATCTCAAATTTTGAAGGCTTTAAACATAGAAGAAAATAATGAGACCGTCAATCTTAATTATGACTAGAAAAGTGTAGAAATTTGCTGAATAATGAAGATTTATCCACCGAGATTATCCTGATCGCATATCAATTCGAATTCATATGCAACACATAATCTCTTCCACTCAGATCATCACACATGCGGAAATAAAACAAGCGGTATGCGATCAAAAGATCATCAAAACATCACACACATTACACAGCATGTATGGGGAAAGCTTATAGCTAAAAACCCCTCAGCTATTGTGTATATTATAATGGAGAGAACATGTAACAGTACATAGCACAATACTCCTCACAAGTACTCAGTAATATCTCATAAAGTTACACACAAACTAGCTTGGTTTTGAACAAGTCACGGGTTCAAAACTCATCCACTAATTGCCTACCTCTATTGCGCAATCAAGGCTGGTCTAATGAGAGATCCAAGGTTCGAATCTCCTTGGCTTGACAGTGCAATCATCATGGGAAATTCCTCCAAGTGTGGTGCAAATCTCATGCACAACTGATTGCACAACTGATATCTATCTCAACCCTTTCATCTACCTCTTTCACTGGTCTCCACTGAATTGTCCATGCACTGTAGTGAACTGATGTGTTCTTGAGTTGAATACTGAGTTAATAATTAGTGAATTAAATAACATTTAATTCACTCCACTCATTACTAGTTGATTAGCTAGTTAAACTAATCACAACTAGTTCAACTAAGTTAAACCGAACACAACTCCACCAACTCTCTCATCAACTCCACCAAATTTCTGCTACTGAAGTCAACCATGCATGAGCTCACCAAACCCCTAGGAATAGCATAATTCCTCTGTCAGATGCATGAGCCACTTCTGTAGCTACAACTGAAGTGCTCTAAGAGAGTAAACTGAAGTTTAGAGTCCAAATATTATTAAGGGTAAATAATATTTGACTTTTCTATTTTTAGGATAGGCAGTCTAAAAATAGACTTCGACCTAAATGTCTAAAAATAGAGGTCCATCTATTTTTACCAACATGACCAATACTCCAAGAATAACATACTGCAACTCCTGGACCATGCTCCATATGTCTAAAAATAGACATAGTCTAAAAATAGACTTTGCGCCAAAAATAGCCTGTGGGCCCACTTAGTGAAGGCGACTTCATTTCACTAAGCTCCATCATCTTGCTGCATTTTCAACAAAAAGCTCATATTTGGTCCTAAGATTAAGGGTAGATATCAAGAGGGACCAGTTCCTCCTTTTTATGTTAGTTTAAATGTTCATGACAAAATTTTGCATAATGCCATGCATGACTTAGGGGTCTCCCACAATTTGATGCCCAAAGTTGTTATGGAGAGCCTAGGCCTTGAAATCACTAGGTCATATAAATATCTTTACTACTTTGACTCAAGCAAAGTGAAATGTTTAGGATTAATCAAAGACCTCTGTGTTAACTTAGCACAAATTCCAGCCAAGTGTTTAGTCATGGATATTGTAGTGGCTGATGTACCCCCAAATTATGGTATGTTGTTATCAAGATCTTGGGGAGCTAAGTTACAAGGAACTATTCAGATGGACATGACATATGCGACCATCCCTGTTTTTAATCAAACAAGAAGACTTTACAGGGAGTCCCATATGCAGTACATGGTTACTAGCCAAGAGAGACCACAGAACTCTCCTCTTTATTCTGTAACACTGGCCTTGACTCATTCATCTTGTTCAATGATGAAACATTCACTAAACAAGTGACCTTAACTGATTTAATGGCAGATAGACAGGAGGAGGAAGACGAGACAGAACTGTCGAAACAGTTTGCTAAACCCGAAAACTACAGCAAACAGAACACAGGTCTAGAGCTACAAATCATTCTTCCTTCGCTTTTTAACCTTGAGAGTCAATAAAGTAGCCCTCAACACAATGAAAAACCTAAGGAATTAAAACGAATTCGACGAAGTGTTGATCCTCAAGAACAATCCGAAAGCATGCTAGTTGAAGAGGATAGTAACCAAACTGATGAAACCGAAACTAGTCCTCTCTGGAGTATGCATTTTGATGGATCTTTTACTAAGAGTGATGCAGGTGTGGGAGTGTGGCTTCACAATAAAATCAACAATCATACTGAAGGGCACTCCTGCAAATTAAACTTTTAATGCACCAATAACATAGCCGAGTATGAAGCCTTGCTTTTAGGCCTGCATTTATTGAAGAAATTAGGGACAAAAAGAATAAAGGTTCATGGTGATTCAGAACTAATAATTAGGAAAGTGAATGGGTAATATACCGCGAAACATCCCAGACTTAAAGCCTATCGAAACGATGTCATGGATTTATTGAAAACATTCGAGGAATTTAAACTAATTTTTGTCCCAAGAAATGAAAATATTCAAGCTAACAATTTGGCTTTTACTGCTAGAACGTGCCTAACTCCTTACGAAACCAAACGATGCACAACTCAAATTAAATTCAAACCAGCTATCCCTGATAACGAGAAATATTGGCAAGTGTTTGATGGAGACAAACAAATAGAAGACTTCCTGCAGTTCAGAAATGAATTTGAACTACCAAGTTCGGATTCAGACTATGAAACAGACTATCCTAGTGAAGAAAATCTACTTTATAAAGAAGAAGAGTCTCTAGAGATTACTGATGTAAATCTGTTGTCTAAAAAACTTGAAAACACAACATAAATGGTTGCAGAATTAGAAAAAGAAGACTTAGAAACTCTGCAGTCTAACAATCAAGGTTGCCAAAGGGTCTGGTCCCTTTAGAAGAGTTGTTTGATTTCAATGATGTGGCCAAGAAACCCAAACTGGAACCTGTTGAGACTGAGGTTTAAGAGTGTAATATAGGCAGTGAACTAAAACCAAAGATGATCAAACTGTCTAAAACTTTACCAGCTCACATCAAACTGAAATACATAGAATTGTTTAAAGAATTTTCTGATATTTTTGCATGGAGTTATGAGAATCTGAAATCCTATGATACTAAAATAATTCAGCAAAAGATACCTCTCAAGGAAAACCAAAAGCCATTTAAACAAAAACTACGTAGAATAAACCCTGTTCAGTTACCTTTGGTTGAGAAGGAAATCAAGAAAATGTATGAAGATGGTATTATTGTCCCTATTAGATATTCAAAGTGGGTGTCTAATTTAGTGTCATTTAGGAAGAAAACAGGAGAGATTAGGCTTTGTATTGACTTTAGAGACTTAAAAAAAGCCTCATTGAAGGAAAACTACCCTTTACCCAAGATGGGTCATGTTTTACAAAGGGTAGTTGGTTCTAAGAGAATTTCTTTGCTAGATGGCTACTCATGATACAATTAGATATTAGTACATCCTGATGATCAACTAAAGACAGCTTTTACTACACCTTGGGGCACTTTCATGTATGTGAAAATTCCCTTTGGTTTAATGAATGCTGGTGCTACTTTCCAGAGAACCATGGACATTGCATTCTCGGAAGAATTGGGCTACTTCATCATTATTTACCTTGATGATGTCACTGTTTTTTCCAAGACAAATGAAGAGCACTTAGAACACTTGAGAAAAGTTTTCGAGAAATGCAGAAAGTTTGGGATATCTTTAAATCCAAAGAAAACATTGTTTGGTCTCCAAGAAGGTAAACTTATTGGGCACATCATATTAGAAGAGGGGATAAAGATAGACCCAAAAAGGATCGAGGCTATATTGCAACTCACTCATCCTTGAAACATCAAGGAACTCCAATCTTTCATTGGAAAGATAAATTTCTTAAGAAGGTTCATACCCAACTTGGCTGAACTCCTTAGAAACATTACAAACATGCTGAAAAAGGAACAAGGAGTTAAATGGACCTTGGAATCAAAGAACACTTTTGAGATGGTAAAACAAGCATTAACCAAAACACCAGTTCTAATAAGTCCCGATTTTTCAAAAGATTTTTACATTTTTTCATTTGCATCAGAACATACAATAGTTGTTGTCCTATTGCAGAAAAATCCACAGGGACAAGAGAAGCCCATCAAATTCTTTAGCAAGGCATTGAGGGATTCCCTTCTGAAGTACAACATTATGGAAAAGCAAGACTTTGCCTTAGTTAAAGCCTTAAAAGACTTCAAAGTTTACATTTTGCACTCCCACATCATTGCCTTTGTCCCAAATTTAGTTGTGAAAGACATTCTAACACAGGACCCAGATGGTAAGAGACGTAAGTGGATAGTTGTGATACTTGAATATGGTTTAGAGATCAACCCCACTAGACTCATTAAAGGCCAAGGACTAGCTACATTAATGGCCGAATCCAATTTTGAAGTTCTTGATATAAATATGATAAATGCTTTAGATGAACAAGATGAATTTTCAACTCCCATTGTCGAAGATAATTTTATGAATTCCTCTTGGTATGCTGATATTTTATATGTTTTGCTTAATTTAAATACACCTCCTGGTTTATCAAAAATAAAGGCAAGGTTTTTAAAGTTAAAATTTGTAAACTACTGCATTATAGATAAATGTCTTTATTGGAAAAAAGCAAGTGGGATATTGCTTAAATGTTTGCCTGAGAATGATGAGGAGAAGGTTAAGCACGAGTTCCATGAAGGAGAATGTGGAGGCCACCTCTACTGGAAGACAACAGCCAACAAAATCCTTAGAGCCGGTTACTATTGGCCCACCCTCTTTCTAGATGTACACAAGATGATAATTGCCTGCCATAAATGCCAACTTTTTGAAGGCAAAAAAAAAATTCTTCCCTTACCTTTGCATCCAATCACTGTTGAAGCTTCTTTTCAACAGTGGGGTTTAGAATTCATAGGAGAAATCCATCTACCTTCATCTGCCCAGCATAGATGGATTCTCACTGCAATAGACTACTTTACCAAATGGATAGAAGCCATCCCTTCTAGGCAAGCCAATGACTCTGTCATCATAAAATTCATTGAGACTCATATCCTCTCTAGATTTGGTTGTCCTAGGAAGATCATCACTGATAATGCTGCAGCATTTGGATCCAAAAATATGGTTGAATTCTGTCACAAATATCAGATTACATTGAGCCATTCTACTGCTTATTACCCTCAAGGTAATGGGCTAGAAGAATCCTCAAACAAGATTTTGGTGAGCATAATCAAGAAGTTGCTGGAAGACAACAAGAAGTCTTGGCACACAAAGCTAGTACATGCACTATGGGCTGACAGATTGACACTTAAGAAATCTATTGGAATGTCACCCTACCAGCTTGTGTATGGAATAGATGCAATTTTTCCAACCAACCTTGGCGTACCAGTTATGAATTTTATTTAAGAAGTGAAGTCTTAATACAATGACATGATCAAAAGGATTAATCAGACCATACATCTTCAGCAAACCAGAGAGGAGTTTTACAACAGAGCGTTACAAAAGCAAGAGAGCATCAAGAAGCTTTTTGATAGAAGAACAAAAGCCAATAATTTCAACATTGGGGACAAAGTGTTAAAGTGGGACTCAAGGAGAGAACACAAGGGCAAGCATGGGAAATTTGATTACTTATGGCTTGGCCCTTATCTCATTCATTCTACTACTGGTAACAATGCTTATTTCTTGCAAGAGTTGAATGGAGCTAAACTGTTTGGAGGTCCTCTCAATGGCAGGATGCTCAAACATTATTTCTCTTGATCCTATCATGTTTGAAAGCTTTTTTTTATCTTTTTTCTCATTATAAATATGTATAAATTTGAATAACTGTTAAATTATTCACCAAGATTATCCTGATCACACACTATTTGAGCTTCATGCATAATACATAACCTCTTCTACCATTGATCATTAATTGCGGAAATATAAACAATCGCATGCACACATTAAAACCATAAACAATCACACATATAAACACAGTATTTATGGGAAAGCTTAAAGCTGAAAACCCCCAACTATCTGTATATTATAATGATAGAGATCATGTAACAATAATTGTATAAACTCCTCACAAGCTCTCAGTACAATCTCCAATTGTTACACACTACACAAGCTCAGATCTCACAAAACACATGCTCCAATTTGCTCCACCTATTAGCCTGCCTCTACTGCGCAATCCAAGATGAATAATGGCCCAATCTAAGTTCGAATCCACCTGGTGTGTACTGCGCAATCCTCATTGGCATCTCCATCAATGTGTGGTGTAAACTCATGCACCAATATAGTCACAACTGATAGTCACACTGCTCTTTCACCTACCTCTTCACTGGTCTCCACTGAAACTGTCCATGCACTGAAGTTAACTGATGTATTCTTTCGTTGATTAATGAGTTTATAATTAGTGAATTAATTAATAATTAATTCACACTACTCTCACTAGTGTATCAATCAGTTAGACTAGATACAACTAGCTCAACTATGTTTAGATTAGTTAAACTGAACACAACTCCATTAACTTCCTCAATAAACTCCACCAAACTCTCTCACATGAGTTCTAACTAAAGTATCCATGCAATAGCTCCACTTAACCCTTAGGAATAGCGTAATTCCTTCTGTTAGCTCCTGTGCCACATCTGTGCACTTAACTGAAGTGCTCCAAGAGAATAAGATAATGTTTATAGTTCAAATATTATTAAGAGCTAATAATATTCGACATATCTATTTTTAGACTGGCAATCTAAAAATAGATTCCGCCCAATATGTCTAAAAATAGAAGTACATCTATTTTTTCCGACTTGACCAACCATCCACAAATAGCATCCTGCAACTCATAGAACATGATCCATATGTCTAAAAATAGACATAGTCTAAAAATAGACTTTGCGCCAAAAATAGCCTGTGGGCCCACTTAGTGAAGGCGACTTCTTTTCACTAAGCTCATCATCTTGTTGCATTCTCAACAAAATATTTCATCCATCATTGCATTCAAAGTTAGAAAAATCAAAAATACAAAAACAATGGAAAGAGAAAAGAGGGCAGATTGTAAAAATAAGAAAGGTACAACCCCATACCAAAAAAGAGAAACAAAATTTGTAAGTGTGCAAGCTCAAATGCCGCTCCTAAGAAACACACTTCTAGTTAGTCATACAGCCTAATCATGACTAATTAGTTTTCAATTTACTGCTGATAGGTTAGTGAAATTATATTTGACAAACAGCTTAATCTTGGCTTATCAGTTAGGTAGATTAGGATAGAAAATAAAGTTTCAAACAAGCTCAAAATCCGAACCTCAGTTTAAAAAAGAAGAATGACTCTAATCTGTTTAAAATCATGAGTCAAAGATAGAAGCAAACTGGTTATAATATGCCCAAAACTTGAACCAGAAAAGAATGTAAGATAGCTCAAACAAAAGTCAAAAACAAAGCTGAAGAAAAGAAAAGGACGTGCTTAAAACTTTCAGATCTTAAGCCTTCACCATTTTTGATTGAATTTTTTACAAATAATAGTCTATGTGCAGCTTGTTTTTATGCCATAGATCAGCAACAAGTTAGACTATTCAATCCTGACTTGTATGCTTTTAAATTTCTGTCTTAGAAATTAATGAGTAAAAATATGTTAGACAGTCTAATCCTAACAGATAGTAGATTAGGTAGAGAAGCTTATGAACTCAACTATATAATTTGAGTTCATGGAGAAATAATAAGTATACTTAGATTATTTTTTTTCTTTCCAAAGAATAAAATGTTTGTAAAAAGAGTTTGCCAATCCAAATGCACTCTGAAAAAAGAAAAAATGTTAGATCAATAGGATTGGGTAGGTAGAAAGCTTGTTTGATAGAGTTCCATTGTTTTTTCACGTCTGCTAACATTATCATAACAGAAGAAGATCATCCAAGTGAAGAAAGTTGCTGCCCAATGGATGAGGCATTGATCAGCCCCCCAAAGAATACAAGTCTGAAGTTCTTGACACCTTCAAGAAGGTACCATCCCCATGTAGAGCCACTGTTAGCCACCTATAAAATTTGTCATATCAAATGGTGGCTAAATAATTTTTTAAGCCTTTAAGAAACAAGTTTTATTGCCAAAATTGTTATTTCTTGAAGTCTTATTAAGATGACTTATTCTTGAGTTAATCTTCATTGCTGTTTCCCTCTCAATTCTGAAAAATCTGTTGTTTTCCTGAAGAAAACACTGCTGCAAAAACTCCATTTTTCCCTCATTTTACCCCTCCTTTCACTCATTGTTAACCTTCATTTTTTACCCCCTTTTTCCCATGAAATTCCTCTATTTTTCCTTATTTCCCTTTTTCCCTTCAAAAAATCCCCTTTAATAAGGTTTAAAACTCATTTTTAAACCTTACCGAAACCCCCCAAAATCCTTTGAAAATCCTTGAAAATCCATAAAAACCCACTTTTTACATTATAGGCCTAAGCCCCTTTGGGCTAAGCCCTAAACCACTTCCCCACCATGCGACTTGACACTGGAACCAATCGTTAAAGCCCAAAGGCGCTTATCGCAATTGGAACTTCCGACGAGCACATTTCTTTTTGTTATTTAAAAATCCCCAATGCGATTGGCCCTTTTGTTATAAACCCCCAATCCCTTGCTTCCTTTGAAAAACCTGGAGCCCGCAATCGGGCGCTAAAACATATAAATAAACCCTCCCTAAAGCCAATTTCCCTTTGTATTTTATTAAAAGCCCCATTTTTTCATATTATAAAGAGCCCCGACGGTTCATTGGTTGGGCGAACCTCCACCATTGATCTTAAACCAATCAACGATCAGAAAAATCTCGCATCGGAGATTTTATTGGGCACGTTAAAATATTTTATTTTCCCCCTCTGATTAGCCACCTTCCGATGGATTCTCAGTCGTTGATCTCCCCCACCAAGACCCAGATCCAACAGCCCTTATTACTCTGTTCAATAGCCCACCCCTCCACCTTTTGGACCTCTGATTCATTCCCCACCGTTGATCTGGCCCTAAGATCAATGGCCCTCAATCAATCGCATCGGAGCTTTTTATCCTTTGCCCCTGCTGATCACAATCCTCCGATTGCATCTGGGTCGTCCATACATTAAGATCTGATGGTCCAGATCAATCCTCGCACCTTTGGTTAATTTCATAAACCCCGCTTTGTAATGTCCTCTGATGAATATCCGTCGTTGATCTCTGCATATCAATGGCTCGCATTTACCCATTCTCTGCCCGACCCCTCACCTCACATTTTATTTTTTAACCCCCAGATCAAATCTCCACCATTGATCTATTTCATCCAACGGTCCATAATAAACCCGATAGGCCCAACTCTCTTGGGTCCTACCCATCCCAAATCAAATCTCCACCGCTCATTCCTTGATCTGACAGTCCAGATCAAAACCACTCAGACCCTGCCCCACATCTTATCATCTGAGCATCTCATTTCCATCGCGCTCTCCTCTCGACCGTCTGATCTAAAGCCCCAGATCTAATGGCCAACGCGCAGTTTTGCGTAAATTTAAGCCCGATAGATAACTCCTAAAATTCACGCGATATGGGTGGTTTTGAAAAGCCACGTGTCAGGCTCTAACGCATATCGCGTTCAAAAATTTAAAACCGCCTATCTCCCTTTTTGTTGCACAAAAACAGTGGTTTCTATAGCCGAAACCACTTTACCCCATTTGTATTGCATTCCATCACGTTTAATCTTCGTCGTTGATCTCTGTAGATCAACGATCCCAGTTTAATTTTTCCCGTAGTTCATCGCCCTCCACCCATCCTCCAAGGGTATTCTTAAGTCATTCTTAACCGTTGATCTCTGTGGCCGATTTCATCCGATGGCCCACGATCTTTCTGAAACCCCAATTTCAATTTTAACCCTTTTAGCCTCCGCCAAAGGTTTTTCACTTATTTTCTTTGCATTTTCTTCCATTTCGCGAATATATGACCCCCTCCACATTATATTTCCCCGATCGATATCAACCGTTGATCTTTACAAGATTGACATCCCCGTCTTAATCTCCCCACCGTTTATTTGACTGCCTCCCTTTGAACCTCAATGAGCAATCCTCGTCATTGGATGCTTTCATCCAACGGCTGCAATCTAACCTAAACCATCTGAAGTAGTTAAACCTTATCCCGCAACATTTTTCTAATTTTTCTTTGATTGTGAAGTTTTTTATAGTTTTTCAACTATTTTAAAATAAAATTGAAGGTTGGGGATGACGATCTCCTAGGCCTTTATTCATTGAAGAAGATTACTCTGCAGGGTTCCATACCATGTTTCATCAGTGCATCATGAGCACTGATGCCATTTTAAAACCCTCTGCACACCTGCACATCAACAAGACACATTAAATTTTAATCAATCAAAGAGTATCAGTGTTAAAGGATCCAGTCACAACAGAGATGAAGAATTGAAGAACCAATTACACATTTTTGAGGGATTATGGCCTAAATCGACTATCTAAAGCCTAATCCACTCAATTAAACTCAATTTGAAGAACAGAAGACCGAATTTAGGCCTAATTATGCCTAACACACAGAATCAAATCAAATTAACAGTGTTTGAAGAAAGAAATAATATCTATCAGTCCAAGAAAGCCTCCACTGCCACATCAGAGGCTAATTGAATCCTCACAGCTACCAAAAGCCACCTGCATCCTCAAAGTATTCAAAAGAGGCCATATTTATTACCAGAGAAAAATATATTTTCATCAATACAGCTGAACAGTTAATCCAACCAAAGGAACTTATTGTAAACTGTCAGCAGAGTTATTACAAGGATAACGAAGAGTCTTAAAGTCAAAAAAATATTCCCAGCAAGCTTCATACTTAATTTAAAACAATTAATACAGAGGAATATCTGAAATCTTCTCCTTTGAGCCCCTCAAAGTCCGAGAAGCATTAAACTGTATTAATTGAACTTAGAATATCTTTTATCCGATCCCACCTCCTCATTTCTTTTATAAATACTTATGTAGAAGATGAGATAATGTTGGTCACTGCATATCTGTTGTATGTAAATAGTTTACTGAAGCTGCTATAAGCTCTGTTTGTAATTGAAGATACCTAAGTTGAGATGAAAAGTTTGAAGCTGTAGAGAACCACTGGACTTGAAGATTCTAACTGGTTTGAAGCATCAAATACAAGCTGATTTATGGGATCCTGGTCTATGTCAACGGTGATGTTTTTCTTATTGTAAATTGTTATTTTATTTCTGTTTCCATTTTGTCCATCTTCTCTGATAAAGAATAGCAATTATAGAGTTAGGATTTACTGTCGAAGGTACCCTTCTCTTACTGATAAGCTTTATCTACATGTTTTCTTCCAAAATTGTGTATTTAAGAATGATTTAATACAGTCCAAGCAGTTAGGAACGTTGGCGTTCCCTCGTCCTACTGTCCAAACTAAACATTGTTCTTGAATGTTATTTTCAGTATTTACTAAGTAAATTTGAACTAGGGAAGTCTATGGTGAGCCCTGTCCTCTAGTTTTATCTCTAAAGGTTGTCTGAAAGTTTCCCTAAGTGTATGTTGAAAGCAGGCTAGGTTCAAAGTCCTTACCTGATCTTAGACTATTCTTTGTTATCTTATGTGTTGTCTTGATAAGTTTGCTAATTAAAGCAGAGCTAGGGAAGTCTATGGTGAGCCCTATCCTCTAGTTTCTTCTCCAACAGTTGCTTTGAAAATTTTCCCTTAGAATACGCTGAAAGTAGGATAGGTTCAAAGTCCTTACTTGATCTTAAGCTATTCTTTTTCGTGTTTTAAATGTTTTCTATTGAAAGTGCATCAAAAGCAGGCTAGTTTCGAAGTACTTACCTGATCTTAGATTAATTTTATGTCTTTCTTAAGTGCATGCCGAAAGCAAGATAGTTTCGAAGTACTTACTTGATCTTAGGTTGCTCTTTGTTCTTCATTTGTTTAATTCCCCTTCTTATTGTTTCATTTCATTCCATAAAATCAACTTTAAAGAGATCCTTAGACATAGATGACTTGCCCCATGGACCACTCTTGAACCTTGTTGTTTCAATTAAATCCTACTATGACTCCATAACCCAATGGATTGAAGATATTTCTTGCCTATCTTCTTAGCTGAATCAATTTTCACTTTCATTCATCTTCACCCTTCATTTAAACTTCCTTTACCTTCATTTATCTTTTCCCAACCAAAACAAACAAAACCTCGTTCTTCATAACTAGCCTAATATCACATTTCAAGACTTAAAGATAAATCAATATTTGCACTTATAGAGAGATCCCTCTCTGGATTCAGGAGGGCAAGATCCTAGAATCTCAAAGTGGTTCAAGTATTGTATCTGCAGTTTTAGTCTCACCAATCTGCTAAAATTACAGAGTCCTAACAGTCTACATGAATTATATTTGTTATTTTTATTATAATTAACTTGAACATGAAAACTAATTCATA
The DNA here is from genome assembly GCA_034641835.2 of Pinus albicaulis. Taxonomy (NCBI): domain Eukaryota; kingdom Viridiplantae; phylum Streptophyta; class Pinopsida; order Pinales; family Pinaceae; genus Pinus; species Pinus albicaulis. Next base: position 393,693,578 of record CM076573.1, read on the forward strand.
CTTTAAGGAACACCAAGCAAACAGGTTGTTTTGAAGACCCATCTTAAAAGCTTGCAAAATGTCAGAGGACAATCCTCCATTTTCGGACCCACTAACCTTTTAGCTCTTGGCCCTCTGGACGCTCCAAAATTATTGCATGTTTGTGTCCAAGAGGCTCTATATGCACCCACGGGCCTGCATTTCTGCATCCAAGAGGATCTGGATGCTCCCACAGGCCTGCATTCCTGCGTCCCAAGACTAAATTACTCAGTATTGTGCCATCATCCCTGGAAATTGAGCCACTTTTTCAAGCCCATAACCGAGATCAGTGCCCAAGTTACAAGTTTAGATATGATCAATAACAGAAAGACTCATTTATACCCCTACTAGCTATGACAGGAATTTCTTTAAACATGTCACAAACATTGAAACTACAAGTGTAAACAATAGATCTGAGCATAGGGGTCTCATACTTATCTGAGAATAACTAAGGATCATTTCTCCCTTACATCAGTAGTTGCACTATCATCTATCAAGCGATAGATACATTATGCATTCATTTACAAGCAAAAACATGGAGAGATCTAAACATCATAATAACAACAAAAATCTCAAGGAAACAATACCCATAGAATCCACATTGTTATAAAGATAAATCCCCTCTTCAAACAGAGGCAATCTCTCTAGCCCTAGAGTGGGTCTAGCAACACGAGATTATTTCTAACATAAGCTCTCTTAACTAATTCTTACAACACAAAGAGGAAATAAGCATAAATACCTTTTTCCAATCGATATCCTTGGATCCGTTGATCGTGACGCCGATCCACGATCCTTGTAGGCATGCTTCCTGCTACTGATGGTGCACAAATACCTGTGGAATATTGGGAGGAAACCGAAAATGTGATACAATATATAACAAATGTAAACACTAGCTATATAGCAGATCAAGGAGTACCATAATATTTTCATAATCATGGAGAAAAATATAGAAAGCAAACATCAGATGTTATTATTGATAAATTACAAAAGGAGAGCTTACACCCAGGCCTTGATGTTTGAGGTATCCTTAAGTGAAAATTTGAGTCCTTCATCCCGCTCAAAAGCATTCCTTCTCCCATTCACTTAGGCTTAATCACGATGTAAGCATGTGAAGGGATGAGAGTTCAGACGAGTCTGACAATGATCAACCAAGATCTAAACTTGGGTGAATGAGGGATGTGAATTTATAGCAAGGAGAAGGAGTTTGGGAGCCCATGAAAGGATTAGGAAGGCCCACATTATAAATGATGATCCCCCATGGATGAGATCAAAGCTCCAAAATGAGAGAGCTCGACCTTATCATCTCTGGTCAAAAAATAACTCACTGCCCTTGAGCTTCTAGAAGTCAAAGCTTCTCCTCCATTTGAGGAAGTACTGTCAGAAAGGGATCAACACGGTTTTCCAATAAATTAGGGTTCTAACAACACAGGGCCAGAACTGGGATAAGGACATCAATGCGGTCATGACACAAGGAAGGGCACTGGCCCAGGTGTTAGTCTCATGTATTCTATAGTATCACTAAATGACTGTGTATATTTTACAGTCCGCTGAAAATAATATTCCTTGATTATCATTTATATTTAGAAATCTCACTACGTTCATTATTTTCATTTAACCTATCCATTATCTCTCATTTTACCTTTTCCAGTCACTCTCATACTCTGAAATCCCATGTTTGACCTTAATCCCTCCATTTTAGCTTTTTTTTCCGTCATAACCCCTTTTTCCCTATGCTAAAACCCCATTCCCATTTCTAATAATCCCTTCCCTTTCCCTCATTCCCTTTCTCTCATTTAAAACAATGTAAAAACCCATTTTTACATTGTTTTGAAATAAATTTTGTCTCGTATCCCACTCTTTAAAATAAACTATGTTTATTTAAAAAAAACCCGACCCCTTATAGGTTTAAGCCCCCGCTTTATGTAGAAATTTGAATAACTGTTATATTATTCACCGAGATTATCCTGATCACACACTATTTTAGCTTCATGCATAATACATAATCTCTTCTACCATTGATCATTAATTGTGGAAATATAAACAATCGCATGCGCACATTAAAACCATAAACAATCACACATATAAACACAGTATTTATGGGAAAGCTTAAAGCTGAAAACCCCCAAATATCTGTATATTATATAATAGAGATCATGTAACAATCATTGTACAAAGCTTCTCACAAGCTCTCAGTACAATCTCCAATTGCTACACACTACACAAGCTCAGATCTAGAAAAACACATGCTCCAATCTTCTCCACCTGTTAGCCTGCCTCTACTGTGCAATCCCTGATGAATATTGGCCCTGACTGAGTTCGAATCCACCTGGTATGCACTGCGCAATCCTCATTGGCATCTCCATCAATGTGTGGTGCAAACTCATGCACCAGTATAGTCACAACTGATAGTCACACTTACTCTTTCACCTACCTCTCCACTGGTCTCCACTGAAACTGTCCATGCACTGAAGTTAACTGATGTATTCTTTAGTTGATTTATGAGTTAATAATTAGTGAATTAATTAATAATTAATTCACACCACTCTCACTAGTGTATCGATCAGTTAGACTAGATACAACTAGCTCAACTATGTTTAACTCAGTTAAACTGAACACAACTCCACCAACTACCTCAATAACTCCACCAAACTCTGTCACATGAGTTCTAACTGAAGTATCCATGCAATAGCTCCACTTAACCCTCGGGAATAGCGTAATTCCTTCTGTCAGCTCCTGTGCCACATCTGTGCACTTAACTGAAGTGCTCCAAGAGAATAAGATAATGTTTATAGTCCAAATATTATAAAGAGCTAATAATATTCGACATATCTATTTTTAGACTGGCAATCTAAAAATAGATTCCGCCCAATATGTCTAAAAATAGAAGTCCATCTATTTTTCTGACTTGACCAACCATCCACAAATAGCATCCTGCAACTCATAGAACATGATCCATATGTCTAAAAATAGACATAGTCTAAAAATAGACTTTGCGCCAAAAATAGCCTGCAGGCCCACCTAGTGAAGGTGACTTCTTTCCACTAAGCTCATTATCTTGTTGCATTCTCAACACTCCCTCTCAAAAAGATATGGATTATCTGCAACCCCTATCTTGCCCCTGTGGTATTCGAATTTGCTCCTGGTGAGCGCCTTCATCAAGATATCAACATCCTGATCATCTGTAGGAATGTATGAAAGTAACATGACCTTCCGTTGCACACAATCTCTGATATGATGATACCGGTCTGTGAAGCCATGCCGCCTCAACTCATCCTCCTGTCTGTACCACAATCCATATCCCGATGTGCCTCTGAGATATCTCAATACATGCTTGTCTGCCTTCTAGAAGAGCTTGGTTGGCTTAACCATAGCTTGTGAAAGCTGGTTAACAGCATAGCATATGTCGGTTTGTGTATTGACCAGATACATAAGCGACCCCACCAACTGTCGATAAATAGTGGCATCCACTACCTTCGCCGAAGTAGCATCCTCCTTCCTCGATCCACCAGGAAGAGGAGTATCAAAAGGCTTGCATCCATGCATGTTGAACTTCTCCAGTATCTCCCGGGCATACTTACCCTAAGAAACAAACAGTCCACCACTGCACTGCCAAATTTCCAATCCCAGGAAATAATGAAGGAGGCCCAAGTCCTTCATCTCAAACTCTTTTGCAAGATCCTCCTTGCATGAGAGTATCAACATCTCATCACCTATCAAAATCAAATCATCTACATAAAGTACAATGATCAGAAAATTACCCTCCACCACAATCTGGTATAGGTTAGGATCCATCTCACTCTTGGATAATCCAAGTCCGGTGAAATAACTGTCTATCCATGTGTACCAAACATGAGGTTCTTGTTTCAACGCATACAGTGCTCTCTTGAGCCTACACACATGCGACTCGCTGCTGAAGATCTCAAAACCTTTGGGATACTCTATGTACACCTCCTCCTCAATCACCTTGGAGGAACGAGTCTTGTGATCCATCTGATGAATGTGCCACCCCATTTGCACTGAGAGTGCAAGGATAGATCTAATGGAAGAGTATCTTGAAAACAATGCAAAAGTCTCCTCATAGTTAATCCCCTCAAATTATGAGAATCCCCAGGCCACAAATTTTGCCTTGTACTTCTCGACACTCCTATCAGCAGCTTGCTTCACTTTGTAGATCCATCTCGAACCTACCACTGATTTCCCTTCCGGCCTTGGGACAATCTCCCATGCACTGTTTCTGACAATCGAATCATACTCTTCCACCATGGCATCTACCCATGCGGGATCCTCCACAACTTCCTCTAAAGAGGATGGCTCTGTCACGATACACTTGCTCATAAGAGCCATGTATCCAGTATACCGGTCAGGTGACTGTCTCTGTCTGCGCTGTGATGTATGTGCTCCTACAACCTTCTCTACATCTTGAGCCAGTCGCTCAGCTTCTGTAGTGCGCTTGCGCCCTCTGATGGTCTCAAGGCTCAAGTGGTCTCTTCCACTCCATGAACTTCCCTCGTGGCTGATCCACATCCCGAAGCCTCTCATCCTTAGGAACTAATAGCTCCCTCATCCGCATGCAAGTGTGGCTCCCTCTCAAGCAAACACTTCATTGCTTTTCCTCCTGAAATTTGATATCCCGTCGCACAACAGTCTTGCGACTGTCTGGAAAATACACACGATAGTTGTGGGGCGTATCAGTGTACCCCAAAAATATCCCAACCTCTGTAGTCGGCTCTAGCTTCTTCCTCGCATCCTTCATCACATGCATGTAAACAGGTGAACCAAAAATCCTCAAATGGGAAATATCAAGCCTCTTCCCAGAAAACGCCTCCTTGGGTGTACTCATGCCAAGTATCTTGTGAGGACAACGGTTCTACACATATACTGCAGTATTGCATGCCTCTGCCCACAAGTGAATGGTTAGGCCCTGATCATGCAACATCGCCTGTGCAGCACCCACGATCGTTTTGTTCTTCCGCTCAACAACCCCATTCTTCTATGGGTTATGAGGTGCTATGAGCTCTCTTCGAATTCCTTCTGCACTGAAAAAGTCCTTGAATTCACCAAAGATGAATTCACCACCATTGTCACTCCTAAGAACCTTCACCTGCTTCCTCGATTCTTTCTCAATTAGTGCCTTGAACTCACAGAACTTTAAGTATGCCTTACTCTTCTTCTGCATGAAGAAGATCCAGCACTTATGAGAAAAATCATCAACAAATATCACATAATACCTGTGCTTTGCTATCGAAGCTACTGATAAAGGTACACACACATCTGTGTTAATTCTCTCAAGGATTGTCGTGGCATGACTATCCTTCTCGTGAAAGGTGGCTTTCACAAATTTTCCCAAAGTACACCCGTTGCACTGATATGATCGCGCAAGAGAATTCTTTAGGAAGCCCCGCAGGAAATCGTCATGCGTATCTTCAAAGCTCCATGGTGAAGGTGGCCCAATCTCCAGTTGCCACAACCTCATCATCCCGGCTCACCACGCCTTCTCGCCTTCTCGCCATCGCCGCGCAAAATGCATCTACCTACAACTGATAAAGGTTCTTAACTCAAACCCCTATCCTCCGAGTCTCACCAGTTTCCTTACTACGCAGGAAAGCCTTTCCTCACTAAAGACAACATCATATCCCTTGTCTTCTAACATCGCCACAGAGATAATATTCTTCTTCAATCCTGGAACATGCATCACTTCCTTCAATACGAAGGGTTTACCAGACTCCCTCTCAAAAGAAATGGTATCGATACTGGTTGCACTGTATCTACCATCATTTCCCATCTTGACGTGCACTCCAAGATCTTTCTCATCCGCACCAAGAACAAATCTCGATCTCCCGCTGCGGAAAAGACGCACCACCGTTCCGTAAACCACATCAACCCATCAATAATTTTGGCACTGCCATGCGATCAGCAAAAACTCTTAGCTCAAACCGTGTGCGATGCCCTGTACTCGCAGATTCCAGCAGCCGCTTATTTTTCGTCTTCTGTGGACAACTAGTGGCATAATGTCCATGTTGGTGACAGTGAAAGCACTTCACCTTGGACATGTCCTGCTTCTTGCCTTTTGCACCGGATTGAGAAGCATGCTTCTTGCTCTTCCCCTTATTTGCTTTGGCAGCCAAAGCACAATTTTCTTCATCTGAGTTCTTTGATGAAGATTCGTCCCTGGTACTTCGCCTTATCTCCTCTTGCACAAGATCCGACCAAAGTCGCTCCCATCCTGGCAATTTCTCCCGACCATTGACAGAGTCCTGATAGGAATGCCAACTCTTCGGAAACCCAAGGAGAGCCAAGCTCACCAAGTCCTCATCATCTACAGTCACCCCCACACTTCCCAGCTCATCCCTGCATTGGATGAACTTCGTGAGGTACTTGGGCATACTGTCACCTTTCTCCATCTTTATGTTTCTGAGTTTATCCTTGAGCGCCAACTTCCTCTGGTCGCTCTTGCTTTGGAATAAATCTGTCAAGGCTTTCCACATCAAGAATGGAGAAGCCTTACCATGAAGGTTGGACACTATGTGATCCTTCACGCCCTCCAACAGAATCCTTCGACACTTTGTTGTCCTCTTTTTCCATGCGTCAAGTGCGGCAGCATCGCTAGAAGTAGGCTTTGGAATTTCTACATCTATGAACTCCTTCAACCCATTGTCATCTAACACTGCCTCCATCCTGTCTTTCCATGCAATATAATTTGAGCTACTCTCAAGGGCATACTCCAATTGCAATCCGTTGAAAGACATCTCAACTTCGACACCAAGAAAACACTGCTGCAAATTCGAATTCCACCTGCACAAAACTCAACCGCTTCAATGCTTTGCAATTGCTCCAATGATCAATATTGCTCTGATACCATGTAGAAATTTGAATAACTGTTATATTATTCACCGAGATTATCCTGATCACACACTATTTTAGCTTCATGCATAATACATAATCTCTTCTACCATTGATCATTAATTGCGAAAATATAAACAATCGCATCCGCACATTAAAACCATAAACAATCACACATATGAACACAGTTTTTATGGGAAATCTTAAAGCTGAAAACCCCCAAATATCTGTATATTATGTGCATAGATATCATGTAAAAATCATTGTACAAAACTCTTCACAAGCTCTCAGTACAATCTCCAATTGCTACACACTACACAAGCTCAGATCTAGCAAAACACATGCTCCATTCTTCTCCACCTATCAGCCTGCCTCTACTGGGCAATCCCTGATGAATATTGGCCCTGACTGAGTTCGAATCCACCTGGTATGCATTGCGCAATCCTCATTGGAATCTCCATCAATGTGTGGTGCAAACTCATGCACCAGTATAGTCACAACTGATAGTCACACTTGCTCTTTCACCTACCTCTCCACTGGTCTCCACTGAAACTGTCCATGCACTGAAGTTAACTGATGTATTCTTTAGTTGATTTATGAGTTTATAATTAGTGAATTAATTAATAATTAATTCACACCACTCACACTAGTGTATCAATCAGTTAGACTAGATACAACTAGCTCAACTATGTTTAGATTAGTTAAACTGAACACAACTCCATTAACTTCCTCAATCAACTCCACCAAACTCTCTCACATGAGTTCTAACTGAATTATCCATGCAATAGCTCCACTTAACCCTTAGGAATAGCATAATTCCTTCTGTCAGCTCCTGTGCCACATCTGTGCACTTAACTGAAGTGCTCCAAGAGAATAAGATAATGTTTAGAGTCTAAATATTATTAAGAGCTAATAATATTTGACATGTCTATTTTTAGACTGGCAATCTAAAAATAGATTCCGCCCAGTATGTCTAAAAATAGAATTCCATCTATTTTTTCCGACTTGACCAACCATCCACAAATAGCATCCTGCAACTCATAGAACATGATCCATATGTCTAAAAATAGACTTTGCGCCAAAAATAGCCTGCGGGCCCACTTAGTGAAGGCGACTTCTTTCCACTAAGCTCATCATCTTGTTGCATTCTCAACACTTTAAACCCTCTGTTCCATTCAAAAATCTCGGGCCCCACCTTATGTTTTAAACTTTCCATTCCATTCAATCTCGACCACCGTCCGATCTCCACCCTTTGATCTGACGGCTCGCGCGCCTTTTTGCAACCCTAACTTCTCGAGGTTTAAAACCTTAGAGGGCTTACGAAATAGGCGGTTTTCATATCCCTCCTCCTCTCCATGTGTTTCCCCTCCATTTTATTGCATACCCCCATCATATATCGCCTAACCACCTATGTGTCATGCAATAAACCCGAAACCACCCTCGCGCCATAATATGAAACTGTTGACCTTTTGAATTTTCTAAAATCCCTGTGTCATTGCAATAAGCCCCCAAGCCACCATGTAAACCCCTGCAACATTTCTAAAAGCCTGGAAGGTCATAGCCAAACACAGAAACCAAAAACCTCCATTGTCCAAACTCTGTCCACAGACTTCCCGAGATCCTCAGAGCCATATTGCCTCCCTGCGGGATCCCATATTTTATTAATAAATTGTTTTAATTTTGCAGGTGATCGATGTATCAGAAAATGCAGTAATCTAAGTGTGTTTCTAAATTCCAAAAATTATTTAAAACTAGGCTCTTTGGGTGATGATTCGAAAGCCTTATTCATCAAAGGATTAGGAGCACAAGAACAAACAAAGCAGCAGTGAAGCAAGAAGGGAGGCATTAATGATTGTCAGTGTTGATACATTCATCCCAGTAGCATCAAGGTTTATTTAATTCAAAGGATAGTAAAAGAAAAAGAGTTAAACAGAATGGTCAGTTTCAAAGAAAAGGACAAAGTTAAGAAGAAGGCAGACATGAAGACAGATGAAAAACATAGTTAAAGTAACAATGAAAGGTGAAAGAAATAAAAAGATCAGTCAAAGGTTAAAAATGAAAAGACAAAGTTAAGACAAAGGACAGATAGGAAGGCAGGAGAAGAGATTACAATGAAAACAGAGGTAACTGTAAAGGAAAACAGATAAAAGATATAGAAGAAGACAGATAAAAATTAAAGGATAAAAAATAGAGAAACAAATCTACGAAGAAGACATAGCCAGATGACAAGGCAAAACAGCATTTACTTCTTCCCAATCACATTGGCCACCTACAACCAGATTTTGATTTAATATAAGCTACCTACAGTTAATATTATAGTCAGGGATATTTTAGCAGCAGCTTAGAATTTATTGTAAAAGTTAATGTTAAAGGAAAATTAGTCAAAGTTAGCTCAATAGTTAATTTGAGAGTTATTATTACAGCAAGTTTGTCAATGATATTTTTGCTTGGGCCTTGCATAGTCTCAAATGTCAAGATTACATTTAATTTGTAATAAGTGCAGTCTGTAACCCTAAATTAGGGCCACCTCATCAAAATTGCAGCTAAATATTGCATGTATTGTTCATTATCAATGTTGGTTGCTAGGTTGGATTTTGATCAGACTCTGAGTTGCAAAGATTATTGCACTGGAGCATTGTAATTGTTTTTGAGCTGGAAATCAGTAATACAAGCATGTTCATAGGATTCTTGAGCTATGTTAATGGTGATGTTATCCCTCTTTTTTAATGTTTCCCCTTTGTTTCCATATTGTACATCAATTTCTCTGATAATAGAACAGAAATTTTAGATTGAGATATGTTGTTTGAGCACCTTAACTCTGTATGTCATTATTATTTTTATGCTTTCCTTTGAAAGTATTATTAAAGAATTCTTAACTGCTCTTTAGTATTACTGGATTGTTGTCTTGAGGTTTTCTTAGTGAAGTATAATTAAAGAATTCTTAACAACTCTTTAGTTTTACCAAACTATTATCTTAAAGGCTTTCTTTGAAGTTTAGTTAAAGAATTCTTAACTGGTCTTTAATTTCACTAAAATGTTATCTTGGATGTTTTTCTCTATCTAAAAGTATTATTAAAGAATTATTAACTCCTCTTTAGTATTACTGGATTGTTGTCTTGAGGCTTTCCTAGTGAAGTATAGTTGAATAATTCTTATTTTCCCTTCGGCTTTACCAAACTGTTATCTTAAAGGCTTTTCTTGTTGAAGTATAGTTAAAGGATTCTTAATTTCCCTTTAGTTTTACTAAATTCACAAACTTCCTGTCATCTCATATTCATTTTACCTAAGAAGATCCATTTTATATAGCTAGCTTGCCCTATGAAAACCCTTGAAGAGTTGATGTACAATTTAAGCCTTTTATGACTCCATAACCCAATGGATTAAACTTCCCACACTCTATCTATCCAACCAAACAATCAATCAAAACAAACAACCCCAATCTTAATAACTAGCCTAAAATCATAAGAATATAATCATAAAGCTAAATCTGTTAATCATAAACATAGAGAGAGCCCTCTCTAAGTCCAGGAAGGCTAGGTCCTTGGACTCCAGAGTGGTTTGATGTAGTTCCCTACTACTTGTTCTTTCCAATATTGCAAATTACAGGGAGCCAACACTAGGAAACTAGGAATTTGACCAGGTTTCTCCAGTAATCTTTCAAGGAAGTCTTCTTTTGATCTTCAAGGGGATATGCCAACATATTTCTTGATGATGGAAAAATTGCACAAGATTTGTCATGGGGAATTTCAGATCAGGGACGATAAAATGAGCATGGTGAGAAATTGTCGTGTAACATATGCCCCCTAAAGCATGAAAGCAAAATAGGGTGTGATGGTTAAAATTCTTTATGAACCTAGGCAAAGAACATAGACCACCTTCGGAGAACCTTCCAAATCAAACACTTATAATGTATGACATCTCTGGTATAAATATGCCTAATCACATCATGTTGCACTAGGCATAAAATGACACATGAGCCCACTGTATGGTCGCATTCATATGTCTAAAAAAGATCTTAGAAATGGATCCACGGTATGGACGCAGCCATCCGTATAGATAGGATCATGTATACAATCATGAATACTCAATAACTCCACGTAGCCTAGACAAAAAATCAGATGTGACCCGGGGTCTTCACCGCGATCTCAATCAAGCCAATTTACGAATCTAGCCATGCGAATGAATGTGTTGGTGTCGAACATGGTAGAAACCACATGATTATTGGTTAATGATTAAAATTGTTAATAGGCACGAGAAATACCACCAATAATGATGATGGACCTCAAGGTACAACATCACAATCTACAATTGTGAATAGATGTGTTGAGTGCAAACACTTTCAGAATCATTTGATCGAAGGCCAATGATGAGAATATGTCATCGAACATGAAGAACTTGCTATTGAGGCATGCAAGATCCAACGAACTAAACAGAAGTTTCTGAATCACCTTCCCAGATGATGAGCTGAAGTCTTCAGGAAGTGATTCGTCGAAGGAGGTCCATAATGATTCCCACATCATTGACATGAAAGAACAAATATCTTAAGATGATAGGAGTGATTCGGGATTGTATTAGAGGAGGTTAGATATGCAGAACGTGTTTAACAAAAATAACTTCTCTTGAACATATTGGTGACACGACTCTGCAGTGTGGCAGCATTTGACTCAAATAGGATCAGAGATCATGTTGAAAAAATTGGTAATCATATGAGAGGAAAATGGATTTCCCAAACCCATGGAGGCAAAGTGACGAATGTAGGATATCCCCAACCTGACACAAACTGCAGATGAGTGTCATGTTCAAGAGCGACAAGTTGCCCATAATACACATAAGATGTTCACTTTCAATTTTCCCTCGTTATGGCTAACGAGTACCTCTTTATTTTTTATAGCCATCGTGAAGAGGATAGCATATGCTGAGCATGTAAGTTCATTATTCGAATGAATCCATCCTAGTAAGTTTAGCGAGCCCTAGGAAGGAGGAACTCGGTCTCTTCATGGTGAAAATTATTTCGTCGTTGAATTTTTAATGAGTCCAACAAAACGTAAACTCGGTAACTTTTCATGTTTAGGGAATTTGAAAAGAAACAAAAAGGAAACCCCATCATGTCTCTTTTCATAAGTCGTCTCTCGAATCCGAAAAGGTAGAAAACTATGTCCAAGAGAACCTCTTGACCATGTTCGATCAAGGTATTCATTTTTTGTAAATAGTGAATCTCAACCCGAAAAAGGGGTAAACATATTCTGATATTACGTCAATTCATTAACTTTAACGAGTTTGAAATGAAAAGTACTCGGTAACTTTTCATTTTTTGAGAGTCATAAAAGAGTTGAAAGTTGACTAAAGGGGGGTTGCTTTTTTGTAAATGTTTAATGAACCTGAAAAAGAGATAAAATTCAACTTGTTTGCATCACAAACAATCATCAGAAGTGTGAAAGTCTTGTACTGCACATAAACAGCAAACATCACGGATATCGAGGAAAAATATTAAAATATTGGCGAAATTTTTTTCAAAAATCTATAAATAGACCAAAAAACAAAATCATTTTCGCCTTTCCATATTTATAAGAGCATTTTGTCCATTTTCCCTCTGAATTTCAAATCAGCATTGTGGCTAATCCAGTACACCATTCGTAGATCCGTCTTCGCCAAGTAAGAGCTCTAAACATCCTTGTCATTTTCATCCTGTTCATTTAGCATTTATTTTTCAAAATTAGGGAGTTTAGTGAGGTTATTTAAAAATTGAATATCGCCTACTACTAATGCGATTTCAATCTATCGGGGTCTTGCTCAACCCATTAAGGCAGCACGCCACCACCGCCAAATTATTTTAGACAGTCGTGCTAGCCACAGGGAAGATTTTAAATTGGAAAAAATCCCCCAACTCCACCATTAACTTCTAAAAAATCTTCCATGAATGCTCCTAATAGACCATTTGGACATGTTTTGCAGGTGCTTTCAGAGAAGATGTCGGTCAAATGGAAAGAACGAGGCCATGAGTGATCCGTATTTATGCAGGAACATAATAAAATACAAAATAGACATAAACACAGAGATGCAGCGGAAATAATACTTCATTTTATTAAAAAAAAATGACTGAAATATGCTTACAGATATAATGGAAATAAATGAGCTATGGCACTGGTAGTGTATCTCTGAGAAGATATGTGACGGCTACAGGCCTCTAAACTATGTTACAAAGAGGATCGAAGGCATATTTATTGTTTATAAACAATGAAAAACCCTAAACATCCAAAAACCTAACCCTCGGAGATGAAGCGCCAAAACTGTGGGTCCTGTTTGGGTAAATTGGTGTTTCAACTTCCTAGGGACGTAACTTTGGCATCCGACCTCCATTTTATGCGCTCAATACCTCATTAGAAAGATCTATCTGACTACAACTTTTGAGTGATAAACATCGGTCTTTAGCCCCATGTTGCTCCTAGTTTTCCTAAAAAACGTCATTTAGGCCCTCAAACTGGCTCCGGAATTTTAGGACCCAAAAAACTACTAAAAATAGTAACTTGTGCTGAAACTTAAAAATGGAAAGAAATAATGGTGGGGGTTCAAATGGAATAGGTGGGTGGCCACCAATATCCACCTTGATCATTAGGGCCTTAAAACGGCTCCGAAAGTTCAGGACCCAAAAACATGCTAAAATAGTAAGTTGTGCTGAAAGTGAAAAACTGAAAGAACCAATGGTGGGGGTTCAAATTGAATAGGTGGGTGGACACCAATATCCACCTAGATCATTCCTATCAGTCTATCATCTCATATAGGGACAGCGGGTTCCTCAACACATTTTGGTCCAGCCCCTAGTCAATGATGAACACCAAGCTCACTAATATCCACCTGGATCATTCCTTCCTCCTTAGGAAGCAATGGTCCCCATTGCGTCAAGTTCCTCCATGAGAGAAAATTCTGTTGAACTTGGTATTGGATCTGTAGAAGATTTCATGGACTCGAAGGCAGACATGATGGATGTAGATGTGCCACCGATGGGCAGCCGTCGAAGGACGTGGGCAAAGTTATCCATCATCGCGTTCCTATGTTTCTCGAGGGCCTCCTTAAGCAAGATTTTGATAGGATATCCTTCTCCCTCTTCTTTCTTTCCTTCCACTATGGGAGGTCATCAGGGTTTGTGAGGTTGATCTTGCAACGGTTCAACCAGATCGAGCCCTAACTCCTTATACCCTTACCATGTTGGGGACATGCAAAGAAAAACAGAGAAAGAGCAGACCGCTTTGATACCACTGATTCGGATTTATGCAGTAATGCAATAAAATACAGAAACAGACATAAACACAGAGATGCAGCGGAAATAATACTTCATTTTATTAATATCAAATGAATGAAATATGCTTACAGACATAATGGAAATAAACGAGCTAGGGCACTGGTAGTGTATCTCTGAGAAGAGATGTGACAGCTACAGGCCTCTGAACTATGTTACAATGAGGCTCGAAGGCCTATTTATTGTTGAGAAATAATGAAAAACCACAAAAATCCAAAAACCTAACCCTAGGAGATGAAGCACCAAAACTATGGGTCATGTTTGAGTAAATTGGTGTTTCAACTTCCTAGGGATGTCACTTTGGTGTCTGACCTCCGTTTGACGTGCTCAATACCTCTTTAGAAATATATATTTGAGAACTACAACTTTTGAGTGAGAAAAATCGGTCTATAGATCCATGTTGCTCCTGATTTTCCCAAAAAACATTGTTTAGGGCCTCAAAACAGCTCCGAAAGTTGAGGACCTGAAAAACTGCTAAAAATAGTAAGTTGTGCTAAAACTTAAAAATGGAAAGAACTAATGGTGGGGGTTCAAATGGAATAGGTGGGTGGCCACCAATATCTACCTAAATCATTAGGGCCTCAAAACGACTTCTGAAGTTCAAGACCTGAAAACCTTCTAAAAATAGTAAGTTATGCTGAAAGTGAAAAAATGAAAGAACCGATGGTGGGGGTTCAAATGGAATAGGTGGGTGGCCACCAATATCCACCTGGATAATTCCTATCAGTCTATCATCTCATATCGGGACAACAAGTTCCTTGGCACATTTTGGTCCAGCCCTTGGTCAATGTTGGACACCAAGCTCACCAATATCCACCTAGATCAATGAGGTGGAAGATCACCAAGCCTTGCAGGACCAAGATTGCGTCAATTCCTTATGCAATTACAGATTGTTGAAATTCGTTCAAACATATGGCTTGAGAGCTCAGTTGGAACTTCTCCAGTACTTGATTAGTATATAGGATGTGGACCAATAGTTGTTCATTATTGGAGACCAAGAACTCGAGCTAGATGTGATGGACATATATTTTATCACCGGATTATCTAGGTGAGGAGAGAGAATCCAACTCTCTGGGGCTTGCTCTCGGGGCACGGAAGACAAAGAGTGGGAATGTATACATATCTTCCATCAGAGTGCTCCCCCTGCACATGATACTGCATTGTATCACCAGAGTGGCAAGAGCCCGGGCGTTGCATCAGGCAACGAAATCACAGTTCTAGTATGCAGTGGATTTCTTGTTGAGATTCAACAAGATGATGGAGCTTAGTGAAAATCAGTCGCCTTCACTAAGTGGGCCCACAGGCTATTTTTAGGTGCAAGTTTATTTTTAGACTATGTCTATTTTTAGAAATGGTGATCATATTTCAGAAGTTGCAGAATGTTATTTGTGGATGGTTGGTCAAGTTGGAAAAATATATGAAATTCTATTTTTAGAATATTGGGCGAAGTCTATTTATAGATCATCGATCTAAAAATAGATGCATGTTGATTATTATTATCCCTTAATAATAATCAGACAATAAACATCAAATTATTCTCTTGGAGCACTTAATTTCAGTATACATATTTGGCAAATCAGTGGGCTGAAGGAATTATGCAATTCCCAGGGTTGACTGGTGGTTCATGCATGGAGAACTCAGTTAGAACTGAAGTGGAAAAATTATGACAGAGTTGGAAGAGTAGTTCATGGAGTTGTTATTCAGTTCAACTCAGTTAATGGAGTTAGACTCAGTTGAGCTAGTTGTATCTAGTCTAACTGAATGATACACTAGTGAGAGTGGAGTGAATTAATTATTTAATTAATTCACAACTAATAACTCATTAATCAACTGAAAAAATACAACAGTTAACTATAGTGCATGTCAGTTCCAATGGAGACCCAATGGAGAGGTAGGTGAAAGGGTGAGATGGACTATCCGTTGTGACTATAGTGATGCATTGATTGCATCACACACACATTGGACTTTCCAATGAGGATTGTGTAGTCAAGGCAAGGGTAATTTGATTTCATTCAGAGCTATTCTTTAGTAGGGACTGCGCAGTGGAGGCAGGCTATCAGGAGGGCAGAAATCAGCGCATGGATTTGTAGATTTCTTCCTGTTAGTGTGTGACGATTGATTGTACTGAGAGCTTGATGTACTAAGCTTTGTATGAGATTGTTACATGATATCCATGATACATAATATATGATAGTTGGGGTTTTTAGCTTCAGGATTTTCCGTTATTGTTTTTATTGCTTCATGTGTTTGTAATTGAGTTTATAATTTCCGCAAAAGATTAACAGTGGAAGGATTTTGTATTTAGCAAGAAGTTAAATATTGTTAGATCAGGAGAATATGGATATATAATTCATATGTTATATAATTTCTACATGGTATCAGAGCAGTGTTAATTCTTGAAGATTGCAATTGTGAAGAATTGTTGAGTTTGTGTTGGTGGACATTTCGAATTTGCTGCACAAAATTTTTGGTGCGACAGTTGAGTATACATTGAAATGTATTTCAATGGGTTGCGATTGGAGTATGCCCTTAATGGAAGCTCGAATTACATAGCCTGGAAGGACAGGATGGAGGCGTTTTTGGAGGATAATGGACTGAAGGATTTCATCGATACCGATGTTCCTAAGCCGGATTCTAGTGATGTTGCAGGACTTGATGCATGGAAAAATAAGGTAGCAAAGACAAGAAGAATTTTGTTGGGAGGTTTGAAGGACCATATTTTGTCCAGCCTTCATGGGAAAGCCACTCCATTTGCAATGTGGAAGGCTTTGACAGATTTTTTTCAAAGAAAAAGTGACCAGAGGAAGTTGGCGCTTAAAGATAAGCTCAGAAAAATAGAAATGGAGAAGGGTGAAAGAATTCAAAAATATCTCACGAAGTTTGTCCATTGTAAGGATGAACTGGCAAGTGTGGGGATTAATGTTCATGATGAGGACTTGGTGAGCTTGGCTCTCCTTGGGCTTCCGAAGAGTTGGCATAGCTACGAAGACTCTGTCAATGGACGGGAGAAACTATCAGGATGGGAGTGACTTTGGTTGGATCTTGTGTAGGAGGAGATAAGGTGAAGTACAAGGGATGGTTCTTCATCGAAGAATGAAGATGAATAAAATTGTGCTTTGGATACCAAAGCAAGGAAAGGGAAGGGGAAGAAATTCCCTTCAAAATCCGAGGCTAAAGGCAAGAAGCAGGATTTGTCCAAAGTGAAGTGTTTTCACTGTCACGAACATGGGCATTTCTCCACTAACTGCCCACAGAAGAAGAAGAAAAAGAAGGATACTGGATCTACAGCTAGAGAGGCCTTAGCCTCGCAATTTTAACTTGATTTCTCTTTGATCGCATGCTTGGTTTCAGGCGCAATGGGATCGGTGTGGTATCTTGATAGTGGTGCGTCTTTCCATATGACGGGAGACAAGGAGTTGTTTAGAGATCTGGAGGAGAAGGACCTCCAAATTCATATAGAGATGGGCGGTGATGGTCGATACAGTGCGACCGGTATTGGGACCATTACCTTTGAGAGGGAGTCAGGTAATCCATTTCTGTTGAAAGATGTTATGCATGTTCCAAGTCTGAAGAAGAACTTGGTCTCGGTCGCAATGTTGGAAGACAAAGGTTATGACGTTGTTTTCAGTGAGGGAAAATCCTTCCTTCGACATAAAAAAATGGGTCAAACCAAGAAGATAGGGATTAGAGTTAAGAATCTCTACAAGCTGGAGGTATATGGCTGTGCTACAATGATGGGAAAAGCAGAAGAAGTGGTGAGTTGGGATGAGGGCGAATTATGGCACAGGAGATTGGGCCATCTTCACCATGGCACCATAAATATTTTTCAGCAGATTTCTACTGGACTTCCCAAGGGTACTCTTGCACAGTCAGATCATTACAATGGATGTACTATGGGTAAGTTTGTGAAGACCACCTTTCATGAGAATGAGAACCATGCTTCGGTGATCCTTGAGAGAATTCACACAGACGTGTGTGGACCTTTCTCGATTGATTCAACAACAAAACATAGGTATTATGTTATATTTGTTGATGACTATTATCGTAGATGCTAGATCTTATTCATGCAGAAGAAGAGCAAAACATTCTCAAAGTTCTGTGAGTTTAAAGCATTAGTGGAGAAGGAGTCAGGGAAGCAAGTGAAAGCTCTACGGAGCGATAATGGTGGTGAATATATCTCGGGCGAATTCAAAGACTTTTGTAGAAAAGAAGGAATTTGAAGAGAACTCATAGTGCCTCATAACCCACAGTAGAATGGGTTCGCGGAGAGGAAGAACAGAACAATCGTGGGTGTTGCACGAGCTATGTTGCATGACCAGGGCCTATCGATGCACTTGTGGGAAGAAGAATGCAACACTGCGGTTTATGTGCAAAATTGTTGTCCTCATAGAGTACTTGGCATGACTACACCTGAAGAAGATTTTACTGGTAAGAAGCCTGATATTTCTCATTTGAAGACTTTTGGCTCATCTGTTTACATTCATGTGACAAAGGACGCCAGGAAGAAGCTAGAGCCGACTGCAGAAGTTGGGATATTTTTGGGGTACACAGAAACACCCCATAATTATTGTGTGTATTTTCCAAACAGTCGAATGACTGTGGTGCGTCGGGATATAAAATTCAATGAGGTGAAAGCCATGAAGTTGTCACTTGAGAGGGAGCTACACTAGCATGCAGAGGAGGAACTACTTGTTCCCAAAGATGAGCCTCTAGATGTGGATCAGCCACAAGAGGAGATTCATGGAGTGGAGGAGTCCACTCATGCAAAGCCAAACATCAAATAAGGCAAAAAGCATACCACAAAAGCTGAGAGACTGAAGCTTGATGCGGCACAGAATGTAGGAGTCCCTACATCACAGCACAGATAGAGACAGTCACCTGACCGATTTACTGGATACATGGCTCTTATGAGCAAGTGTGTTGTGGAAAATCCATCTTCTTTCAAAGAAGCAGTGCAGGAGCCCACATGGGTAGATGCCATGGTGGAGGAGTATGACTCCATTGTCAGAAACAGTGTTTGGGAGATTGTTCCAAGGCTAGTTGGTAAATCAGTTGTAGGATCAAGATGGATCTACAAGGTAAAGCAAGCTGCTGATGGGAGCGTCGAGAAGTATAAGGCAAGATTTGTTGCCCGGGGCTTCTCACAGATCGAGGGTATTTACTATGAAGATACCTTTGCACCTATCGCACGGTATTCTTCCATACATACCATCCTTGCTCTCTCAGCGCAGATGGGTTGGCACATTCATTAGATGGATGTGAAGATTGTGTTCCTTAATGGGATCATTGAGGAAGAGGTGTACATTGAACAGCCTGAAGGATTTGAAATCTTCAGCAACGAGTCGCATGTGTGCAGGCTCAAAAGAGCGTTGTATGGGCTGAAACAAGCACCTCGTGCTTGGTACACTCGGATCGACAACTATTTCACCGGACTTGGTTTCACCAAGAGTGAGGTGGATGTAAACCTGTATCAAATTGTGGTGGAGGATAAGCTTTTAATCATTGTTCTTTATGTTGATTATTTAATACTAACGAGTGATGAGCAGTTGATACACTCATGCAAGGCAGATCTTGCAAAGGAGTTCGAGATGAAGGATTTGGGCCTCCTTCATTATTTCCTTGGATTGGAAATATGGCAGCGGGAAGGTGAACTATTTGTGTCTTAAGGAAATTATGCCCGGGAGATACTGGAGAAGTTTCACATGCAAGGCTGCAAGCCTATCGACACTCCTCTTCCAGGAAATTGGAGGAAAGAGGATGCTACATCGGCAGAGGTAGTGGATGCCACTGTTTATCCACAGTTGGTGGGTTCGCTCATGTATTTAGTTAATACAAGATCGTACCTATGCTATGTGGTAAAACAGCTTTCACAAGCGATGGTTAAGCCTACTAATCTCTTTTGGAAGGCAGGAAAGCATGTCCTGAGGTATCTCAAGGGCACATCTGAGTATGGATTATGGTACAGACAAACGGATGAGGTGAAGTTGCATGGCTTCACTGATGCAAATTGGGCAGGCAGCCCAACAGATAGAAAGAGCACATCAGGAGGGATTTTCAGTATCAGATCTACAACAGTTTCTTGGTACAGCAGGAAACAAATATTCGTGGCACTCAGTTCAGCGGAATCTGAATACATGGTAGCAAGTCAAGCTGCATTTGAGGCTATATGGATGAGGAAGATCCTGGCTGGTTTGTTCAGTTCAAATTTAGATCCTACAGTGATACATTGTGATAATCAGAGTTGCATTAAACTCTCAATTAATCTTGTGTTTCATGATAGATCTAAACATATTTATATCCAGTATCATCATATCAGAGATTGTGTGCAGCGGAAGATCATGTTGCTTCAGTGCATTCCTACAGAAGATCAGAATGCAGATATTCTGACGAAGACGCTCACCAGGAGCAAATTCGAATACCACAGAGGTAGGATCGGGGTGAAGGATAATCCCTATATTGTTGAGAGGGAGTGTTGAGATTCAACAAGATGATGGAGCTTAGTGAAAATCAGTCGCCTTCACTAAGTGGGCTCGTAGGCTATTTTTAGGTGCAAGTCTATTTTTAGACATGGTGATCATATTTCAGAAGTTGCAGGATGCTATTTATGGATGGTTGGTCAAGTTGGAAAAATATATGAAATTCTATTTTTAGAATATTGGGCGAAGTCTATTTATAGATCATCGATCTAAAAATAGATGCATGTCGATTATTATTAGCCCTTAATAATAATCAGACAATAAACATCAACTTATTCTCCTAGAGCACTTAATTTCAGTATACAGATTTGGAAAATTAGTGGGTTGAAGGAATTACGCAATTCCTAGGGTTGACTAGTGGTTCATGCATGGAGGACTCAGTTATAACTGAAGTGGAAAAGTTATGATAGAGTTGGAAGATTATTTCATGGAGTTGTTATTCAGTTTAACTCAGTTAATGGAGTTAAACTCGATCGAGGTAGTTGTATCTAGTCTAACTGAATGATACACTAGTGAGAGTGGAGTGAATTAATTAGTTAATTAATTCAAAAATAATAACTCATTAATCAACTGAACAAATACAACAGTTAGCTACAGTGCATGTCAGTTCCAGTGGAGACCCAGTGGAGAGGTAGGTGAAAGGGTGAGATGGATTATCCGTTGTGACTATAGTGATGCATTGATTGCATTACACACAGATTGGAGTTGCCAATGAGGATTGCGCAATCAAGGCAAGGGTAATTCGATTTCATTCAGAGCTATTCTTCAGTAGGGATTGCGCAGTGGAGGCAGGCTATCAGGAGGGTAGAAATCAGTGCATGGATTTGCAGATTTCTTCTTGTTAGTGTGTGACGATTGATTGTACTGAGAGCTTGATGTACTAAGGTTTGTATGAGATTGTTACATGATCTCCATGATACATAATATATTATAGTTGGGTTTTTTAGCTTTAGGCTTTTTCGTTAAACAATTGTGTTATGTGCGAATGTTTTTATTGCTTCATGTGTTTGCAATTGAGTTTATAATTTCCACAAAATATTAACAGTGGAAGGATTCTGTATTTAGCAAGAAGTTAAATATTTTTAGATCAGAAGAATCTGGATATATAATGCATATGTTATATAATTTCTACATTTCTTGGCACCAACAATGTTCAATTGGTGTGAGGGGTTGCTAGCTAACATGAAGAGCCAGCTAACCAAGTGCAAGACCAGAAGACTAAAATAGTTCGGGTACGAGTTAATTTTGGTGACCTTCTTCTTAGAGAGAGTACCCATGTTCCAGTATCAATGGTTGGAGATCCATGATCCAGCCCCGAGGGACCCGAGGCTGATGCGATGGTGCGACATAATGCACAAACAGGGAGGAGGGAAACAGATGCATTTCCCCACAACCTTCTTCAGTTGGCTGAGGCAACAACTGATCGTAGTTGAGGACTATGCCTATGCTAGCATCGACTTTAGAGGAGATCTGGGTCTTCTGATCCCACTAGACACACAGTGGACTGATGTAGGTAAAAACTGTTCTTAGACATTTTTTACCTTTTAATGTTTTTTGTTATATGTTCTGACACGTAAACTTATGATTTTTTTAAAGATATGGGCCCACAGAGACCTCCTGGCATGTCCCCGATTACACGACAGGTCCCACGTCCAGAAGAGGATGTTCCTTATGAGGAGGGAGAAGACACGTTGGCTGAGCTGGAGTGAAACCTGGTTAGCCTCACAAGAGGCATCCTAGGGTATCCCACATTTGATGAGATCCCACTACATTTTCAGAGACACACCGTCGGAGTTCCGGGTAGATTGTGTCAATTATTCTGGCGAGTAATTTGAGTAGTCACCTACTACCATGAGGACCATGTGGGCGGATGACAGCCCTTTTTATACGTTTTTGTACTAATGTAGGCTCAAAGAGCCATTTTTGTAACAGAACATATATTTTTTTTGAGCTTTTGGATGTAGCATACTTACAGACCGATATATATATATATATATATATATATATTCTACAACTACTTTTTTATCATGATGGTGTCTTGATTTACATATTGCGCAAATGTCTATCTAATACATGGTTTGCTAATGAATATGTTAAAGTATTTAAATGTCTTGGAATGTGTTGATATGTGATAAAATCGAAATGTCTTTCCAAAAAACTAACATGTAAATACATACACAAAATTTGAGGATTGCACACAGAGTAACACCCGTTCAGTTGTAACACAACAAGATGTGAGTCCAACTTGACAACCAATGATCAGGAGATCTAGTCTCTTGAAGAAAAATGCTCAAAAATGAAGTTGCTCAGAATTGCTCCAAAACAGATCGACTGGAAAGTGCTCGTCAATACGATCCCAACGCCGTGAATGGCACTCAAATCCGACGCCGTATGGAGGAGATATTGCATTTTGAAAACGCCCAATAACTTTCAATTTTGAAAGAAATTTTTTAATATTATGTGGGAAAACTTTTATTTTTTATTAAGGTTTAAATTATTAAATTATATAATTTTTTATATTTATATGATTTAAATTAATCATATATTATATTAATTAATATATATTTTAATTAATTTTAAATTATATTTAAACCTTATTAAAAATTAAATTTTAAAACCACATATATATTAAAACCCCACACATGTTAAAAGTCAAAGTTTAAATTAATGGCAACGTATGGTTTCAATGTATGGAGTGGAGCGGCATTTTAAAACATGTGTTTGGTGACGTGTTATGGCACGTGGGTTAATACAAAGGTGGAGCGGAGTTTTAGTACGTGGTCCCATTTAAAGCGCCGGAGCGGAGTTATATTGAAATCATATGGTTATATATTAATGTTTCAAGCGCATATAACTCAAGTTCCTAACCAAACTCTGGAGGTTGCGGTCCTATGCAACCTTATCCTTAGCACCACGAACTGACGGGGATGTTGGCGGACTCCGCCTATTTTGGTGGCCGCCCTATTTTGGAGGGCTTAACTGCAGCTTCTCCACATTTAGTGGAGTTTCTCTAGGCCAAACTGGCAGTGGGAGTAAAAGAACCATAACTTTGGCTAGGAGAGGCCTTTTGATGCGAATTTTTTTTTTATTTTGGGTGTAGAAATAATTCTGAAGCTATTGGAAGTGTTTGCAGAGCCATCAGGGCGTTCTAACAGAGAATTTATCAGCGTTTTTGGTCGTGGAGCCACCAGGGCCTAAGGGAAGAAGAGTTGTTTTGGACTCCCTTCATCCAATGGAGGTGTTTGTTTAGTCATTTTCTACTGATTTGAGCCTTCTGAATCTATTTTTGTAGTGTATTTTTCCATTTGAGGCTTCTATACAGTTTTATTCACATTTTGAGCATTTAATCAAAGAGGAAAAAGCCTAATTAGAGGCTTTTGGACCCAGCGGAGGTAGCCCAAGAGAGGGGTGAACCGCTTAAACAATTATTTTCTGTCATACTGTATAATTTTGCTGCATATTTTCAGATTCTGCTTCTTTAAACAGTAAATTTTTATAAGCAAACTTTTCCCAAGTAGGTTTAAACAGTGAACAAAACTTGTTAGTTCATCTTCAAACCACTACACTTCATTTGCAGAATATGTATACTTGCCTATTCACACATTAAAGTTGGATCAATGAATACTTTTCAGTTAAAACAAATACTTTCATTGATTGGATCTTTGTGATTACTTTTTATTTCTTTAGGCAGAGTCTGTAGAAGGGCCAGATAGCCTCCAGATTCATCCTTTCTTTGAAAGGTGAAAGATCCGGTGAATGCCCCTACAGTCAATCTCTGTATGAGAAATACTTTGTTCTCACAAATTCAGATCAACCAAATATCTTATCCCAAGATCAATGGCATCCAATAATTGTAGAAAATATATAACACAGCTCTGATACCATGTAGAAATTATATACAATATGCATGTATATATCCGGACTCTACTGATCTAACAATATTTATCTTCTTGATAAATATAGAATCCTTCCACTATAATTCTTGCGGAAATTTAATCAACAATTTCAAAACACATGAAGCAATAAAAACACACATAACACAGTTGTTTAATGGGAAATCCTGAATATGAAAACCCCAACTATCATATATTATGTATCATGGAGATCATGTAACAATCCTCATACAAAGCTTAGTACATCAAGCTCTCAGTACAATCAATCGTCACACACTAACAAGATGAAATCTGCAAATCCATGCACTGATCTCAGCCCTCCTACTAGCCTGCCTCCACTGCACAATCCAAGCTAATTACAAAGACCAATTCGATGCAATCCCACTCTCCTTGACTGTGTGATTATCATTGGAAACTCCAATGTATATATAGATGCAATCCATGCATCACTATGGTCACAACAGATAGTCTATCTCACCTTTTCACCTATCTCTACATTGGGTCTCCACTGGATCTGACATGCACTGTAGTTAACTGTTGTATTGTTCAGTTGATTAAAGAGTTATTATTTGTGAATTAATTAACTAATTAATTCACTCCACTCTCAGTAGTGTATCATTCAATTAGATTAGTTACAAGTAGCTCAACTGAGTCTAACTGAGTTAAACTGAATACAACTACATGAACTACTCTTCCAACTCTGGCATAACTTTTCCACTTCAGTTCTAATTGAGTCCTCCATGCATGAACTCCAGTAAACCCTTAGGAATTGCATAATTCCTTCAACCCACTGATTTTCCAAATCTGTTCACTGAAATAAAGTGCTCCAAGAGAATAAGTTGTTGTTTAGTGTCTAATTATTATTAAGAGGTAATAATAATTGACATGCATCTATTTTTAGATCAGCGATCTATAAATAGACTTCGCCCAATCTTCTAAAAATAGAATTTCATCTATTTTTCACATTTGACCAACCATCTACAAATAGTATCCTGCAACTTCTGAAATATGATCACCATGTCTAAAAATAGACATACACCTAAAAATAGCCTGCGTGGGCCCCACCTAATTTAGGTGATTATTTTCTAACTAGGATCAAGGATGATGTTTCAAGATGCCTCCTTCACTATTTCTTGTTGCAAAATTCAACACTCCCTCTCAAAAATAAAGGACTGTCTTTGCATGCGACATGCAACTCCATGCATTCGCCCTACAACTCTTGTTGCAATGCTTCCGAAACTAAAAGGCTCCAAACAATTCAATCAGTCTAATGCATCTATCATCAAAGTCTTTGACTTCTGCTTAGCTATTGCAAATGTCTTCAGGAACCACTGCACTGTTGAACTCTGCACCCATGCACTCTGTACTTGATGTCAACTCTGAACCGCGCTCCAGTATCCGACACTGTCACTTTGATCTCACTGCATCAATCCAACTGATCATGCTACTGCTGCTCGATGGGCACCTCGTAGACAGGTTCAATTCATGAGATCCACACCATCTCAATGAATCTTGCCCAAAAATATATTATTGGGATTACTCATGCATGTCGCCCCACCTCTTACCTGGTGGTATAGCTGCATGCACTCCCTCTGCCCATCTGGCACGAAATTTCTCTGCATGAGTGGTTGCTCCCACTCCATGATCCTCATCTTGTGGCTACTCCACATCCCGAGGTTCACTCTTACCTGCACGCAAATCCTGCTCCCTCTCAAGCTTCAATTGTGTGTCTTTCTTGCACTTCCAAACAGTAGGAAGCTCCGTAGAAATCCCATCTACATCAAATCTATAAAGATTCTTCTGCATCTCCAGTTGTGGTTGCTCCACAAACTTCTAAGACTGCTTCCCAGGCTGCATGTTGAGAGGCTCCCTCTCAACCACCAAGTCACTAACCTCTACTTTGCTCCTCAAAGCTTTGCATGCATATTGTACCTTAGTGCATATAGATTCTTGGCCCACGCACATTGTAATTGTCCTGCCTTCGCAAAATTTTCTAACAAAAGAGCTGATTTTAAATCGACGATATCTCCCTCATCCAAGCTCTAATTAGACCAATTTGTTTTTTCAATTTGGGTATTTTTTCACAAGGAATCCAAATATGCTATTTTTTTCTGAAAGTATTTCACCAAAAATTTCAGATATTCTCTACAAACTCGCGCACCCAAAAATTCTTGCTCTCATTCCATGTAGAAAATCTATAACACATCTCTGATACCATGTAGAAAATATATAACACAACTCTGATACCATGTAGAAATTATATACAATATGCATGTATATATCCAGACTCTCTTGATCTAACAATATTTATCTTCTTGCTAAATATATAATCCTTCCACTATAATTCTTGCGGAAATTTAATCAACAACTGCAAAACACATGAAGCAATAAGCACACATAACACAGTTGTTTAACGGGAAAGCCTGAAGCTGAAAACCCAAACTATCATATTTTATGTATCATGGAGATCATGTAACAATCCTCATACAAAGCTTAGTACATCAAGCTCTCAGTACAATCAATCGTCACACACTAACAAGATGAAATCTGTAAATCCATGCACTGATCTCAGCCCTCTTGCTAGCCTGCCTCCACTGCGCAATCCAAGCTGATTACAAAGACCAATTCGATGCAATCCCACTCTCCTTGACTACGTGATTATCATTGGAAACTCCAATGTATATATAGACACAATCCATGCATCACTATGGTCACAACAGATAGTCTATCTCACCCTTTCACCTATCTCTGCACTGGGTCTCCATTGGATCTGACATGCACTGTAGTTAACTGTTGTATTGTTCAGTTGATTAAAGAGTTATTATTTGTGAATTAACTAACTAACTAATTCACTCCACTCTTACTAGTGTATCATTCAGTTATATTAGATACAACTAGCTCAACTGAGTCTAACTGAGTTAAACTGAATACAACTCCATGAACTACTCTTCCAACTCTGGCATAACTTTGCCACTTCAGTTCTAACTGAGTCCTTAATGCATGAACTCCAGTAAACCCTTAGGAATTGCATAATTCCTTCAGCCCACTGATTTTCCAAATCTGTTCATTGAAATAAAGTGCTCCAAGAGAATAAGTTGTTATTTAGTGTCTGATTATTATTAAGAGCTAATAATAATCGACATGCATCTATTTTTAGATCAGCGATCTATAAATAGACTTCGCCCAATCTTCTAAAAATATAATTTCATCTATTTTTCACATTTGACCAACCATCTACAAATAAAATCCTGCAACTTCTGAAATATGATCACCATGTCTAAAAATAGACATACACCTAAAAATAGCCTGTGTGGGCCCCACCTAGTTTAGGTGAATATTTTCCAACTAGGATCAAGGATGATGTTTCAAGATGCCTCCTTCACTGTTTCTTGTTGCAAAATTAAACAATAATAGTTTGATCATCGCATTATTCTCGGAAACATTTTTAGTTGTCCGACCCAAACAAATGCCTCGTAAATTAATCAACTCGCTATCAGGAGCAAATATTTCCCACACTGCAGAAGACAAGTTCCATGCGCTATGACAAGTGCCATCAGAAAAAACCAACGTAGTGATCTGAATACACCTACAAAACAAATGGAACAAAAGGTGAGCAGAGGAAACATGTCTGCAAGGAAAACAATCACACCAAAAATAAAGTCAAAGCCCACTAATGAATAACACACTAATGTACAAAATTATCACACTTAATATTAAGCGTAATATTTCTTCAGATAGAGCCTGTTTCGAGGCTCAGCCAAAGGATTGCCTTCATAGTAAGCTAGCTCATAGGCTCCACATTATAAAACATGTTGAATAATATAAGGCCCATGCCACATAGGCTCGAGCTTTCCAACTCCCAACTTGTCGTGGCCTTGGTCATACAACAGGACCAAGTCACCTTTAGAGAACACATGAGGTGTGACAAATTTTTCAAATTTCACCTTAACTCGTCGTTTCTGCACTTCAAGAACTAAATTAGCAGGCCTTTTTGTCTCATTGAGACGCTCGAGGTACAACAAACGTTCCTCTTCTAGCGAAGTACCAGGAAGGATTTCGATAGCCAGATTCAAGGAAGGAATCTCACACTTGATTAGGAGAGTGGCCTCTAGACCGTACACCAATTGCAATGGTGTGAATCCAACAGAAATCTTAGCAGAGGTTCGATATGCCCACAGAGAAAAGAAAATCATGAGGTTCCACTCTTGCTTGTGTTTCCCAATGGTTCGTTGGAGCATAGTCACCAAGACTTTGTTGACAACTTCAAGTTGGCCATTGGCCTGTGGATAGTAAGGACTGGAGTTATCGTGATGTAAACCTAACTGAGCAGAGAGATATATCATCATATGATTACGAAAATGAGTGCCATGATTAGTGACAATCACTTTCAGGATGCAAAATCGAGCTATGACATGATTGAATAAGAATTTCACCGCAGTGAGACCTTCATTATCATATGTAGGCATCGCCTCGACCCATTTAGTGAAATAGTCAATGGAAGTGATGATATAGCCATGCCCCCTAGTCGAGCGAGGGTTACAGGTCATAAAATCAATGCCCCATTTCACAAAAGGACTGACGCTCACAACTGGGTGCAAGGGAATTAGGTGGGGCGCACTCTTTTCGAGAGAAAATTTGGAAATCATGGCATATGCGAACCGTGATGATGCAGTCTTTAAAAATAGATGGCCAGAAATAATCTGCACAAAGGATCTTTTGAGCAGTGGCGTAACCATAAATGTGACCACCACAAGCCCCGGAGTGGCATTCATTCAGAGCTTTCTCAGCTTCCTCGAGATTCAAACAACGACGAAAGACAGAGTCAACACCAGTATGATAGAGGGTGCCCCTAACGATGCGATATGGTTGGGACTGGTAGAGAATCCATCTTTGCTCAAAGTGCGATAGATCTGGACAATAATTTTGGGTTTAGAGATATATGTTGATATCTTCATACCATGGATCATGAGTACTAATGAAAAAGAGTCTCATCAGGGATCGACTCATTGAAAGGAGTGGGATCATTCGTATAGGAAGATCACATATAAACTCGACAAAGACCAATGATTTCTTCAACTTAGCAGTAGTGAATTCTAAATCTAAATTTTGTAGGATAATGATCCATTTTGAGTATTTACCCCCAAGTAACTGACATGTGAGAATTTAATTCATGGGGTTGCAATCTGAAATCACTAGGGTTTTGCGCAAGAGAATGTACTGATGGAAACTTTGAATGGAATGAAAAACAGCCAATGCCAATTTCTCTACATGAGCATACCGGGTCTTAGTATCGAAGAGATTACGACTCAAGTAGTGTCTACATGTTCCTAACCTTCGTCATCATCCTCAACTAGCACCATGCAAATAATGTTGTTGGTGATGACCAAATACAAGCAATAGTCGCGGTGATAATTGGAAGGATGCAGTAACGAAGTTGTGATGAGGGCTCGCTTTATTGCATCAAAATAGCTCTGAGAAATTTCATCCCATGAGAACGGGATTCCATTTTTCAACAAACGTGTAAAGCCTTTGGTAAGCTTAGCGTAATTCAGTATGAATCGGTGGAGGAAATTCGTTTTCCCCTATAAAATTTGTAGTTGATGGATGGAAGAAGGAGGAGGCAAATTGAAAATTGCCTCAACTTTTAGAGGATCGATTTGGATGCTTTCTTTAGACACCATGAAGCCTAGGAGTCGTCTACATTTGACGTAGAAGACACACTTATGAGGATTTAACCTGATATTATAGTGTCGACAACGTAGGAAGATAGCTCTAAGGTGCTCCAGATGATCTTGATGTTTCATGGAATGAGCAGGAATTTCGTTCAGATGTTATGAAACCATCTCCAAAAATAGAAGAAAAGAGAGATCAATGCCTTAGAAATTAGCCACTTCAAGGGGGAAACCTCTAATACATTACATAAATGAACAATTCTTGGATGATACAAATGACCAAAACCTCCTTCTATATATAGGAGTCCATGGGGTCACAATATAATCCTAGTTGACCTAACAATAATAATGTAAGGGCGGGAGATAAGCATGTGTGGGCTTACAAGGTAAACAATAATAAAGGGTTACACTAACAACAATAGGAGACTATACTAGTAATATGGACCTAGCATGCCTCTCCTTTTGCCTCTCCTTCAAAAGTATTTGTCCTCAGCAGCTTGAGTAGCTACGGATGCTTCGCTAAAATTCTCATCCTCCCATGTAAAATTCTGGTGGGTAAGTTATTATTGATGTGAATACTCTGAAATTGATAAATTTCGTGAATTTTGAGTTCTTGTTTCCGTATTCCTTCGGGTTCCAATATGATTTTCTTCCTCATCAGGATTACGGCAATATTGTTTGGACGGAAGTTTAATCTATAAGCTTCTTTAAGAATGGCTGCTGGAAAATTAGTTCATAGAAAGAAGTGAGAAGCTCAATTGTATCTCTTGTATTGCCCGATCTTTTGCAACACCTTGTAAGGGCTGTTAGTCATCAATATTTTTTTTTGTTTACTTGTTAGTGATGACTAGTTCTAACAGCCCAGTTTTCCAACAGCCAATCTTAAAATTTGTCAAATTTTCTAGCTGGGAAAACACCCATAAAACTTTTTTGCTCTCCTTACTTTTCGGTTCGCCCATAACAAGATGAAATCCCATTATCAAATCCTACCTAACCTCAGCCATACTAATTCTGCCTATCAGCTCTAAAAGGACAATCCAAGTCTGTTCAAAAAACCTCCCCTAAGTTAGGAAGTGGCGCTTTAGGGCATTTTACCCTTGGCAACCATCAAAGGGCCAAAAAACCTCCATCTGCTATGAACCAATCATAACAGACCTCCCACTCTACTAATGAAGTTAGTCACAGCTCTAAGTCGCGCCACTTACACGCCCCTAAGTCTCAGCAATGCATAGACCACAGTCTCAAGCTGATTTTAGGTGTTTTACACTGTTTATGGATTTTACAAGCGCAGGAAACATGTCAGCTTCTCAGAAGAAAATTCTTGGCTCCACACGAGAAGACAACTGCTTCTCAATGTGAACATGAGCCTAAGATGCAATTGCAGGACAAAGAGTTACTCATCAAACTCTTGCAGCTTCATTCAGCATGAAAACACAGTAGAAGAAAGACAACACTGTCAAACAGACTTGTAATTTGTCATGGCCGAGAACCTCCTTCATCTATAAGTAGAGGGTTAAGGCGCCTCCTTCATCTACAAGTAGAGGGCGATGGCCAATGTTGACTTGAAGAATTTCAAACTGACTGTAAGGCATGTTTGTTTTTAAGAAGCAGTAACATAGCTACTAGGGTTTTCTGAAGCAAAGTAATGTTTGCAGGCAAAGGTAGAAGCGTTAATGCTTTCACTGTTGTTTGCTTGCCATCATACATAAAAGGAAACCTTGCCAAGAATGCTTATCAAACATTATCTGACATTTTTCCAAGAGAAAAGGGCCTCCTTCATTCATAATCAGATGGCCAGAGCATTAATTGATTTCAAGGTATGTTTGATCAAAAAAACAAGGTAAGAGACCAATGGAAAGCAGGAATACCACTGCAATCCAAGGAGGTCAAGTTATCTCTTTACTGGTTTTTCCAAAAAGAAAGTAGTCTGCAGCTCCAACAAAGCAAAATATTGAAGAAATGGTTGAGGGTCTGTGTCACTACACAAGCAGAGGACATAATACTGATTATGCTTCAAAGTACTGGTCTGCTTCATTCATAAACATGTGCTTTTCAAATATGCTTATCATAGTTGACACAGAGAATCTGGTTTGATCTCCTCAAGAGGCATCACCACTGTAAACAATTGTTCATGATATGCAAAAGGAAGGTTTTTGACATATTTTTCAGATCCTGGTGAAATCCTGAGACAAATATAGGTCTTCATTATTTAAAGGTCAGGAACACCACTTTGGTACTTGTTGAAGCAGAGGAAAGGTTTTAGAAAAGCGCCCTTCTTAATGGACATAAGGTGACAAAGTATAAATGAATGCCATTGAAGTTGTGCACTCACAGTCATGAGAATAGCTCAAACTCACTTGCCACCTCATTCAGTTTCCACAGTGAGCATGTCCATATCCATAAGCATCAGGAGCAGGAAATGGTCAATAGAACTTATCAAAATGACAGCAAATGAGCACCACCAAGACAGGAGGAGGGACTGGAATATAGAAACCACAGTTAAGTTTTTCCCAGAAAGGGTGGTTGCCCTCAAAAGGCACATCTGCAAGATCCTTCACAGTAGCTCAAAACAGATTTTCCTCCCTAGCACAGCTATCAGAAAAAGAGGACCTTTTTATTCCTTAAAATAAGAAGCAGTCAAGGTTTCAAGGTCTCAAAGGGGTTTTTTTCATTTCAAGAGAGGGTCAGGTTCATGAAAGAACTGCTTATTCCCACTGTGACACATATTCAAACAAAAGTTATCAAACTATGTTTTAGAAGAATGAAGGTTCAACTGTTGTTTAAGAACAAAGGCTTTTTCAAAAAAACTTTCAAAAACCCTCACGAATTCATGTCAAAATTAGTTGGTTGTTTTGCGTTTAAAGGAGTAGAAGACCATGGAACCTCCTTTTAAAACCCTCAAAAAACACAAAGCATCAATCCATTCTTGCTATTCCAAAGACAGAAGATGAGTTCACGGGCAAATACACAGGTTTTAGAAGCTTTTCACTGCGCGGCGCTCCTGTAGCGTTGCGCGGCACTCTTGGGTGCATTTTTTACACGGCGGCACACTACCGCGTGGCACGCCTGTAGGTGCGCGCGGCGCTCCTGTTGGTGCTGGTCCTGTCGGCCCGACAGTGACCCGACACCATTTTACACTGCGCGGCGCTTTCTCCCATGAACGCGTCGCGCACTCAAAGACTCTCAAATGAATATCTTAAGAGCTGTTTAATGATCAGAAAAGGCTCGTGAACAATCTTCAAAGTTTTCTCTAGTTACTCTTGCCCAAATTCAAAAATTTCAAAGGGTGGTTTGCCATGTTCTCCATGAGAAAGAAATGATACCTTTAAAATCAGTTTTTCATGTAAAAGCACAAGAGGGATGACAGTAATTAGAGGAAAATGTTGTTGGATGAACTCAAGGTTTCATTTTGTTGTTATGACTGTCACACTCCTAAACATTGATCATATGTGCAAGCTTTTCCACTCCACAAAGTGATTTCTCCGTATTAAAAGACAAACCTGATGCATGCCTTCCATTTCTCCATAAAGCAAGATATGCTATGAAGGTTTTCAAATCAGTGGAGAGTGGTTGGTTTATCTTTGTATAGAAACCAGTAAGTAGCAAAAGAAGAAAACTGTTTAAGGAAAGGTGTCATTTTGTTTTTTATATAAATATAGGGTTGTTTGTAATCACACCAAAACACAAGGAACTGGATGACCTCATCCAAACTCAGAAAAACATTCAGCTGTGTATATGCACTCTGGCTGACTGTGTTTATGATTGTTAAATCCACAAGTGGAAAAGCACACCAAAAAGAGAAGTATGTTGTTGAAAGGGAGTTTATTGGTATTTGAAAGCTACAAAATTTTGTGACCACATAAAAAAATTGCAAGAGCTGCCACCTTGTCCTATATACAGTGATCTTTATTGAATGTATGCACTTTGTGATTGATTGTATTTGTGAGTGTTGAATCCACTGATGGAGTGGCCCACCAACAAGAAGGCAAGGTTTTGAAGCTAAGAGGATTGTGTTTGGCCTTCTTCTGAAAAAGGACAGTCTTATGTCCTCAAAACATCAAAGAGCAGAGTACCCTTACCACCCACACAGAAAAAGATCATTGTTGACTGTGTATACTGATTGACTATCTTTTTGTTCTTCAAGCTCATTTGTTAAGTTGATATTCAGAGGTTGGAAAGGCAGTTTTCTAGAGAGGCAGGTGTTTTATATTGAAAGGGAGCCTTGATTGTTTAAAAAAACAAAACTCCTACAGGCTTTTGTTAAAACCTCAGAAGCATTTCAAAGCTCTACCACCTTTGTTCTATAAACAGTGAAATTGACTGTGTGTCTGCACTAAAGTTGACTATGTATATGGTGTGGACTTGGTTGGTTGATCTACATCCCAAGAGAAGGGCAGGATTTTGAAATTGAGAATTTTACCTCAGTCAAAGACACAAGAATATGTTGTTGGCCTCAAAACATCAACGGACAGGGTGACCTTACAACAAAACATAGCAATTTCACTTTGACTGTCTATCTTCATTTCACTGTGTTTTTCTTCTTAAAAGGTCTGCTTGTTGAATTGCATATCAAAGGCTGGGAAGAACACATTTTGAAGAAACAGGTGTCTTGTATCAAAAAGGGGCATTTTGCACAAGCACCCAAAAACATTGTTTCCTCATTAAAACAGTAGATTGACAGAGTTTGGTTTAAAGAAGGCATTTCAAAGACTTTGAGGCATCTTGCTTTTGCAGAAGCGCCCGGCACGGAAAGTAAGTAAAGACACATCAGGACTTCATATTTTGGCTTATGCTTCAGAACATGTTGCTAGGGACCCTTGAGGGTCATATACACCAATTTTGGGCAAATTTTGACATGCTTTGGTTTTTTGGCATTTTTTAGTTTTTGGTCAAAACTCATGAAATTCGCCATTTCATTTTGAGGATTCTTCAAAGGAGGATAATGGTATCATTGGATGCCATAAATTTAGGAGTACACCCTCAGTGATTTTCAGGACATTTGGAGATCATTTTCTTCCCCGAAATGGCGAAAAATGCTCGCTTTTTGCACACTCTGCCTGGTCTATCAGCAGACTGTAATTTTTGGTTTTTTACACACAAGTGCAGTTTTGGAGGACTTATAGGCATTGGATTGGGAAAATTTCAGTTGTTCCAGAAATTAGACACTCAGAGCTTTCCAACGAGCTATCATGAGCCTCATTTGGACATCAAGAAGGCTGCCAAATATTACCAGCAAGTCAGGGGACGTTTTTCTGATGTAAATTTGAAATATTTTTGTAATTTTTGAACCTCTAAAAACTGCCTTTTCCAAATGTGCGTTTAGCTATTTTTGCACATGGAAAATGATGAAAAGTCAATTATTTTTCCTTTTTTATCATTTTCTAGATATTTTATGAGATATTTTTGTGCCTTGGGCTTTGCAAAGCCTCAAGGACAAATTTAGATATTTTGATTAGGCCAATAGGAGAGGAAGTTGAACCATGAGGTTTTCCTCACTTAAGCCTATATATTCCAAAGGCTTTCATTGTAAAAGGAGGTTGAACTTGAGAAGAGAAACAATATATTGGTCATATGAGCTTTGAAGGAAATACTTGTGTTATGATTTTGGATTGACTCTTGGATGTTCTTGGATAAATGAAGAAGGATTGTTGATGGATTCCATGACTTGGTAGCATGGTATAGTGTCTCTTTCTATGTTGTTGTATTCTAGTTTTCATTCATTAATACATGTTTCTTGCTTGCTATAGATCAGTAGAGAACAAATTTGAGACCTGCCCTTGGAGGCACCTCAAGTTTCTTGTTTCTTCATAGCTTTCATGTTTTCTTCCTCCTTAGTCATACTAAAGAATTCTTAACTGCTCTTTAGTAACTTAAGGATATTTTTGCTTGTTTCATTAATGGTTTTATGCTAGCTAAGTATGACTTACGGTACGCCCTACTTACCAATGGCCAACCATAGCTCCATCCATGAAATTTCTCTTTGATTAATTAGATTATCATCTTGTTGAACCAAGGAGGCCTAGTTTCGATCTAGCCCTTTGTCTAAAACTATGAAAGCTTGTTTTTCAAAGTGCCCAATAACTTAAGGACTGTGTTTAGGCGTTCCGGCATAGTATTTTGAGTTGTTAGTCTATCTTATGTGTTTTCCCCAAAGTCTGATAGCCATTTCCCGAAGTTAGAGAGTTATACTCCTCTATGCATGGCTTGAATGTTTGTTTCTATGTATTGATTAGCCTATAGTTACATTTTGCATGATTAATGGTTTGCCCTACCATGTTTATGTCTTCTATTAAACTAGTTATGCTTGAAACTCTTTGTTGTTCACTAACTTGATGTCCATTTACTCCATTTTGCCCAAAAATCCTTTCTACCTTGAAACAAATCGGCCCTTCAACAGCTTTGTATCACCGTCTGATAACTTTCTTGACCTTTTCGACCCCATAGCCCAATTTATCTGACATCTTTTTACCTATCTCGTATCTTTGATCAGTTTCATCCCTCACAACTTAAAAAACCAAAACCAAAAAACTTACTTCATAACTAGCCTAAAATCATAACATAATAAGCAAACATACAGACATCCCTTACACATATAGAGAGAGCCCTCTCTGAGTCCAGGAAGGCTAGGTCCTTGGGCTCCAAAGCTTGGTTTGATGTTACACTGTCATTTGGCTTGCCAATCAGCCAAATCATGGGACCCTAACATAATGGTGATCACGGTGGGACTCTGAGTAACAAACAAACTTAGATTCCCTAAACATTCCAACAGCCTTAAGAATACTATCTGATTGATTTATCCCACCACTCCCTAACATAATGGCCATCACAGTGGGACCTTCTGAGTTGGTGACAATCTAAGTACTCCTTAGTAACTCTCGAAGTCTCATTTAAACTTAGAAAACTTAAGTGTTGTCCGAAGAGTAGAAAATATCTCCTTCACCATCTTAGCAAAATGATGAGTCAGTTATAGGAAACTCTTCCAAACCTTAGAAATACATAAAACTTAGAAAACCCCAAAAAACTTCCTTAGATTGGTTTCTGTCAGTACTGGTGGTGGACCATACACATATACCTCAAAAAAACTAAAAATCCACCTAGCGACTCCACTAACTTCCAGTAGGCCTTACTACTTTACTAAACTCTAGGTTACTATATGATTGACCTATCCCATCACTCACTAACATAGTGAGAGATGGTGGGACCACTAAGTACATGACAGTCTAGCAAACTCTTATATACTCTTTAGTCCTTTAGATACTTGAACAAGCAAGCAGTCCATAGAATCATTTAGAGTAAACTATGTTTGATATCTCCACCCTAGCAAAGTGATGAAACAAGTTTAGAATACTTTAAACAAAACATAGGCTGCACATAAAACTCAGAAAAACCCAAAACATTCCCCAGATTGGCTTCTTCCTAGTTATTGGTGGTGGACCATAGCTACATCTTTACAAAAACAACCAAATTCCACCTAGCAACTCCACAACTCTCAATAGACCTCAAGACTCCACTGGAGGAAGAACCTAAAACATGATCGGTCATCCTATAAAGAACAAGCACTCAGGCCTTAGTTGGATTCAAGAAATTATTGTCTTTATCTATAACTATGTTCTATCCTACTTTGAGCCTGACCAAGAATACACGGATGAAATCTACATTGATCATTGGAAAGATCTCAAACCTCGAAAAGCAAAGCCTCAAATTTCAGACCATGAGCAGGTTTATACACCTGTGCTTACCCCAGATTCACCCATGGAAAACCTAGCAAAACATGAGCCTTATGCTACCTTTCCCACTCTGGCTGAAACCTCAAACAATCACGAATGTCTTTTTACACTACCTATATCCACAAAGGTCCCAGAAAGATACAAGCCTCTGGTTTTACCTCCCATCTTTCAAGCCCTTCCTGCAAATCTTCAAAATAAATTACCCAGATTTGATGGAGAAAGCTCCAAAGTCACCGCTGAAGAGCACGCCTGAAATCTTGAGGATTTACTTGACCTTTATGACATAGAAGAAGATGATGTGCGTATTAGAATGTTTTCCTTATCATTACAAGGAAAGATTAGGAGTTGGTTTAATGACCTTCCTGCTGCAAGCATTACCAATTTTCATCAGTTCACTCAAATCTTCCTAGATAGGTGGGTGGTCATGGGTAATAAAGTTCTCATCATAAAGGAATACAATGAGTTAAAAAGACAACCAGGGGAGACAATACAAAACTTTTCAGCCAGGTTCAATAAAATATACCATGCAATGCCTGCTAACCTAAAGCCACCCCTCGGATGTGCTCTCTTGCACTACCCAAATTCTTTTGACCCAGAGTTGGTTTTCTAGATAAGAAACAAAGATCCTTTGACCCTAGAAGAAATGCAAAGGATAGCAGTTGATGTAGAATTCAACATACTAAATAGGGAGGCACAACTAAGAATAATAGAGAAAGACAAAGCAAATCAAGAGAGACTAGCATCTTCAGAGGAAAAGTTGAAAAAATTGGTATGTATGTTAGGAAAACTAGAGCATCTACTTGATAGAAAAAGAGAAAAACACAAAGTTAAGGTTAACACTGCTTATTCAAACCAACCTACACTTCTTCCTCAGGATGAACACACTCGACTATTACAAGACAAGAGTTATAAACAAAATGTGCCAAATGGGAAAGTTGCAAATAAAAACATAGAGGAATACTCTAAAGAAACTATCATCCATTTTTAAATCACAGATTCTGAAATGGAAGAAGAATCAAAACCTTTAGGTTCTCTACCCTTATGCTTTAAATCATTCCAGACTTTGAAAGAAAATTTGCATCCTAAAGATCTTTCAGCAATTATTCAGGAAAACCTTGCTCAAGTTAACTCTCACCTAAATCAAGAAGAGCTGATTAAGGAGGAATTCAAATCTGAGATAGAAGATAAATCAAAACATGTAGGGTATCTACCTTTATGTTGGGAGTCATTTGAGTTCATAAAATCAAACTAGCCCCCTAAGAATCTGTCAGAAAAAACTCATGAATTACATGATAACTATCCTCAACATCACAAAGGATTGGTTGAAGATGAAAACAAGAAAGAAATGAAAGAAAACCCACAGGATCTCTCTAAGGGAATAAGTGATGGTTCATCATCTCTCATAGGTGAAGCCCAAAAAGACATTCATCTTTCAAATCAGATTTCCAAAGAGAAAGAGGATTATTGTAGAGAAATAAAAATCCCTCCCTTTTTAAATGAAGATGAAATAGATCAACTTATAAACATGCAGACAGCCTCTGAAACTTCACATAACCATAACTTTTCTGATCTTTCTCCTATTAATCTTGCATCTCATAAATCAAAAAATAGATTTGTAAATCAATTTGAAGAAAAGCAATCTGATAGTCCAATGTGCATGGTTGATGACATTTCTTATATTAATGATTCTCCAAGGTTTGATCAATATGTTGATGATTATGATTTCCAAACAGAAACTAACTTTGCAGAACACTCAACTTTTGATTTTTGGGAGGAAGCTCAGTTTCATAAACTTGAGAAAAGTGAGCAGCCATTACAGGTCATCTATGACACTAATTAGGAGAGCCTTGAGAGTTTAGAAGTAAGTGAAGAGTCTCGGACTCTTTGCTCTACTTCACTTCAGCCCATCAGAGATAACATTCACATAATTGGAAACCAACAGTATTTCAGTTGTGATGACGAGGTTGAGGAGGATGATGAAATTCTTGAGCATGTTGTAAATGAGAAGCCTTTTCCTGAAATGGTTGAGGAAACTATTTTGGACATGGAACCTTCCTTAACTCCAAATTTACAGCCACTAGTTTCCATTAAGTTACAAATTGCAGATAAAGAAATAGAGGTTGAGAAACACATGAGAGTTGTCACACTATCCTTTCAAGATAATTTACTGTCAAAGTGTATCCTTTCTCATCAACCTGATGACCTTCACACAGTTTTCAGCCTACCCTATCAAAACACATCAGCTTGGCAAGAGAACTACACTGCAATATATGATGAGTCTGATAGTTCAAGTGATCATGAGCAAGGGGAAGATTTGCTTTACCAGGAGAGTCCCAAATATAGTCAAGTGGAAGAAAGAGTAGTCTTGAATGAAGCCTATGTCTCAAATCCTCTAGATCAGGTATCATTCCAAGATCCATTGGTCGTTTTCCTTGAAAAGTCTGAAAGAGTAGTGGGTTCTATCATGAGAAAGTTGCTACCTAGAATGAGGAAAAACTTACACACCACTATCCGAGCACAAGCCAAATGGGAGTGGTCTTTTCAGTACCTCAGCATCATGAAAGAACTAAACCAGAATCACCCATGTGATCATCTACTTGACTGGTTACATTGGAAAGAAGAGTTCACCAAATGAATGTATGTTGTGTACAGTTTAGATTCGGATAGATAGACAGCAGTGTAAAATAAGCTCATCCTTGTGAGCATCTTTCCAGTTTTAGATTGTTTGAAGAAAAGTGAAAAAGAAGAAAATACAAAAACAGTAAAAAGTAGAAAAAGAGGGCAGTTTCTAAAAAGCAGTGGTAAAGCCCCATGTTCCAAAAAATAGTCTTTCGGAAAGCGAGCAAGTCTAAATGTCGCTACTAGTAATTCAATGACTTGTTCAACTATCTAGCCTAATCATAACTGAGCATGTTTAAATTTATTTGCTGATAAGTTAGTGAGTGAAAAATATGGTCAACATTGTGTAAGATTGACTTATCACAGAGAGTAGATTAGGGAGAGATTCTGGTTCCACATGCCTAAAACAGAACCAAAGAGAGAAGCGAGGGATGAAAAATACATTGTACATCTTAGCCCCGCTTTTCTAGTTTTCCTTTTTTGGCAAAATAATATTTGTGTGCAGTTTGTCCTATCATGCCGCAAATACATGACAAATCAGATTGTTTAACCCTGATTTGATCATTTTGAATTTCATGTTTTAGATTAGAGAACAAAATCCTGTCAAACAGTTTAATCTTGACAGTTGATCTAGTTTAGGTAGAGTAATGAAGTAGTTCATCAGTTTAATCTGAACTCCCGGCAGATATAAGTGTTGAGTTAGATAGGTTCATTTTGCAAAAAGAAAAATAAGCATTGTCAAAAGGCTACTAGTTCAAATGCGCCAAAAAGAAGAAAAAATGTTAGGAAAGATAGTGGGGTAGGTAGAAATATCATTTAATGCTAATCATGCTGTCTCATTTCAGAAATAGCATCAAAGAAGAGTGAAAATTTGCGCCAATGGGTAAGGCATTGGTCTTCATAAGCCAAAGATCTGAAATTTTGGACACCTCCTGAAAAGGAGCTGTCCTCCCCAAATGGAGCCACTGTTAGTCATCAGTATTTTTTTTTTTTTACTTGTTAGTGATGACTAGTTCTAACAACCCAGTTTTCCAACAACCGATCTTAAAATTTGTCAAATTTTCCAGCTGGGAAAACACCCATAAAACTTTTTTTCTCTCCTTACTTTTCGGTTCGCCCATAACAAGATGAAATCCCATTATCAAATCCTACCTAACCCCAGCCATACTAAGTCTGCCTTTCAGCTCTAAAAGGACAATCCAAGTCTGTTCAAAAAACCTCCCCTAAGTTAGGAAGTGGCGCTTTAGGGCATTTTACCCTTGGCAACCATCAAAGGGCCAAAAAACCTCCATCTGCTACAGACCAATCATAACATACCTCCCACTCTGCTAATGAAGTTAGTCACAGCTCTAAGTCGTGCCACTTACACGCCCCTAAGTCTCAGCAATGCATAGACCACAGTCTCAAGCTGATTTTAGGTGTTTTACACTATTTATGGATTTTACAAGCGCAGGAAACATGTCAGCTTCTCAGAAGAAAATTCTTGGCTCCACACGAGAAGACAACTGCTTCTCAATGTGAACATGAGCCTAAGATGCAATTGCAGGACAAAGAGTTACTCATCAAACTCTTGCAGCTTCATTCAGCATGAAAACACAGTAGAAGAAAGACAACACTGTCAAACAGACTTGTAATTTGTCATGGCCGAGAACCTCCTTCATCTATAAGCAGAGGGTTAAGG
Organism: Pinus albicaulis; assembly: GCA_034641835.2. Taxonomy (NCBI): domain Eukaryota; kingdom Viridiplantae; phylum Streptophyta; class Pinopsida; order Pinales; family Pinaceae; genus Pinus; species Pinus albicaulis. The sequence continues at coordinate 393,735,798 of CM076573.1, forward strand.
CGCCTCCTTCATCTACAAGTAGAGGGCGATGGCCAATGTTGACTTGAAGAGGTAGGCGAACGCCAAGGCCGCTGTTTGTTTTAAGCATTAACATAGCTACTAGGGTTTTACGAAGCAAAGTAATGTTTGCGGGCAAAGGTAGAAATGATTAATGCTTTCCTTGTTGTTTTCTTGACATCATACATAAAAGGAAACCTTGCCAAGAATGCTTATCAAACATTATCCAACATTTTTCCAAGAGAAAGGGGCCTCCTTCATTCATAAGCAGATGGCCAGAGCAATAATTGATTTCAAGGTATGTTTGATCAGAAAAAAAAGGTAAGAGACCAATGGAAAGCAGGGGTACCACTGTAATCAAAGGAGATCAAGCTCATCTCTTAACAGGTTTTCTCTCAAAGGACAGTCTGCAGCTCCAACAAAACAAAATTTGAAAAATGTCAGCGAGGGCTCGTGTCATTGCCATTGTGCTGCACATTACACACTATTTCTAGTAGTACCGGGTCTCGCTTCCATCTTAATAAACAAAAAGCTTTTCAAATATGGTTATCATAGTTGACACAGAGAATCTGGTTTGATCTCCTCAAGAGGCATCACCACTGTAAACAATTTTTCATGATATGCAAAAGGAAGTTTTTTGACATATTTTTCAGATCCTGGTGAAATCCTGAGACAAATATAGGTCTTCATTATTTAAAGGTCAGGAACACCACTTTGGTACTTGTTGAAGCAGAGGAAAGGTTTTAGAAAAGTGCCCTTCTTAATGGACATAAGGTGACAAAGTATAAATGAATGCCACTGAAGTTGTGCACTCACGGTCATGAGAACAGCTCAAACTCACTTGCCACCTCATTCAGTTTCCACAGTGAGCATGTCCATATCCATAAGCATCAGGAGCAGGAAATGGTCAATAGAACTTATCAAAATGACAGCAAATGAGCACCACCAAGACAGGAGGAGGGACTGGAATATAGAAACCACAGTTAAGTTTTTCCTAGAAAGGGTGGTTGCCCTCAAAAGGCACATCTGCAAGATCCTTCATAGTAGCTCAAAACAGATTTTCCTCCCTAGCACAGCTATCAGAAAAGGAGGACCTTTTTATTCCTTAAAATAAGAAGCAGTCAAGGTTTCAAGGTCTCAAAGGCATTGTTTTCATTTCAAGAGAGGGTTAGGTTCATGAAAGAGCTGCTTATTCCCACTGTGACACATATTCAAACAAAAGGTATCAAGCTATGTTTTAGAAGAATGAAGGTTCAACTGTTGTTTAAGAACAAAGGCTTTTTCAAAAAAACTTTCAAAAACCCTCACGAATTCATGTCAAAAGTAGTTGGTTGTTTTGCGTTCAAAGGAGTAGAAGACCGTGGAACTTCCTTTTAAAACCCTCAAAAAATGCGAAGCATCAATCCATTCTTTCTATTCCAAAGACAGAGGACGAGTTCACGGGAAAATACACAGGTTTTACAAGCTTTTCACCGCGCGGCGCTCCTGTAGCGTTGCGCAGCGCTCTTGGGTGCATTTTTTACATGGTGGCACACTACAGCGCGGCGCGCCTGTAGGTGCGCGCGGCGCTCCTGTTGGTGCCGGTCCTGTCGGCCCGACAGTGACCCGACACCATTTTACACTGCGTGGCGCTCTCTCCCATGAACGCGTCGCGCACTCAAAGACTCTCAAATGAATATCTTAAGAGCTGTTTAATGATCAGAAAAGGCTCATGAACAATCTTCAAAGTTTTCTCTAGTTCCTCTTGCCCAAATTCAAAAATGTCAAAGGGTGGTTTGCCATGTTCTCCATGAGAAAGAAATGATACCTTTAAAATCAGTTTTTCATGTAAAAGCACAAGAGGGATGACAGTAATTAGAGGAAAATGTTGTTGGATGAAGTCAAGGTTTCTTTTTGTTGTTATGACTGTCACACTCCTAAACATTGATCGTATGTGCAAGCTTTGCCACTCCACAAAGTGATTTCTCCATATTAAAAGACAAACCCGATGCATGCCTTCCATTTCTCCATAAAGCAAGATATGCTATGAAGGTTTTCAAATCAGTGGAGAGTGGTTGGTTTATCTTTGTATAGAAACCAGTAAGCAGCAAAAGAAGAAAATTGTTTGAGGAAAGGTGTCATTTTGTTTTTTATATAAATATAGGGTTGTTTGTAATCACACCAAAACACAAGGAACTGGATGACCTCATCCAAACTCAGAAAAACATTCAGTTGTGTATATGCACTCTGGCTGACTGTGTTTATGATTGTTAAATCCACTGGTAGAAAAGCACACCAAAAAGAGCAGTATGTTGTTGAAAGGGAGTTTTTTGGTATTTGAAAGCTACAGACTTTTGTGACCACATAAAAACATTGCAAGAGCTGCCACCTTGTCCTATATACAGTGATCTTTATTGAATGTATGCACTTTGTGATTGATTGTATTTGTGAGTGTTGAATCCACTGATGGAGTGGCCCACCAACAGGAAGGCAAGGTTTTGAAGCTAAGAGGATTGTGTTTGGCCTTCTTTTGAAAAATGACAAGGGTGTCTTATGTCCTCAAAACATCAAAGAGCAAAGTACCCTTACCACCCACACAGAAAAAGATCATTGTTGACTGTGTATACTGAGTGACTATCTTTTTGTTCTGCAAGCTCATTTGTTAAGTTGATATTTAGAGGTTGGAAAGGCAGTTTTCTAGAGAGGCAGGTGTTTTATATTGAAAGGGAGCCTTGATTATTTAAAAAAACAAAACTCCTACAGGCTTTTGTTAAAACCTCAGAAGCATTTCAAAGCTCTGCCACCTTTGTTCTATAAACAGTGAAATTGACTGTGTGTCTACACTAAAGTTGACTATGTATATGGTGTGGACTTGGTTGGTTGATCTACATCCCAAGAGAAGGGCGGGATTTGAAATTGAGAAGTTTACCTCAGTCAAAGACACAAGAATATGTTGTTGGCCTCAAAACATCAACAGACAGGGTGACCTTACAACAAAACATAGCAATTTCACTTTGACTGTCTATCTTCATTTCACTGTGTTTTTCTTCTTAAAAGGTCTGCTTGTTGAATTGCATATCAAAGGTTGGGAAGGCCACATTTTGAAGAAATAGGTGTCTTGTATCAAAAAGGGGCATTTTGCACAAGCACCCAAAAACACTGTTTCCTCATTAAAACAATGGATTGACAGAGTTTGGTTTAAAGAAGGCATTTCAAAGACTTTGAGGCATCTTGGTTTTACAGAAGCGCCCGGCACGGAAAGTAAGTAAAGACACATCAGGACTTCATATTTTGGCTTATGCTTCAGAACATGTTGCTAGGGACCCTTGAGGGTCATATACACCAATTTTGGGCAAATTTTGACATGCTTTGGTTTTTTGGCATTTTTGAGTTTTTGGTCAAAACTCATGAAATTCGCCATTTGATTTTGAGGATTCGTCAAAGGAGGAGAATGGTATCATTGGATGCCATAAATTTAGGAGTACACCCTCAGCAATTTTCAGGACATTTGGAGATCATTTGCTTCCCCCGAAATGGCGAAAAATGTTCGCTTTTTGCACACTCTGCCCGGTCTATCAGCAGACTGTAATTTTTGGTTTTTTACACATAGGTGTAGTTTTGGAGGACTTATAGGCATCGGATTGGGAAAATTTCAGTTTTTACGGAAAGTAGACACTCAGAGATTTCCAACGAGCTATCATGAGCCTCATTTTGACATCAGGAAGGCTGCCAAGTATTACCAGCAAGTCAGGAGACCTTTTTCTGATGTAAATTTGAAATATTTTTGTAATTTTTGAACCTCTAAAAACTGCCTTTTCCAAATGTGCGTTTAGCTATTTTTGCACATGGAAAATGATGAAAAGTCAATTATTTTTCCTTTTTTAGCATTTTCTAGATATTTTATGAGATATTTTTGTGCCTTGGGCTTTGCAAAGCCTCAAGGACAAGTTTAGATATTTTGATTAGGCCAATGAGGATGCAAGTTGAACCATGAGGTTTTCCTCACTTGAGCCTATATATTCCAAAGGCTTTCATTGTAAAACAAGGTTGAACTTGAGAAGAGAAGCAATATATTGGTCATATGAGCTTTGAAGGAAATACTTGTGTTACGCTTTTGGATTAACTCTTGGATGTTCTTGGATGAATGAAGAAGGATTGTTGATGGATTCCATGACTTGGTAGAATGGTATAGTGTCTCTTTCTATGTTGTTGCTTTCTAGTTTTCATTCATGAATACATGTTTCTTGCTTTCTATAGATTAGTAGAGAACAAATTTGAGGCCTGCTCTTGGAGGCACCTCAAGTTTCATGTTTCTTCATAGCTTTCATGTTTTCTTCCTCCTTAGTCATACTAAAGAATTCTTAACTGCTCTTTAGTAACTTGAGGATATTGTTGCTTATTTCATTAATGGTTTTATGCTAGCTAAGTATGAATTACGGTATGCCCTGCTTACCAATGGCCAGCCATATCTCCATCCATGAAATTTCTCTTTGATTAATTAGATTATCATCTTGTTGAACCAAGGAGGCCTAGTTTTGATCTAGCCCTTTGTCTAAAACTATGAAAGCTTGTTTGTGAAAGTGCCCAATAACTTAAAGACTGTGTTTAGGCGTTCCAGCATAGTATTTTGAGTTTTCAGTCTGTCTTATGTGTTTTCCCCAAATTCTGATAGCCATTTCTCGAAGTTAGAGAGTTATACTCCTCTATGCATGGCTTGAATGTTTGTTTCTATGTATTGATTAGCCTATAGTTACATTTTGCATGATTAATGGTTTTCCCTACCATGTTTATGTCTTCTATTAAACTAGTTATGCTTGAAACTCTTTGTTGTTCACTAACTTGATGTACATTTACTCCATTTTGCCCAAAGATCCTTTCTACCTTGAAACAAATGAGCCCTTCAACAGCCTTGTATCACCGTCTGATAGCTTTCTTGACCTTTTTGACCCCATAGTCCAATTTATCTGACATCTTTTTACCTATCTCGTATCTTTGATCAGTTTCATCCCTCACAACTTAAAAAACCAAAACCAAAAAAATTACTTCATAACTAGCCTAAAATCGTAACATAATAAGCAAACATACAGACATCCCTTACACATATAGAGAGAGCCCTCTCTGAGTCCAGGAAGGCTAGGTCCTTGGGCTCCAAAGCTTGGTTTGATGTTACACTGTCATTTGGCTTGCCAATCAGCCAAATCACGGGACCCTAACAAGGACCATAGTACTTTGGCAATAATTTATTATCCTTCTTAGCTTCCTTGAGGAACATTTGTTTGTATGGTTGTAGCCGTAAAAATACCTAGTCACCTACATCAAAACTTCTCACGTTGCGATGTTGATCTTCCTGTTGTTTCATTCGATTTTATGCCAAATTTAGGTTATCCTTTAAAAGTTGGATAACTTCTTGTTGATGCTCGATGTGATCTTCCACTGCTTGAACCTTAGAATTTTCTCTTAAAGAAGATGTGATGGACAATGGATGATATCCATAAAGTGCCATAAATGGGGTCATTTTTGCTGCAGTATGGAAGGAAGTGTTATACCACCATTCAGTGAGAGGTAACCACTTGACCCATTGTGTTTGCTTATCAGATACAAAATAATGAAGATATCCTTCCAAACATTTATTCACCATCTCTATTTGACCATCAGATTGAGGAGGATAAGATGAGCTATGAACTAGTTGAGTGCCCAAACAAGAAAATAATTATGTCCTAAAATTTCCAATAAAAATGGGATCTCTGTCACTTAAAATAATATTTGGCTTTCCATGTAGCTTTTGAATTGTTTCCATAAATGCAGTAGCAATTGTACTTGCTTTAAATGTATTAGATAATGCACAAAAGTGTGGATACTTGTTAAGTCTATCAACTACCACCATGATTACACTCTTTCCTTCAAACTTAGGTAAACCTGTGATAAAATCCATTGAAATATCCTCCCAACGTTGACTTGGAATGGATAAAGTTTATAGAATACCTAGGGTCTTAATTGTCTCAATTTTATTTTGTTGGCAAACCAAACATTCCACCACAAACTTTTGAATATAAAATTTAAGGCCATCCCAAAAAAAATATTTCTTCACCTTGTGGTAAGTTTTTAAAAATCCTGAGTGTCCTCCTAAAGGAGAAGTGTGCAATTCCAAAAGAATATTTTGTTTTAGTTGGGAATTATTGCAAATATATAAGCGATCTTTGTACCATAAGGAATCATTTTTCCAGCTAAATTTATCAGATATAATAGGATCTTGTTGCAACTTTTGAATGAGTGTCCACACTTCTTCGTCCTTCTTCCATTCATCCCTTGCTTCAGTCCTATCCAATCTGGATGGATAATAGAAATGGCACAAAGCAATGCTTTCACCTCTTCATACTTTCTTAAGAGTGCATCTGCAACAACATTTAGCTTCCCTTTTTTGTAGATGACTTCAAATTCATAACCCAACATCTTTGTGACCCATTTTTTATGCTCTTCTAAAGATAGTCTTTGTTCCAAAAAGTGTTTAAGACTATCATGATCAGTTTTTAGCTTGAAATGTCTTCCCATTAGGTAAGGTTTCCATTTCTTTAGTGCATGTAGTATTGCCAACATTTCCTTCTCATAAATAGCTTTCTATAAATACTTTCCTTTGATTGGACAACTTTCAAAAGCAATGGGTCTTCCTTCTTGCATTAAAATGGAACCAATTTCATTTCCTGAGGCATCACATTCCACAATAAAGATTTTTGTGAAGTCTAGCGTAGCTAAGACTGGTGCTAGGCACATTGCCTCTTTAAGATGTTCAAAGGCCTTAGTTGCTTCAAGAGTCCATGAAAATACATCTTTCTTCAATAATGTCGTTAGAGGTGCTGCTATTCTCCCATAATTCTTAACAAACTTGCGATAATACCATGTTAACCTGAGAAATCCTCACAACTGCTTTATGGTTGTGGGGGCTTTCCATTCCTTAATGGATTTAATTTTTTTAGGTTCTACCTTAACACCCTCGTGAGATACAATATGACCCAGATATTCCACCTCTTGTACTCCAAAGAAACATTTGGATGTTTTTGCATATAATTGTTTCTCCACCAATAGTTTGAGCACCCTGTCAACATGTTGAACATGATTCTTCCAAGACCTGTCGTAGATTAGTATGTCATCAAAAAATACTAGCACAAATTTTCTAAGGAAGGGTTTGAGAATGGAATTCATCAACCCTTGAAATGTAGAAGGTGCATTGGTAAGGCCAAAAGTCATTACCAAAAATTGATAATGACCCTCATGAGTTTGAAATGTTGTTTTCGGAATATCTTTAGTCTTCATTCTAATTTGATGATATCCTTAGAAATCAGCCACTTCGAGGGGAAAAACTCCAATACATTACATAAATGAACAATTCTTGGATGATACAAATGACCAAAACCTCCTTCTATATATAGGAGTCCATGGGGTCACAATATAATCCTAGCCGACCTAACAATAATAATGTAAGGGCACACTAATAACAATATTGGGGTTACAGGGGTACAAAAATAAAAATAAGGGGGTTACACTAACAACAATAAGGGACTATACTAGTAATATAGGGACCTAACATGAGATATGGCTGAACTATGTGCTTGATGTCATGGAATGCATAAGACATAGCTCGCTGGAAGGTTGCTCCGGCATTCTTCAGGCTGAAAGGGAGCTTCTTATAGGTGAAATTCCCACATGAACAGATGAAATCGGATTGTGTTTATCATCAGGAGAGATGTTAATCTGGTTGTAGCCAAAGAAACCATCCATAAAGGAAAATATCTCACTCCCGGCACATTCATCAATGATCTGATCGATAAAAGGAGTGGGGTAATTGTCCTTAGGAAAATCTTGATTAATATATTGGTAATCAACACAAACCCTAATGGTACCTTGCTTCCTATTGACGGGAACAATATTAGAGACCTAATTGTCAGGTGTATGGGGTAGATAAAACCAGATTTAAGGATTTTTTCAACTTCTCCCTTAATAGTGGCAGCCTTTCTCGACTGCACAAGACGAAGTTGTTAGTGAACGGGCTTTGATTCCAAATAAGTGGGAATTTCATGCACCACGATACTTGGATCAATGTTAGAAATTTCCTCATAGGACCATGTGAATACATCACAAAACTCTTGAAAATGTTCCTTATAGATCTTGATCTCATCAGGAGAACAAGACGCACCGATATGCACATTCTCGACAATCCCTACTTACAGAGCTGTCGATCGAAATGGTCGGAGTGATATTTCCCATGTTGCCCTCAGAAAACACTTCATGAATCAAACCTAGATTCTGAAGTGGGTCAGTCAGTACTGGAAAAGCTTGGGATACTAGACAGGCGAAGATGTCACCTGGTATTGGGAGAAACAAGGAACGATGATGTCCATCATCCCATGTAGTTTCTTTGAGAGACATCACCTCCATGATACTCTCGTAAGTGGGGAAAGTCTCATTCAAGGGATCATCAGAGTCCCAAGAACCAAACCAGGGAGAGTACGCATAAGTGTCTAAGGACGAAACCAAATAAGTATTAGTCTCGGATGTAGCCTCGAAAGTCGTGAGGATATATTGATACATCTACTCAGCTGGGCTAAGAGGCATCGTGTCACCAAAACCCTCAGTCTGGTTGGGATTGGGAACAATCCATGGATCATGACCAAATGAGATCATATTGATGGAGGCGACATTTGAAGGTGGAAGCAGAAAAACTCCTGTAAGAGACGAGTCTTTGAAAAGATCTGACCCAATGTTTTCATAAGGAGTAGCATCCTTCCCAACATATGGAATGTTTCCTGCTGAAGACTCATAGGGGAAGAAATCCAACTAATCCACAGTTACTATCTTCCCTTTATATGGGAAACGGAGGAGAAGAAAGAGCGCAGAGACCACACAAACCATGGTGTTTGTCCAACTACGTCTAAGAAGGAGATTGTAGTTCAAGTTGGAATCTACCACTTCAACTTCCATGTTCACTATTTTCCCCTCCAACAGGATGGGCAATGCCTTGAGAATGTCGTATGGCTGATAACCTCGACCATCGAAAGCTTTTAAGGTATTCGGGTACTAACTCAATGGGGGAAATCCGATGGCTTTCCATCATGCGACAGACATGATGCAGGTCGAAGTGCCTTCATCAACGATAGTCTGATGAATATTCCTTTCCATAATGGTAAATTAAATCAGAAAAACTACCTGATATGGGAGGCGAGGGACGAAATTCTTGAGATCGAAAATAATCAGGTTGGAATCTGAAGGATAAATCTGTCCAATGGTAGTGAGTAATTCCTTTCATTATGATGGGCATGACTGAAGGACCTCCAAAGCTGACATCACCAAAGGCACCAGAGCCAGATCTTCTACAATATTGTAGTGTTGTGCTTCTCTCGCATTCGAATTGTAAGACGATTTCAATAGAATATATTTTGCGAGTGGTTAGATGATGGAGTCATTACTCGGTCTCTTGATCTAGAGAGGACTAGAGGCAGGAGGCGTGGAAGAGAAAGAGTGATCTAGGACTTCCGATTCCACAGGGGCCTTGGATGGATTGGGATAATCTTTCATTCTCGTGGTGATGAAAATGGATTGTATTCCAGCCGTGAACAACTGAGAGCTACCAAATGATTGAGCTTGGTCTACCATTTGCATCTACTGGGAAGGAAACGGTTCTTTCAAAACTTCCAGAGTCCCGGGTGCACCCTTCAGAAGACGAGAAACTTTGGCACACCAAGGAAAATCATTGGTGTAATGATCATCATCACATATTAGACAAGTATATTTGCACTTACATGATGAAGAATCACCAGGAGAAGACTTCTTTGAATCCTGTTTAGGATTCTTGGATTTAGACTTGCCTTTACCCTTTTTGTTACCCTTCGAGGATTTTTCTGCTACGGAAAACTGAACAACATTTACCTCTGCAGTTTTACTAAGATTCTTCTAATTCTGAGAAGGAGGGGGTGCAATGGCAGCAGTGGATTTGGACTTTGAAGAACCCTTAGGTGCACTACTATCAATATGAGCCACTGTCCCAATAACACCATCCACTGAAGGTGTAGCAAGAGATTGAGATGATGAAGAATTGGTCGAAGGATGCAGTGCATCAAGTAACATCTCGTATAGAGTCCCGGACTGGGAATAAACCAAGTCAAAGTATTTAGCTTTAGTGATGACCTCCTCTTCAGTGACAGGCCCTCCCATTGTGAGATATTTTTCAATTTTGGGAACGAATTATTTTGTGAACCATTCGGTCAATAGGTTATCTAGGATCTCAAATTTCATGAGGTGACGACAACACTGTCATTCATGGGTGTGATCTAAGATATGCGTAGCAGTCGACTGCTTCAACGAAGTGAGAAAATGGGTGTCAATTTCATACCAGATAGGCAGCTGGAAATGAGTGAGGAAGGTCATGGCTAAGGAATTGAAATTGAAGAAAATCCCTTGAGGAAGCTCAATGTACCATTTGGCTGCAACACTATTCAAAGTGCATTGGAAAAGATGAAGACGAATAGAATCGTTAACCCAAGAATTAGAGGAACACCAAAAATGGTATGTCATAACATGGGTTTGAGGGCCTTCTCCATATTTTCCTTCGAACTTCAAAAAATATACTGGAATCTTAGTTGGGATCGGCAGCTAGTGCAGCTGATGCTAGATGGGGTCATTTTTTAGCTTTGACACATCCAAAAATTCCAACATAGCCGAGAATGGTAAAGGAGGATGATGAGGCGAGAAAGGTTGGGGGTTCCAACTTGATTGATAACGATTTCGGCCCTAATAGGGTATATTTTTACTCGGATATAAATATTTCCCCCATGGTTTGTAAGGACCTTGCTACATATACTACTGATAGAGACCTTGTTGGGGTTTTTTATATTGCCCCTATGGGTACTGAGGCTGTGGACCTTCCTGGACATGGGGTCCAGGATAAGGTCCCTATTGAACATAAGGTCCAGTTTGCAGCCCCTGCTGAAATTAGGGTCCATTTTGTGGTCCCTAATGAACATGAGGTCCAACCTGTGGTCCCTGCTGAACATGAGGTCCAACTTGAGGTCCTTACTAAACATAAGTTCCAGCCTGAGGTCTTGGTTGAGCCTTCTGGTACTGAGGAATTTGATGATATGAAGCACTAGGTTGAGGCCCAGTGTAGCGTTGTTGGTACTGACCTTGAGGAAAATTCTGGTACTAAGTACCAGACTGATGAGGGAAAGGACCTGATTGACCCAGAAGGAGATTCGAACCAACTTGGGTGTAAGAGCTAAACTAAGGTTTGGTCACAACAACACTAACCATAGGTTGGGGTTGTTGGACGTACTGTTGATATTGTACATTCAGCATTTGAATATAAGGAATGTTCAGTTGTTGAACATACGAATATACTGGGTTTGGCTATGGAAAGGGCTACTGAACCTGGGAATATTGAACATGAGGCCGACTCACCCTAGGAATAGATCTAGAACTCGACTTCCCCCAACACAAAATGGGAGGTACATAGATAGGGTTATAATTCCCCCAAGCACAGACAAAACTATGGATTTCCCACTCAATGGTGGGACTGTAGTAATCGTTAATGGAGAAAAGGGGATAGAGGATCCAAATGATATGGTCATTTGACCAATGGTGACTGTCAGTTGAACAAAAGGTTGAGACACCACAGCCACGTTTGAAACAAATGGGCCGAAAGACATAGGAATACTCATTGACCAAATGGGATCCAGAAATAAGGGTATACCACTGGAAGTTCCAGAAATAATGTTTCCCAAATAGGTATAATCGTGCAGGAGCATGGATGCAACATAATTATACAGTATTTCAGTTCCACTACCTGAATCATGAGGCATTGATCCGAATAATTCTCCCTGAGAGGGGAAAATCGATGAAGAGGCTTTCGGGATATATGAGCTAGAACTTTCCTGAATGTCATTAGCATTTGACACCACTTCATCCAGAAACAACCGACGAACAGTAGATCAAGATGCTACCATAGAAGCTCAAAAAAAGATTATGGACTAATCGAAAGCACTGTAAGGTTGTTCATGAGAGACTACAATCAGATCAAAGAACGGATTCTAAGGAAAGACCGAGAACCGTGCAGCCTATTCGGGGCTTTCTGGATCTGATTCTTCCGATGTGGTCTAAGGAAAATCATCAGGAGGTGCTCAAGATGATATGGGTTGAACACTGATGAAAATTCCAATCTCTTCACCTTGTGCTTCGAGGGGTCCAACTGGAAAATGAGGAACCTCTGGAGGAGGTTGCTGAGATCTGTCAAAAGAGGGAGTGGGTGAATTCGACGATTCAACCACGATGACCTTCAAGAAGAAGATCAAAAAGGAAAGAGGTGAACAAGATCACAACTTACCAAGCAATAAAAGTTGGATAACTACACGACTGAGATGTTTTCGTGGGAAATTACTTTTATAATTAACAAAAATAAAAAAAAATAAAAATGGATATGCTAGGCATAAAGGTTTAGCAAGTATTCGTGAACTGCAATATACTCCTCGGTGATCAAATGAAAGAGAAATGACCAAGAAATTAATGTACGGCAGGCAGTCTCCCCTAATGTTGTGTTCAGTGTATCACGTCTACAAGGTTGCCGACTCAGTTACCTATGGACGGCTTGCAACCTAGTGGTATCTCCCAAAATATACGCAACGATACGTGGGAGTCTAGTCCATAGTAGTGTTGTCTAATGTGTAATCGTTCGATGAGAGTGTCATAAATATACTTTGTTAGAAACGTAAATCCTCTCTGCAGACAGAGACGATCCCTCTAGCCCTAGAATGGGTCTAGCAACAAGGGAACAAGCTAATGTGTAGGTTCCTAGCTAACAAATGAAATAGGTTGGGGTAGATTGTCCTACCTAGAGTCCAACATGATTGTCGTAGCTATAGTAGTGGTAGCCTCTTGACCTCTGTCCTGATGGGTCGTGGTCCTTCAGCAATGGTACTCGTATTCCTGCACAAAGATCAAACTCAAGAGCAACATACAAGACAATAATTGCATTCATAGCTAACTAGTCAGTCAAGGAAGAATAAACACATTGTGTAAAAAAAACCATATTAACACAAGATGGAAACCAGGCAATAGTCATCTATATATAAATATAATAAAGAGATTACAACTGTAGCCTTTACATTGCAGCCTCCTTCAGCGGGTTCAGTTGAAGCACGTCTCAAAGAATCGTCGAGGAATCGGGATGAGGCGAAGACACAAGCCTAAGCTCTCTCTCGACAAAGGTCTCTTTCTGCTCTAACTCACCAATAAGATGTTCAGCAATTCTCAACAGCCTTTCAGCTATAATTGTTCAGCTAGCGTGTTGAGATTCAACAAGATCATGATCTTAGTGAGAAACAGTCACCTTCACTAAGTGGGCCCGCAGGCTATTTTTAGGTGCAAGTCTATTTTTAGACATGGTGATCATATTTCAGAAGTTGCATGATGCTATTTGTGGATGGTTGGTCAAGTTGGAAAAATAGATGAAATTCTATTTTTATAAAATTGGGCGAAGTCTATTTATATATCGTCAATCTAAAAATAGATGAATGTCGGTTATTTTTAGCTATTAATAATAATCTGACAATAAACAACAACTTATTCTCTTGGAGCACTTAATTTCAATATACAGATTTGGAAAATGAGTGGGCTGAAGGAATTACACAAATCCTAGAGTTGACTGGTGGTTCATGCATGGAGGACTCAGTTAGAATTGAAGTGGCAAAGTTATTACAGAGTTGGAAGAGTAGTTCATGGAGTTGTTATTCAGTTTAACTTAGTTATTGGAGTTAAACTCATTTGAGCTAGTTGTATCTATTCTAATTGAATGATACACTAGTGAGAGTGGAGTGAATTAATTAGTTAATTAATTCGCAAACAATAACTCATTAATCAACTGAACAAATACAGCGGTTAACTACAGTGCATGTCAGTTCTAGTGGAGACCCAGTGGAGAGGTAGGTGAAAGGGTGAGATGGACTATCCGTTGTGACTATAGTGATGCATTGATTGCATCACACACACATTGGAGTTGCCAATGAGGATTTCACAATCAAGTCAAGGGTAATTCGAATTCATTCAGAGCTATTCTTCAACAGGGATTGCGCAATGGAGGCAGGCTATCAGGAGGGCAGAAATCAGTACATGGATTTGCAGATTTCATCTTGTTAGTGTGTGACAATTGATTGTACTGAGAGCTTGATGTACTAAGCTTTGTATGAGATTGTTACATGATCCCCATGGTACATAATATATGATATTTGGGGTTTTTAGCTTTAGGATTTCCTATTAAACAACTGTGTTATGTGTGATTGTTTTTATTGCTTCATGTGTTTGCAATTGAGTTTTAAATTTCCACAAAAAATTAACAGTGGAAGGATTATGTATTTAGAAAGAAGATAAATATTGTTAGATCAGGATAATCTAGATATATAATGCATATGTTATTAAATTTCTACATGGTATCAGAGGAGTGTTAATTCTTGAAGATTGCAATTGTGAAGAACTGTTGAGTTTGTGCTGGTGGACAATTCGAATTTGCTGCAGAAAATTCTTGGTGTGACAGTTGAGTATACATTGAAATGTCTTTCAATGGGTTGCGATTGGATTATGCCCTTGATGGAAACTTGAATTACATAGCCTAGAAGGACAAGATGGAGGCGGTGTTGGAGGATAATGGACTGAAGGAGTTCATCGATAGTGATGTTCCTAAGCCAGATTCTAGTGATGTTGCAGGACTTGGCGCATGGCAAAATAAGGTAAAGACAAGAAGAATTCTGTTGGAAGGTGTGAAGGACCATATTGTGTCCAGCCTTCATGGGAAATCCACTCCATTTTCAATGTGGAAGGCTTTGACAGATTTTTTCCAAAGCAGAAGCGACCAGAGGAAGTTGGCGCTTAAATATAAGCTCAGAAAAATAAAAATGGAGAAGGGCGGCAGTATTCCAAAATATATCACGAAGTTTTTCCACTGCAAGGATAAACTGGGGAGTGTGGGGATTACTGTTGATGATGAAGACTTGGTGAGCTTGGCTCTCCTTGGGCTTCCGAAGAGTTGGCATAGCTACGAAGACTCTTTCAATGGACTGGAGAAACTGTCGAGATGGGAGCGACTTTGGTCGAATCTTGTGCAGGAGGAGATAAGGCGAAGTACCAGGGATGGTTCTTCATCGAAGAATGAAGATGAAGAGAATTGTTCTTTGGCTGCCAAAGCAAGGAAAGGGAAGGGGAAGAAATTCCCTTCAAAATCTAAATCTAAAGGCAAGAAGCAGGATTTGTCCAAGGTGAAGTGTTTTCACTGTCACGAACATGGGCATTTCGCCACTAACTGCCCACAAAAGAAGAAGAACAAGAAGGCTGCTGGAGCTGCAACGATTGAGGCCTTAGCCTCACAATTTGAGCTTGATTTCTCCTTGATCACATGCTTGGTTTCAAGTGCAATGGGATCGGTGTGGTATCTTGATAGTGGTGCATCTTTCCATATGACGGGAGACAAGGAGTTGTTTAGTGATCTGGACGAGAAGGACCTCCAAATGCATATAGAGATGGGCGACGATGGTCGATATAGTTTGACCAACATTGGGACCATTTTCTTTGAGAGGGAGTCAGGTAATCCATTTTTTTTTAAAGAATTTATGCATGTTCCAAGTCTGAAGAAGAACTTGGTATCGGTCGCAATGTTGGAAGACAACGGTTATGACATTGTTTTCAGTGAGGGAAAAGCCTTCCTTCGACATAAAACAATGGGTCAAACCAAGAAGATAGGGATTTGAGTTAAGAATCTCTACAAGATATAGGTAGATGGCTACGCTGCAATGATGGGCAAAGTAGAAGAAGTGATGAGCCGGGATGAGGGCAAATTATGGCATAGGAGATTAGGCCATTTTCACCATGGTGCTTTGAAGATTTTGCAGTATATTTTTACTGGACTTCCCAAGCGTGCTCTTGCATAGTCAGATGAGTGCAAGGGATGTACTATGGTTAAGTTTGTGAATACCACCTTTCATGAGAAGGAGAACCATGCTTCGGTGATCTGGAAAGAATTCACACAGACGTGTGTGGACCTTTCTTGGTTGCTTCAACAAAAAAACATAGGTATTATGTTATTTTTGTTGATGAATATTCTCGTAGATGTTGGATCTTCTTCATGTAGAAGAAGAGCGAAACATTCTCAAATTTCTGTGAGTTTAAAGCATTGGTGGAGAAGGAGTCGGGGAAGCAAGTGAAGGCTCTATGGAGCAATAATGGTGGTGAATAAATCTTGAATGAATTCAAAGACTTTTGTAGCAAAGAAGGAATTTGAAGAGAACTCATAGCACCTCATAACCCACAGTAGAATGGGGTCACGGAGAGGAAGAATAGAATGATCATAGGTGTTGCACGAGCTATGCTTGAGAGGGAGCTAGACTTGCATGCAGTGGAGGAACTTCCAATTCCAAAAGATGAGCCTCCAGATGTGGATCAGCCACAAGAAGAGATTCATGAAGTGGAAGAGTCCACTCATGCAGAACCAAACATTAGACAAGGCAAAAATTGTACCACAGAAGCTGAGAGACTGAAGCTTGATGCAGCACAGAATGTAGGAGTCCCTACATCACAGTGCAGACAAAGACAATCACCTGACCGATTTACTGGATACATGGCTCTTATGAGCAAGTGTATCGTGACAAAGCCATCTTCTTTCAAAGAAGTAGTGCAGGAGCCCACGTGGGTATATGCCATGGTGGAGGAGTATGACTCCATTGTCAGAAACAGTGCTTGGGAGATTGTTCCAAGGCTGGTGGGTAAATCAGTTGTAGGATCAAGATGGATCTACAAGGTAAAGCAAGCTACTGATAGGAGCGTCGAGAAGTATAAGGCAAGATCTGTTGCCTGGGGCTTCTCACAGATCGATGGGATTAACTATGAAGAAACCTTTGCACCTGTCGGACAATATTATTCCATACGGACCATCCTTGCTCTCTAAGCGCAAATGGGTTGGCACATTCATCAGATGGATGTGAAGACTACATTCCTTAATGGCATCATTGAGGAAGAGGTGTACATTGAGCAACATGAAGAATTTGAGATCTTCAGCAGCGAGTCGCATGTGTGTAGTCTCAAAAGAGCGTTGTATGGGCTGAAGCAAGCACCTCGTGCTTGGTACAGATGGATCGACAGCTATTTCACCGAACTTGGCTTCACCAGGAGTGAGGCGGATGCAAACTTGTACCAAATTGTGGTGGAGGGTAAGCTTTTAATCATTTTTCTTTATGTTGATGATTTAATACTAACGGGTGATGAGCAGTTGATACACTCATGCAAGGCAGATCTTGCAAAGGAGTTTGAGATGAAGGATTTGGGACTCCTTCATTATTTCCTTGGATTGGAAATATGACAACGAGAAGGTGAACTGTTTGTGTCTCAAGGCAAGTATGCCGAGGAGATACTGGAGAAGTTTCACATGAAATACTGCAAGCCTATAGACACTCCTCTTCCAGGAAATTGGAGGAAAGAGGATGCTACATCGGCAGAGGTAGTGGATGCCACTATTTATTGACAGTTGGTGGGTTCGCTCATGTATTTAGTTAATACAAGACCATACATATGATATGCGGTGAACCAGCTTTCACAAGCGATGGCTAAGCCTACCAAGCTCTTTTGGAAGGCAGGAAAGCATGTCCTGAGATATCTCAGGGGCACATCTGAGTATGGATTATGGTACAGACAAATGAATGAGGTGAAGTTGCATGGCTTCACTGATGCAGGTTGGGCAGGCAGCCCAACGGACAGAAAGAGCACATCAGGAGGGATTTTCAATATCAGATCTACGGTATTTTCTTGGTACAACAGGAAACAAAGGTTCGTGGCACTTAGTTCAGTGGAAGCAGAATACATGGCTGCAAGTCAAGCTGCATGTGAGGCTATCTGGATGAGGAAGATCCTGGTTGGTTTGTTCGGTTCACATTTAGATCCTACAGTGATACATTGTGATAATTAGAGTTGCATTAAACTCTTGATTAATCCTATGTTTAATGATAGATCTAAAAATATTGATATCCGGTATCATCATATCAGAGATTGTGTGCAGAGGAAGATCATGCTGCTTTAGTACATTCCTACGGAAGATCAGGATGCAGATATTCTGACGAAGGTGCTCACTAGGAGCAAATTCGAATACCACAGAGGCAGGATCGGGGTGAAGGATAATCCCTATCTTGTTGAGAGGGAGTGTTGAGATTCAACAAGATGATGAGCTTAGTGAGAAATAGTCACCTTCACTAAGTGGGCCCGCAGGCTATTTTTAGGTGCAAGTCTATTTTTAGACTATGTATATTTTTAGACATGGTGATCATATTTCAGAAGTTGCAGGATGCTATTTGTGGATGGTTGGTCAAGTTGGGAAAATAGATGAAATTCTATTTTTAGAATATTCGGTGAAGTCTATTTATAGATCGTTGATCTAAAAATAGATGCATGTCGGTTATTATTAGCTCTTAATAATAATCCGACAATAAACAAAAACTTATTCTCTTGGAGCACTTAATTGCAGTATACAGATTTGGAAAATCAGTGGGCTGAAGGAATTACGTAATTCCTAGGGTTGACTGGTGGTTCATGCATGGAGGACTCAGTTAGAACTGAAGTGGAAAAGTTATGATAGAGTTGGAAGAGTAGTTCATGGAGTTGTTATTCAGTTTAACTTGGTTATTGGAGTAAAACTCAGTTGAGCTAGTTGTATCTAGTCTAATTGAATGGCACACTAGTGAGAGTGGAGTGAATTAATTAGTTAATTAATTCACAAATAATAACTCATTAATCAATTGAACAAATACAACAGTTAACTATAGTGCATGTCAGTTCCAGTGGAGACCTAGTGGAGAGGTAGGTGAAAGGGTGAGATGGACTATCTATTGTGACTATAGTGATGCATTGATTGCATCACACACACATTGGAGTTGCCAATGAGGATTTCACAGTCAAGGAAAGGGTAATTCGAATTCCTTCAGAGCTATTCTTTAGCAGGGATTGCGTAGTGGAGTCAGGCTATCAAGAGGGCAAAAATCAGTGCATGGATTTGCAGATTTCATCTGGTTAGTGTGTGACGATTGATTGTACTGAGAGCTTGATGTACTAAGGTTTGTATGATATTGTTACATGATATCCATGATACATAATATATGATAGTTGGGGCTTTTAGCTTCAGGATTTCCCATTAAACAACTGTGTTATGTGCGATTTTTTTTATTGCTTCATGTGTTTGCAATTGAGTTTTAAATTTCCGCAAAAGATTAACAGTGGAAGGATTTTGTATTTAGCAAGAAGTTAAATATTGTTAGATCAAGAGAATCTAGATATATAATGCATATGTTATATAATTTCTACATAGCGTATCAATGGGAGACAGCTTTATTTATAGAGGGAGAGGAGGAGGTTGGGATCCCTACAATGGTGGAATGGAGGCCTTATCCTTTGGGAGGTTTCCCCAAAAGGTGGAAAAAAGAGGCCAAAGGAGGGTGGTCGTGGTTATTCTGTCAAACCACCCACGCTGACTCGCCCACGAAGTTGTTATCATGGAAACTTTGCCTATATTTTTAAAAAACATTCCAAAAACAGCTTGGTGCGGGCAGCTCACTGGGATAGAGCGCCAATGGGCGCAGGGCCTAGTGTTAATCTTCCTCATTTCCGCGAGGGAATAAGGGTCTACCAGCGCCAACCCAAAAAAATGTGTTTTTGATGGTCTGCTCAAGGAATTGTCAACGGAAGGAATGTTTTCCTCATGGAAAGGGATGCAATGATGGTCTTTGCAAGGCATGACACTTCTTATTAGTCACAGAAATGGTCCTCCAATGTGTGGGATGGGGATTGCAGGGACGGTGACAAAATGATATGTAACATATGCCCCCTAAAGCATGAGGTCGGAGAGAGAGGGAAGGGTGAAATGATTTATGAGAACGCGTTCGAAGAAAAAACCATTTTCAAAAGACTTGCAAGTACAAATAAAACTAATATCTATGATACATGAACATGTGGCATGGTCACAGCCATCCATAATAAAGTACATAAAAATTTGGATCCGAGGTATGGACGTAGCCATCCAGCAGTAAGGATCAACAAATAGACTCAGGTATAGTCGCAGCCATCCACTCAAAAGAGTCATGCAATAAGTCATGATAAACCACAATATCCCGCAGCCTGGATCTTATCAAACAAAACCCAGGGTCTTGCACTCCATCTCGACCTAAACAAGTACAAATTCAAGCATGTGAATATGTGAGTTGAAGTCGAACATGCAATAAAGTCACCTGATTACTAGCCAA
Source organism: Pinus albicaulis (assembly GCA_034641835.2). NCBI lineage: Eukaryota > Viridiplantae > Streptophyta > Pinopsida > Pinales > Pinaceae > Pinus > Pinus albicaulis. The sequence continues at coordinate 393,756,077 of CM076573.1, forward strand.
TGATGAAAGCTATTAACAGGCATGAGAGAAACCACCAATAATGACAATGGCTCTCAAGGTACAACAGGTACAATCTACGGAATGTGAACAATTATCTGGGATCAAACACCTGCACAATCACTCGATCAAAGGCCAATGATGTGGACCTGTAGTCAAAGGTGAAGAACTTGCCATTGAGGCATGCAAGCTCCAAGTTATCGGAAGGGAGTCTTTAGGTCAACTTCCTAAATAATGAGCTGAAGTCGACAGGAATTGACCCAATTGAAGGAGGGCCATAATGTTTCCCACATCATCAACACGAGATGGAGGAACATGATGATAGTGAATCAGTACCAAACAAAGGATCATAGGAAGGTTGAAAACTACAAAGGAAAACTTCTCTTGAACATATCAGCCACACGACTCTGGATTTGGCAGTATTTGACATCAAGAGATTTGAGGTCATGATAATGTGGCAAAGAGCAGATGAGAGGCCATAACAGATTACCCAAACCCATGTATGCAAAAATAACGAAATGAGATGTCCCCAACCCGACACGAATGCAAATGAGCATCATGTTCAAGAGCGACATAATACCGACACAACTAAAAACTAGTTCCATTTTCCCCCACAATTTCTAGCGAGTACACCAATTATTTTTGAAAAAAAAAGCTTGAAGGGGATAACATATGCTTGTGATGTAAGTTTGTCCTTCGGAAAATTCCACCCTAGTACATTTTAAGAGCCCTAAGGAGGAACTCTGTTAACTTCATGGTGATGATTCCCGATGTCATCAGAGTTTAACGAGTCTGACAAAGGAAGAACTCGACATCTTTTCATATTTAGAGATTTTGAAAAGAAGCGGAAAAGAAAACTCCAGCAGGTCCCTTTTCGTAAATAGTCCCTCAGATCCGAAAAGGTAGAAAACAATATCCGAGAGAACCTCTTAGTCGCGATAGGCTAAGGTATTCCTTTTTCATAAATAATATGTCCCAGCCTGAAAAATGGGTAAACGTATACTGGTCGGATGACGTTTCATAGCCTTTAACGAGTTCAAAATGACAAGAATATTGGAAATATTTTCAATTTTTAAGAGTTAGAAAAGAGCTGAAAATTGACTCCTCCTGGATGAACGAGTGGCATTAAGAGTAGCAACTGGTTTCGGTGATGGTGGAACTACTCAGAACAAGTAAAGGTCAATAGGTTGGCTAACAAGACCACTCATTGCAGATGTTCCTCAGGAATGGGTAAAACAATCAAGTGAGGGCATATGATCGGCTGAGCAGATGGTGACGGTGGAATGAGAAAACCAAGGTTGATCTGGAAAAACAGGCTGATAATATGGCCATCACAAGAGGTAAAATAAGAATGGTTTCATTTTTACACAAGCTTGAAATTAGGAAACTTTTCTTGAAGTTGGTTTCATTTTTACACAAGATTAAAACAAAGATAAACTATGCTTGAAGTTGGTTTCATTTTTACACAAGCTTGAAAAAAAAATAAACTATGCTTGAAAAGGTTTGCATGCCCCCAACATGGTGACTTAATTCAAGGTACATGCCCCCCAATCTTCAGTGCATTCATCGGAGTAGACCACTGGTTACTAATAGGTGGATGGAAGGAAGGTTCAAATTACGAGATCAAGAGAAAGACTCGACTGGGATTTTAAGAGATCTAAACAAAGACTCGAATTGAAAAGGGTACATGTTTCATTTTTTAACGAGTTTGACACAGTAAAAGAACTATCCTCATGACCTTATTCATTTTTTAACGAGGTTGACATTAGAAGACGAACTATCCTCATTAGCTTGACACAAGAAAACGAACTATGCTCTGCCAGACAACTTATCATGTCGAATAGGAAGTCATGGATTCTAAGAAGGTCTCATCTAATGGGAGAACAACATCTCGAAAATCGAAATCAAATTCCCCCAGTAGATGGTACTCGACAGCACTATCACTGGATGAGGGCAATGAACAAGTGGCCACATAATTAACCCGTGGCGGGGAAGATACAACCAGCGGATGAAAATCCGGCAGAGACGATGGTGGACTAGCCGTCACATCAGGACCAAAGAATGAAAGCTAATCAATGGTCACAATCTGACCTTCATGTGGGAAACAGATCACACGAAAGAGGGAAGAGACAAGCGCACCCATGGCATAAGCATAGTTGCGCCCCAAGAGTAAATTGAAATCCAAGGGGCCTTGAACCACCATCGCATCTATATAAATAGTTTTCCCTCCCAAAGTGATAGGCCACTCCGGAAGGACCCCTAACAGTTGACTGGTTCCTCTGTTAAATGTCAGCAGATTCTGCGTAACAGGCGCAAGCGGTGGAGAGCCAAAATCTTGCCAAGTAGTTGAAGACAAAATACTAACAGACGCACCTTCATCTATATATGTGCTAGGTATGGACACATCGAAGGCCTGTACCGTGATCTCAAAAGTCACATAAGAAGGAAGGCGGTATCCCGCAAATCAACTCCAATCAAAGGAAACGATCAAACTACTTGGAGGGGGTACCATTGAACTGAGATGGTCATCCCCTGATGTTACGAGAGCAAGAGGAGCATCCTCCTAGACCTTAGACATGGGAGCAGGAAGAGAAAATTCTTGAGTCACAGGGGTGGGAGAATCTCTCTCCAAGTCCGAGGAATCTGAAGAAACAAGAAGAACGTGAGGGGGATGAGATCCGCTCTCGACGGAAAAGACCTGATGAACCATAGGCGGAATTAGATCGACCGATTCCATAACCGATGGTTGGTTGGGAATGGATTCGTGAATTTGAATTTCCGAGGGAACAGGATCGACCAAGGATGACTCTTGACTAATTGTTGAATCAATCAGTAGAGGACTCGAAGAAAGATTATGGTAACCAACTGGAAGGCAGGGTGCAGAAATAGTAGGGTTTTCCAACACTCTCGTAGCTTCATCCATATACAGACAAAGGTGAATGGGATGATGCCCTTCACACAACTTATAGGGATTGGTGATCTTACCATGTTTCTTATCAGTCTTATCATTGCTAGTTGAATATGTGCCACAAATACGACTTCCAGAAGCCAAAGGCAACGGCGGACGACCGTCAGACCATGCTTCAAGTACCTTGGGAATGCTAGGGAAGTCTCGAAGAAGGTGGTCACCTTTGGACAACATGCAAGGGAATTTGACTTTCCGTGGAAGGTTGGATGGTTTATCAATGGAAGGTGCCTGAGGCGCGATACCCACAGAGATGGCCTCTCTCTTATCTGACTTCTTATTTTTCATCTTCTTCTTGTTGTTGTTAGCCACCTGGTTACTAGAATCCAAACTTTCACCAGGTGAAGTAGAAGAGAAGGACGAAGAAATATGCGAAGAAGGGGAGAGGTCCACCTTAGGATCAACAGGGTTTTGTTCAAGTGGAGGGGATGTTTGTACAGTGGGCGGAACATTCGAGACCACAGAGGTCGAGAATAACCAAATAGGAAACCCAACAATTAACCCAGGAAGGGATATTGTTGCCATATAAGGAGCACCAACATTCCCAAAAGCAGGAAAAGGAACAGGATTCCCTTCGAAGGGGATTCCTTGGTTGGTAAACTCTAGAAAAGTTTCCATTTGGAAACAACCCTAAAACAAAACACTAAGGAAGATAACTTTAACCTGGAATATTTAGTGTGCAGTTAATATTTTAAGACACTTAAACAAAACTCTATCATTTCACATTTTAAGAGTCGAGAAACAGGAAAAAGGTGACTCTATCACTTTCAGGTTGAAACAAGCATGAAAGGACAAGAGCTCGATGATCTTTTCCTTTTTAAGGATTCATGAAAATATCAAAATGACTACTCAAGTAATCTAGGCAAGAGGGTGTACCAAGTTTCTATGAACTTCCATATACACCTTGGTAATCAAATGAAAGAGAAATGACCAAGGACTTGACGTAGGTGCAGGTAGTCTCCCCGAATGTTGTGTTCAGTGTATAACGGTTACAAGGCATCAGACTCGACTTCCTATGGATAAAGGATTTAAATCTATGAGAGTCCCCTTTATATACGCGACGGTATGGGGAGCACAAGTCTGTACTAGCGTTGTCTAAAGCCAGATGGAAAACGACAGAGACTAGGTTTATCGAACGCCGAAACACGTAACTAGAGTAGACCTCTAAAATATTTACGTTAGGTTCCAATGCTTTCTTATATTGATTGAATTGATTTTAAGGTTGATCTTGAATTAATGTTTCAGTTTCAAGGTCCTACCGAATGTGATCTCGAATTCCTAAATTCACACGACATGCAAAAGAACACCATTTTTGTTCGATGAATGCTAACTAAGAGAAGGATAGAGATCTTTCAAAAAGAAGCTAACAATGAAATCATAAGAAGAAATCCACTAATGCATCTAATACAACCAAATGAGAAACGAAAAACTCTTTCCTAGTTCACTAAGAGCTAGTTATGCAAAAGAACTTTTCATTTTCGATGCAAATGAAAGAATGCAAATTTTTTTGTTTTTTGAATGAATGAAGCACATGATGCACTAATTACATTAAAAAGCAAAGCGAACACTAGTTTGGAGCACTGTGACTGTAGAGATCTTAAAATGAATAATTCAAAAGCGATACAGACATAAAGTGTACTCAAACCAATGATGCATTCTTTCAAACAAATAGAAAGCTTTCAAAATGACCCAAATGAGCAATGTGATCTATGCTCGAAGTGAAGAAATGGAGAGTCAAACAAAAATGAAGGTAATCATTCAACAAACCAAAACACAAAGGATCAAGAAAGGCTAACACAATTGATCAGGGAATCGAACTGACAACAATCAAAAGACTTGAACTTCAATCAAAAGGCTCAGTGAGCAAAAGACACCCAGAAACCCTAGGGCTATGAATCTCACCTGTTAGGGTCCTATAATTATAGGATTCATAATTTGGAATTGACTTATGATATTCTTGTAAAAATATGTACATACCTTGCTTTCTACAATTTTTTTTCCCATATTTTGTAAAAAATAAAAAAATGGAAAATCAAAAAGAGGGTAAAAGTCCTAAAAGAAAGATCAAAGGACTTAGAAAAAATAATATACCCCAAAGAAAAAGAAATAAAACATAAAAGTGAGCAAGTTAAAATGCCACTACTTTTTACTGATGATTATGGCAGAGTATCAATAAATGCCATAATCCATGATGAGTTGAACTGCTTAATCTTGACTTGTCATGTTTTAAATTTTATGGTTGTAGAATAGTGAATAAAAATTAGTCAGACAGTTTAATCCTGACTAATTAGTAGATAGGTAGATAATAAAGAGGAGCTCATCAATTTAATCTGAGCCCTCGGATGATATAAGGTAGATTTAGATAGTTTTTATTGCTTTCAAAAGAATAGAATGTTCAAGGTTGCTAGCTCAATGTGTTAGACTCCTATACCAATAGGTGTCATATTTCATGATTGACTTGATGAAATATGCAATATATTCATACCTTTCCTTGTTGCAAAGGTTTTCCATATTTCAAAAAATTCAAAAAAAAAAAAATAATTTAAAAAATGTAAAGAGGGTATACCCTAGAAGAAAAACCAAAGGGTAAAAAGAATAAAAATGGCCAAAAAAGTAAAAGAAAATGAACCCCACCAAAAGAAAGGCCAAGGAAAGTGTGCAAGTCTAAATGCCACTACATTTTTCTCTTGTGTAATAATTAAATTGTGTGCAACTTGTATTTTATGCCACAATTCATAAACAGTCAAATAGTTTAAGCTTGGCTTGTTCATTTTTCAATTTCATGTTTTAAAGATAGAGAATAAAATCTGACCAAACTGTTTAATCTTGGCAGATAAGTAGATAGGTAGAGTAAATAAAAGGAGCTCAAAATTTTAATCTGAGCCCTTGGATGTAATAAGGTTAGACTTAGATAGGTTTTCATATGTAAAAGAAAAGAAAAGTGTGATAAGGGTTTGCTAGTCTAAGTGCACCCTAATAAAGAAGAAAAAATGGTAGGGTAAAGTAGGTAGGGTAGGTAGATGATGTTGCAGAATTACATATGATGAATAATGGCTCTAAATGTGTTCAATCTTTACTTTCATCATAAGTGCTAAGGCAGATACTACACTGAAGGAAGTTTAAGCAAAGTCAAAATTATTAACTTCCCCTTTCATTTTTTCCCTAAAGATTTCACTAATTCCCCTAAGCACTAAGGTATTTGAAGATTAGAGGGGCTCAAGGCATTTCCTTGACTTTTGGAGGGACCGGACCCTCGGCCCAATAATTGGAAAGACCTAAGTACTTGAAACCATCCATCATGACATTCATTCACCTCTCAAAAATCTCTTCCTAAGTAAAATCCCATTTTACTTAGGAAAACCATGCAATATTTCATAAAAAACCCTCAAAATCACTTTTTATTCTAAGTCTAAGTGATGAAGTTATTATAATGCAATTTGCTTTTTCACTTTCTTAGTTATATTAATGTATTTTGAGTTTACATTGTCCCCTTGTCATATTAACTCTAATGTATATATTAATTCCCTATAGAAAACACCTTCTCCTATTATAAATAACTCCTTTTATAAAATACCCAAAAAAACCCATTTATTATAATTTTAGCCAAAGTATTTAATCCCCACATGTTTAAATAAAATACCCCCATTATACTCCCTTTGGCTAAAATATACCTTTAATATTATTCCCGCCCCTATAGTAACTAAATCGTTTTGATTTAATTACTATATAATAGAAATAAAAAACTTTTAAACATATTTCATATGTGTTTAAAACAAAAATAACCCGAAGTTTTATTTAAACTAAACTTCAAAAGAATTAACCCATCTCCTTGTATTTTTTTCCATTGCCCGACACCCTAACTCGAGTTAAAATCCCGATATATATCCCATACCCCAATCCTTAACTTCGGTGAAAAACCTTGGTTAAAATCCTTCCCGATCGCTTTCCCGCATATTAAAAGGAATTAATTAATCCCCACGATTAATTAACAGCCTAACCCCGCCAATCAAATTCCTCCTGATGAGATTATTTAACGTTTAATTACATCGGGCCCGCGCTATTAAAACCCCGTCATCTCCCTGTCCTGTCAACCGTTCGATCAACCCATCCAAGATCTACGGCTATTATCCATATCGCTAGCCATCCACGTACGAATGATAACGCGCGATGGACTGGCGGTTTTCCAAACAGTACCATTCCACGCGTTGATCATTGTATGGAATCGCTGCCCCTCTGCCCAAAACCACCCTTCACCAAAAGCGGTGCGATAGAAACCGCTTACCACCTTCCTCCCGTGACTCATCCTCCATACCTGCTGACGTCATTCCAATAAAATAATAAAAAAATCCGTCACCCTTTGGACTTTGTGAATAAAACAATTTTTCCCACGTCATTTTCATTATACTGTGAACGACCAAAGTCCATGCAGATAATTTCAAAAACAAACTGTCAAGCGCCATTAACTGTATTTTGCTTAAGACTATTGCATACCAGTAATCCAGAGTTCGTCCGCCATAGCTTGTACTTGTTTAATCATTGTTCATCTTCTAAAAAACAGGTATTTACCCCAATTCCCATTGAAACTCTGTGAAATCCTAGCTTTTGTTTTAAAATTCCGCACGAAAGAATGCCACAGAGTTCCTTTTAGTCTTCTATTTTCCTAGAATTGCAAATTGCATCCCCAAAACCTGTAATTTTGCCCGTCTTTCATCAGAAGCCGAATTTCTATTTCTGAATCCACAAGAACCAGAAATGGAAGTTCCTGTGGCTCTGAACGTCACACCTTTGAATTCCCCTCACAAAGACTTTGATTATTTGCCTTTAGCCGATATGGATTTTCAAGTTAAAGACCTGGTTCTCAGTGAGAATCCTCTTCGAATATTTTGCCGCTGCAGAGACAATTATTTGAATGGTTCTGACATCATTGGACTTTGGGAATCCAATCTTCCCATGTACCTTCTCCCATCAGTCCATATTTTTCCTGAAATCATCCATTATTGCCATGCAAACTATGATCCTAACCAAAGAGCAGTCTTATCCCCAAGTCAAGATGTCATTTTCCCAATAACTGCTCAGTCCATAAATGAAATGCTACAATTCCAACCTGGTCAAGACCTCACTCCCCTATCCATGGCTGAATTACTTGAGAAATCTACCAATTTGTCCCATGAAGAGTTGCATCGCCTGTGCCAAACTTTCATGTTGCCACAACATCAGCCTAAAGGCCCTCCCCCATATGGTCATACCTTTTTTACTGATGTGGGCAGACTGATTTTAAACATGATATCCTCAATAATGGGTTTAAATACTAGTGATTATGTTGACCAATTAACCCTAGTATTGTTATCTATTTTTACCCCTGGACAGCCTCCTGTTGTCAAATATGATTTTGCATCCTATATTGCTGACAAAATCCATGATCAGTTCATGAGATTTGGAAATGAGAGAGTGTTCAAGTATTCTTCTTTCATATATCACCTCATGATTTACTTTCAATCAGAGAATTTCCCTTTTTATGCTAAAAAACTTGATGCCAAAGGGAATCCTAGGTCAGTCATTTTTTGGTCTGTTATTACTCACAATTCCCCTGATTCTCCTTATTCCTATAATGAGTTTATTGACCTTTTTGTACACCCTGCAACTACCTTGTTGACAGGGATCTCCCCTCCTAGAGTCAATAATGAAATCAAGAAAACCCTTCAGCTCTCAAAGCAGTACAAGATAGGTGACTGGTACCTATATCAAAACCACACAGAGATCAGAATATATGGATGTGAATTGTGCCCCTTCAAATTGCCAAGATATGTCCCAACGAGACTTTTTGCATTAGATTATTTCAGGCAGATGAATAATTCAGATATAGTTAATTTCTTTAATGCAAAGAAAAAGGCTCAACTCAGAATCAAGAGCCAATTAGGTCCCTTTATTTGTAATTATAGGGAGGCTGGAAAGGAAGCCGAAAGGATTTTAGAAGACTATCTCAGATTAAAAAAGAGTTTTTACTGGGTACCCTATGATCCAAATAACTTTATCTGTGATAGAAGAATGAAAAATAAACTATCACCATACATTCATCAAAGAATCCCAGAACTAGAACAATATGCCAATATGGATGAATGGGTGGAAGGAACTTTGATAGAGAAAGATAGTGAGCAGGTCAATGTTGAAAATTTAATGAAATACCTTGAAAAGATACTTAACCTGGACTCTTTTGGGCAGGTGCGAATACCATGACCTTCTACAGCCAGGACTTCACAACAAAATTTGCAGAAGATCAGTACAGTGGCAGTAGAATCTAAAGGAAAAGAAAAGGAGCCTGATGTATAAGTAATTGAAAAATTCACAATGACAGAGCAACCAGAGACTTCTAAAGAACAGGGCCAAGTAAAAATTCCTCCTACTCAGATCAATGAGCCTGAAATTTCAATTCTACAAACTCCTCTAAATGTAGAAAAAGGCAAAAAGAGGGATGCTGAAGCTTCTACCCCTGTTGGTGAATCTTCAGAGCAACATGGTGTTAAAAGGCAAAAAATAAATCCTCTTCCAGAAATTGAATCAGTTCAAGAAATTCCTGACAGCCAAGGAAGAGAAGACAGTCAGAAAACAGGTACAGGTAGTGGGGCATCCACTAATTTTCAAAGAAAGGAAATACAAAGGCAAAAAAGTACAGAGATATCTTCTTTCAAACCTCCAGTAAAGGAGGCCTGGGACATCAAAAAGACATTTATCAATATCAAGGCCAGGAATGATCCACTGAGACTTCAAGTGTATAACCAATATTTGAAGATGGCTCCGAAGAATCAAGAAAGATTGATGTCAGCCTATGACATCCAGCAGGGCAAGATGGTAATGAGCCACTTCAAACTTAAAGTGCAGCAGCCTCAAATAGCTGCAGATTACATCAGGACTAATTTTGAAGTCTTAGCAAAAGATATCCATCCTTTGGATCAAATTGAATTACATAAGAAAATAGGAGAGATGATTTATTCTACTCTGACGGATAAATCAATGATGGCCCACGAGTTGCAGGATTCCTTAGAGAACACTAATGCACAGTTGCAACTTGAAAAAGCCTCCTCTCAGGCTAAAGACAACAGAATCAAAACTTTGGAAGAGGTAATCATTGGATTGGGCCATAATCCTAAAGATGTGAAAGGTATTAAAGCATTAATCAAGAAAAAAGATGATGATATTGCAGCTTTGAGAAAACAACTAAAATTACCAGCATCAAGACATCCACAGACTGCAGAAATCATTAAGCAAAATTCTGAGGAAGAATTGTTGGACTTACTCTTGAAATTGAATGAGCAACTCAATGCAACTGAAAAAGAGCTTGAGAATGCATTGAAAGATAAGCAAGCAAATGTTCCAACATCTACAGCAGGAATAGTGACAGGTACAGCAACAACAGGTCAGCCAACAGAGTTGTCACAGGGAAACACTTCAAATTTGAACACTGAAGAGTTAACAAAGTCAATGGAAGAAATGAAACTTCAGGTTATAGAGCTCAATCAAACAAAGGAACAATTGGCCACTCTAGAACACAAATATGATCTTTCAAAAATGAGTGTTGCTGATAAAACAAGAGAAGTTAACAAATTAGAGAAAACAGTCAAAGCATTGGAGAAGGATCTCTCATTAGAGAAGCCTTTAAGAGAAATAAATGAAATTCTTTGGGACAACATCATCCAATCAATAAAAGATGTTTGGTCCTCAATTCAAATAATGTTTGAACAGAGTGATTTAGTTAAACTGGCTGTGGACAAAATTCAAAGAGAAAAAGATGAATTGGGAAACATGCTCGAAGAAGCCAATAGACTTATTCATTTTTTGAATACTCAGAACAAGCATCAACTTCAAGAACTTGGTATTCAGGACAAAACAGGATAAATCTTGGAGATTAAAAGAGTTTTTACCAAAAGAAATTTGCTACAAAATCTAGAACGCAGATGCTCTGATATGCAAGAAGAAATTATTGCTTTCAGAGAAAGATTTAATGTTTTGTTGAATAAAGGACTACCCAGTCCTTTAGTTTCAGAGGATAAAATAATGGACCTAGACAGCTATGTTGAGAAGTTGGATAAATATGCTGACAATCAAGCCAATTCCTCAACTAGTTCATCCGCATCAGCATTGCCTACAGGAAAAAACCTTCATGACAGATTAGAAAATCTATTTTATCTTGAACATGAAGTAAAGCATCTATTCCCAGATCAGCCTAATTTTTACAGATATACTGAGGCTGATGAAACTCTCAGAAAACTTCAAAGGACCAGGATACCTGAGCCTCAATGGTGGGATGACATGTTAGAACTTTTGTAAAAATTATCTGTGCATGAAGTTTTGATTGTTTACTTCAGTAAGTCTGGATGAAAAGGTTAAAAGAATAAACAGTGGTCAAAGTGTATCAGTAAATATAAAGAGTATCCGTGAAACAGAAAGGCCAGCACAGAGTTACTCAAGATGACAGCAATCAGCCAAATCATAGGGCCTGCCTCCAGCACATTCATCAAAATAAGGAAACAGCACAACATGAGTTACCATTTGTCTTATCTACGAGACCATATGTCTCTATTTTTATTGTAAAATATTCATGAGTCATCTTAGATTATATCTCGTTTTTTTAAGAGATATTTTTTGTAATTTTTTGTATAAATACTCCCTCAATTGGAGTATTGAGGGTGGATTCTTAGACATTGCTATATTATTGACTATTTTGGAATAAAGTGCTTTTGGAGAAATTTCTTGTGGCTAGCTGGATGAAGGATTGAAGTGAAAGACTTTGTACAGGATTCATGTGTCAAACAATGGATCAATAAGTCATTTTTCTCATGTTTTGAAGTTTCATACTTGTTTACTATATCATTGTGTTTCATATCTGAATGATTGATGAAAAGGAATAAATCAGAAAGTGCTTAAGTGTAATATGATTTTAATCATTGTTATTCTAAATGTTTTCTTCTAAATTGGTTTAAACAACGAATTCTTAATTGCTCTTTTTTTTCTAATTTATACATTTGATTATTTAGTAAAGAATATTTAAATGCTCTTTATTGATAATCACTCAATTTCCTTCTTTCAAATGTGTTAAAGGATTCTTAATTGCCCTTTCATCGATTTGATTCCATTCCATTCACTTTAGATCTGCAATTGCTCCCTATTTGATTATCTTGCCCTGTGAAACCATATTTTGTTAAGAAACTTAATCCAGTTCAGCCATCCTTCTTGAATCCATTAGCCCAATGGACTGAAATTGCTTGATCTTACCCTCTGCTTTAGAATTCCATCACCCAAATTCAAACAAAACTCCCGAACTTTACAACTAGACTAAAACCTTACAAAACAAAGCTAAATTTTACAGAGAGAGCCCTCTCTGGATACAGATTGGCTAGATTCTGTATCTAAAAGTTGGTTTGTGGTTACCTCGGACCCCTTTCCTCTTCTCACAACTTCAAGGAAAATCTGAGTGATAACACAATGCACCTGCAAAAATTGAAGAAAAAATGTTAGATTAAAAGTTGGATAGATAGAAAGAAGTGGGAAAATAAAGTAAATACTTTTCACCAGGAAAAATCACTAATTTCCCCTCCCCTATATTTATTATGCATTCTAGACTTTCGGTCAAAGAGGCTCAGAGCATTTCTCTGACTTCTGTTGGGACTGGACCCAAGGCTCAATGACTGTTAATTTAAAAGTGTTACATTTCTATGTTAATCCCTAATTGTCATCATTAACCCTACATTCATCCATTTGCACTTCAAGTTCTTCAGTAAAGATCTTTTTTTACTTAATGAAAAAGAAAAGCCCCTTTGATTAACGCCCTCCATTATACAAAGCATATAAACCCTCATAAAGCACTCTATGCTAAGTAAAAGTGGTGAATTCAAAAAATGTTAAACTTGCTTTAAGGTTTTCACTTTACTTAGTCATACAAATGTATTTATTGAGTATTCCATTTTCCCTATCATATTAATTTTTAACTTATTCTATTAATTCCCTAGAAAAGACCTTATCCTATTAATATAACTCCTTTATTTATAATAGCCCTCTAAAACCCACTAATATAAGTTTTTTTTTGCCAAAGTTAATTACCCACATGTCTAAATGAAAACCCCCAATTACACTCCCTTTGGCATAAAACTAACCATATATAAATATCCCGCCCTCTATAGTGATAGACACTTCCATAGTCTATAACTATATAATAAAATAAAAAGATAAAAAGGCTTTAGACAAGTTTTATATATGTCTTAAGCGAAAAATATTTCCCACGTGATATTAATCTATCCTAAGTTTTATAAAGGTTGATCTTTGCGCATTTATAATACTTAAATACCTTCCCCCGATGTATAAAACCTTATGTTTTGTACATAAATTAGACCTTTGGTTAACACAATCCGCCTTATGCGCATTTTGCCATGTATATAAACCTTTGTATATATAACCGCTCACGTTAAACCCTTTGGAAACCATATTCCCCACACACACACACACACACACACACACATATATATATATATAAAGCATTATTACAAACGTTTCATATATATTGCCGCCCATATTTCCCTTTGCAAACATATAACCCCGCCCATATATGATTTTAGACCTTTTACCTATTTAATATATTTTGAAAGGTTTAAATTATATATTAACCAACCATGTATATGAAGTCGCCTGGCCCCAAATTTGTTTACACGCAGCTTTTAAACCCATCCTGACCGTTCGCTTTCTCTTTCCAGATCCAATGGCAGAGGTTTAGTTTCACGTTCACAAATCAATCGCCCGTCCGCAGCCCAAATGAACACGAAATGGGTGGTTTTTACTATTCACCCTCCTACGACGTGGCGCAATTTCATTGCATCGCGTTCGTTTGAAGGAAAACCACTTACAACCTGAGAACAACGTGAAAACAACGTCCGGTTTTCGCATTCGAGAATCAAAACAACCTCCCTCCAATAACGGTAACCTGCATTTATTACAGTCTTCTAAAGATTTATAATAAAGGATAAAAACCTTTGTTATAAAGTTTATTGTTATTGTGTGCGTTTACGACTGCTAGAACACCTGCCGGTTGTGCAAAGAACCCATATACTCAAAATTGTTGAAATTCAACCAGATAAAGTCGTGAATTCTCGCTTTATACCTGATTTCAACTACTATTTCTCGGTTTGAAGACAATTAGAAGCCATTCCTTCGCATCAGTGTTGCAGTAACCATCAAATCATTAGAAACCCTTTGTTCCAGTTATCAACATACCTGCAAATCAGGTATTTTTCAGAATTTCCCCTGCAATTTCACAGTTTTGATCATCAAGTGAACCAATTAAAGATACCAAGACTAAAAGTGCCCATCAATTCTATACCAAAACCTTGGAAAAAAGGGAAAACCCTCGCAAATTTTTCCCAAAATTTCCAGTTGCATAAAACCTCAATTTGAAGCTTAAATTCTCATTCCAGACCCTTTGAAGATAAATTCAACAGTTTAAAAGGTTTTAAAACTCACTGAAAAATCTTAAAACCTCTTTTTGTAGTCCCATTCATTCAGAAAACCTGTGTTTTCTGTCTTAAGCTATTTCATGTGCCCTAAAATTACAAATTGAGCATTGAATTGCCCTCTGCTATCATCCTTACCCATCAAATTGCTCAATTACCTTATGTTGAAGAAAAATCCACTATAGAAAACTGTATAATCTTGCTATAGTTCATTCAAAATGACAGAAAAGCAAATTGCACCCAAGGCTGGAGGATCAAAGCCTGTTAAGCCTGGAGGGTCAAAACCTCCTAAAACTGATGCAGTAAAAGTTCCAAAGTCCACTCCTGTTATTTCTGCTAAGGCCACTGTCACTGTAAATCCTCTCCAACCTCCAGTATCCAATGAAGAAATTACCCCTTTAGTTTACCTGGATTATAAAATTGTAGATCCTCTAGTAGAATTCAATCTATTAGAAGTACATAATTGGTGTCATGAGAAGTTTTTAGACAAAGAAGAAATGCCCCTCTCGAATACAAACTAACCTAAATATATTTTCCCAGTGACACATCCTGGTCAGGACTTGATAAGACTGTGGCAAAAGTATTATGTCCCAGATCAAAGATCCATTGTAAATAGTGACAGGGAAATCCTATTTTCTATTACTATTGAGTCAATTAATGAAATGTTGCAATTACAATTTGACCCAAGGGTAGTCCCATTATCCATTGAAGTCCTGACTCAATTATATTTAGGAATATATTTCCCTAAAAGATTCATGATTTTCCAGAACTTCATGCCCAGCCATGTGGAGATCCCAAAGTTGAATCCTCCATATTCCACTTCCAAGTTCCCAGAGGGTTCTAGACATATTATTTCAATGTTATCCTTCATCTTAGGATACTTTACTGATGAATTTACTGATGAGTCTATCCTTGGATTTTTATCCACTCTATCCCCTGGAGAGCCTCATGCTATGGTCTTTGATTTTGCTTGATTCATTGTTGATTCCATACACCACTAGTTGAAAAAGATACCCATTGAAGGGGTGTTTAGATATTCCTCCTATTTATTCCATTTGTTCTTATTTTCACAAGCAGATCATTTTCCTATAGTGCTGCAAAAGATGAATGTAGAGGGCCAGCCTATGTCAGTTGTTTTCTGGACACTTTTTTTAAGAAAGGAAGGAAATGAATATAACTATACAGACTTCACTGATTTATTTATCAAGTTAGCAATGAATTTACTTCATAAGTCAAAACAACCCAGAATAAATGAAGAGATGAAAAGTATATTACAGCTGTCAGAACAGTGTAAAATGGGAGATTGGTACTTATATGAGAAGCACACTGAACTAAGAATCTTTGCAACCAATTTGCTTCCCTATAAGTTACCTAAGTTTTTAACTCTAAGAGTCTTTTCTCCGGAATATTTAAGATAGGTGTTGAATGATGATGCCATCAATTTCATGGCATCTAAAAAGAAGGCTCAGTTTAAACTAAAAAATCAGATTGGTCCATTTATAGTGAATAACAGGGATGTTGAGAAAGAGATACAAAGAAAATTGTCAGAATTGAAATTCCAAGTGAGTTTTCCTTGGAATTATGACCCCCGAGGTCTATTGAGCAGTATCAGAGTTAAGTGCAAATTACCTCCATTTATACATGAGCCAAAACTTGATATTGAAAAGTATGCTAATCAGGAAGAATGGCAAGAGAATACATTGGTTGATTTGACTGCAAATACACAACCAATACAAAAAGAGGGTACCACACTTGCTATGGTAACTCCTAAAGAACCAGAAACTTCAAACAAAAGGAGTAGAGAGGAAGGTGCCTATACAGCAAAAACTACCACAGATGCAAAATTTAAACTCATCTACAATAAAAGGCTAAGATTTGGTTCCATTGGCAAAGAAAAACTCATTGAAGTGGAAGATGAACCAGAGATCAATAATGATGAGGCCACTACAATAATAAAAGAGACATTGACAGAAATTGAAAGAGAACAAGCAGCCTCCAAAGGAAAAGAGACCCAAGTGATTGAAAAACAGGTGAATATGGAAACTTCTTCTTCTCAGACAGCAGAAGAGAAATATTTGGATATCAAGGACAGATACAAACAGATTAAACAAAGGAATGAGGAGATTAAAAGTGAGATTTATTCTCAATTCCTTAAGCAGAAGCCAGGAAACCAGGATAGATTGCTTTCAACATTTGATTATTCTTCAAATAAAATGATCATGTCCTATTTATAGCCTACTGCTTCAACTCCTAAAACAGTGGCTAACTACAAAAAGAAGGAATTTGAAGTAGATATTGAAAAGGTACATGAGTTAGATTAGATAGCATTTCACAGGCATAGCTCAGAGATGCTATATTCCACTGTAGTAACAAAATCCATGAGTGTAACCAATTTGCAAAATACTATCATCAACTTGCAAGATCAGATGAACCTTGATAAAGGCTCCTTATATGAAAAATATCTGAGAATCAAAGCCTTAAAAGACTTGATTCTACAAATAGGAGTGGACCCATCCAATGTACAAGCTGTTGAAGTCTTGATAAAAAATAAAAATGATGGCATTGCTACTTTGAGGAAACAATTAAAACTTACTCAAAGTGAGCACCCACAGAGCAAAGAAATACTTCAGGAACATAAAGATAGAGAAGACATGATGCAGTTGATTATAAAGCTTACTGCTCAAATCAAGGACATGGAAAGCCAATTGGATTTACTGATGAAATAAAAGGAAACTGTGAAGGAAATAGAAACTTCCACCATTCCCACAGTTATTCCCATTGTTACAGTTGTTGTTCCTTCTACATTGGGAAAGAATTTAGCACCCAAAGAGCCACTGGAAACTGCAGTGTCGGTGCAATCAGCTACCACTTCTAACACTGAATCCTCAACATCACAGGTGTAGCAGACTAATGATGCAGGGCAAATTGTCAAGGCAATGGAAGAAATGACATTGAAAACCAATTAAATAAACAGTTTGAAGAAGAAGATTTAGATTATGGAGGCATCCAATAAAGCAGCATTGATTAATGATAATTATGAACAAAAAGCCAAAAGGCTTGAAGAACAAGTCAAGAATCTTCAGAAGGATTTGAGTTTTACCACACAGATTTCTTTCATAAGAAATCATCTATGGACCAACATCATTGAGGCCATACATCTTCAATGGCCATCGATTCAAATAATATATGAACAAAGGGACCTCCTTCTGGCAGCTCAAAATGAAATACAAAAGACTACAGAAGCATTAGCAGACAAACCAACACAGGCACAGAGGCTAATTACCTTCTTAAATAGTAAGAACGGGACTGAGCTAGAGGAATTGAAGATACAAGGCAGAACAGAAGCTATATTGCAGATCAAAAAGGTATTGACAAAGAAAACTTTGATGAATAACTTGAAAGAAAAATGTGATGCTATGAATTTTTCCATCACCAAGTTTTTAGCTAAGTACACCATGCTAAGACAAGCTGGTATCCCAGACATACATGTTTTCAATGAAAAGTTAATGGACCAAAAAGAATATGATAAGAAGATCAGAGATCATGCCAAAGAAAAAATTAATAAGCAATTGCCACAGGGATCTCCGACAGGGAAAGTGGTTCTCAAATACATTGAAGATTTATTCTTCCTTCAAAATGAAATCAAACACTTATTTGTGATTAAGCCAAATTTTGCTAAGTACACTGAAGCAGATGAGAATTATAGAAAGTTAAAAAGTATGAAGATCCCAGGTGCTGAACAATGGCAGACCTTCACAGATTTATTATAGCAGTAAAGAGGCAGACAGTGAAAGACAGTGCAAATGAAGAAATCAGTTTGAGAAGAAAACAAATAAGACAGTACTTGATTTTGAATTTTTACTGCTAAGAAATCTCCTTTTACAACAGTTGAATGTCAAAGTATTAGTTTAAAGAGTATCAGGGTGAAAAGCCAAATTCAAAGTGTATCAGAAATAAAAATGACAGCTAGCTGATTTATCTGCTGTAATTTCCTTTTTTTTTACAGTAGTGAAATGGTAAATATACAGTGTGAAAGAGTATCAGAGATAAAGTACAGGGTCAAAGAGTATAAGTGGAAAGAGTATCCATGAATTCATCTCTCAAAATATATTTGGAAAGTGCCAGCAAGCATGGACAGCTACTCAAACAAACAGTTTTTGTTAGATAAGATATCACTATTTTTTCTAGATAAGAGGACAGCTTGCTAAGTTGTTAAGCAGCTGTCCCTCTTAATGTGTAAAGATATTTTTATTTCCTAGAGTTATTCCTAGATATCTCTAGGATATTTGTAATAAACATTTTGTATAAATACTTCATTTTATGAAGTGTTTTGGGTGAAATAAAATTACTAATAACATTATAGACATTTTGCTGGTACGTTGGAGGCTCACATATGTTGATTTCAAAGCAGCAGTCTAGAAAATTTCCAATTGGACATCATAATTCAGGATTCATGCGATAATTTGAAGAGTAAATTGCATATATCTTGTCATTGTTTACTTTCTAAGTTCCATACATTTCATATATGTTGTTCAATCTTAATGATTAAATAAGAGTATTACTTCAGGACTAGTGTTAGAACTCCCTATCTTAACTACTTAATTATTTAAAAGTTTTCTGTTGATTTCCGGATTTAGGAATTATTAATTGCTCCTAGTCCCGTTTGACCCCTGCCTCCTTCCTCTTTTTCCGGATCAAAGGATTCTTCATTGCCCTTTATCCCGAAGCAAGCATCTCATCAAAACAATCTATCCAAATCTCTGAGGGTTATCTACCTTGCCCTGAATACATTAGCATCCTCTTGGCCTTGCCTTCTAGTTCTGCTTGCTAGACTTTGACTCCATAGCCCAATGGACTAGTAGATCCATCTTTAATTTGTCTTCAAGTAATCTTATTTTCCACCAAACATTTGAAAACCAAAACCAAATTGAACTATCATAACTAGCCTAAAATATCAAACAAAAACAAAGTTAAATCATAAAGAGAGAGCCCTCTCTGAAATTTAGGAAGGCTAGATCCTAGATTTCCAAAGTAGGTTTGTGGTTACCCCTAGTTTTCTTAAAACTGAAAAAAATCCAAAAGCCCATAATCTTTAGAAATTACTAGGGTGATAACATACTGGCGACCATACTGGGGAACTAACCAATCTCTAGTTTTAAAATTAGTCTTAAAGGAAGATCTTTAATCTATCTTTTTACTTTAAGATTAGTTTTAAGGGTTGTGGGTATTCATAAATAGTCATTCTGGCTTCTAGGAAGACCTACTATACCAGGGCTAACCTGGATCCTAAGCCTGCAATTATAGTAGATAACCCAGAACAGATTGGAAAAAATAAAAAGAAAAAACAAACTATCAATTTAGAAGTTGAAGTGCCCCTAAGAAAAGCTAATTCTTTACCCAAAGATTTAGTCAGTTTGACTGATATTGATTTTTATTTCAAGTTTGAACAATCATTGTTTAGAAATAAATCTAAAACTGATTTAAAAGAAACTGTCATAGATCCTGTTTTTACTTCTTTTGTGAATGAAAAACAGAAAATTATTTCAGCATCTATAAAATCAGACAAATCTGAATCTCAAAGTCAAGTAGAAAGAATTAATGTTACACAAATTAAAGACGTTGATGAAGCTATTAAATTAGCTCAATTTTTATCTCACTTTAAGCCTCCAGTTTCTAAATTGCACACAACAATATTTCCAGCAGCAGATTCAACTCTGTATGTTGTCACCTCATTTCTAGACTCCACTATCAGTTCTGTTAGAGTCGGTCCTTACAGCCCTCCGTCAGTGATCATTTCGTCTTTTGCATATTCATTCTTAGGTGTCTCGCTTGTTTCACTTCGTTGCATTTCGCTAGGAGCATGCCATTGACTGACGAAGGGGTCTGTTGTCTTATGTTTCCTCATGCTTACACCTGCAGTGCTATTTTAAAAAATTCCTCAAAAATCACTCAAAATCATTGTCATTTCATTTATGGTCATTAAAATGTCAATAAGTGTCTTTGGTCCTAGTGTCTAGGGTTTTCGAGTCATTCGTATACCAGTCATAAAGCCTGCAGGATGAGGATGGTTCCGCAAATTTTGATTTCATGTTTTATTATCATTAGCATTTTAAAAAACATTTCTAGTACAAAACTTTGTTTTGGAAATAGAAATTGTTCAATATTATTTTTGTAATAAATTGTGTTTATTTCACCAAAAAGAAATTTCAAAGCAGACCTCTGATCTTTTCCTCAGCTAAAGAGCCATACCCCTGCAAGAAGACAACAAAATCATCAATTCAAAACTCAGAAAAGCCAAAGAGAGATTGTATTAAAAAGCCAAATGTGAAAATGCAAAAAACATTGTAATATGGGTTGTCAAATAGATTTGGATCAAATCTGATTGTGAAAGATATTTACATCATGTATAAAGGGCAAACAAGTTTCATTTCCAACGATCCATAGCATACAAGTCGAAATCTGAAGTTTGGAGGCCGAAATCGCATTTTGGAGCATTGTTGACAGAGTTGAAGGTCGAGCGACCCACTTGGGCAAAAGCGACCCACCTGGGCAAGAGCGACCCACTTGGGCGTTTTTCACAGTGCAAAATATAACAAGAGCGACCCACTTGGGGAAAAGCGACCCACTTGCGAAAAAGCGACCCACTTGCCAGCATAGTTCAGAAAAGTCGATTTGAGCGCCCAATTTCGTTTTAGATCGCCTCCAACGTCCTTCAAACAGGTTCTTAACTATTGCACAGTAGTTTTTAATATGTTGGTGGTATCATTGATGACTTCAAACATTTGAATGGAAGAGTAAAACCCTACAGTCATGGCAGTTTTGTTCCTCAGGGTTTTTAAATATGTATGGATGGTTTTATGAGCATTTTACCACCTTATATCATTGATATATTCACCTTTGCATATATTATCAAAACTCCACTGTTTTCACACCCATTATACCATCGTGGTCATCATTATTGCTTTACCATTGTCAAGGCTTGTGTTCCATAGTGATTATGGTCATATTGTGTCTCACTGCCCAATGATAAAAACGTTCTTATGCCCATTGACACTTATAACTCTGTTTTCATTGCCCATTGACAAACACAGTCATATGATGCATTGCTCCCTTTGACAAAGTTTGCCCAATATTCTAAAGGCTGCCTATTTCCTTTGGTCAAGTTTCACTTGCAATTAAAACAGAGACTGTGCTTCTATTTTAATCCGCCTAAAGCAGAGATATTATCATTGTTTTTTTCCGTATGGTGCTTTGACGGTGGGGGACATTTGTTGGGTGTTAAAACACACATCATAACTTTGTTTTCACTGCATTTATATCAGTATACATAGTGCCAATATCTTGTTCAGAGCCATGTCAGAGACAGAGTCAGAGTATGAGCAAGGGTCAGGCAGTGATTCCATGACTGAAGGTAATGTGCCACGGGGGTCTCATAGAGTTAGCAGAGGTGGTAATCGTCGCAGAGAGGAGCCTACTTCTTTGGCTCGGTTGCAGGCATGTCCACTAGCAATGGATTGTTTTCGGTATTTGTCATGTTTCAGATTTTGTGAGATGATTGCACAAACCCGGCTTCATCGTGAATTGGCCCGTCTGTTTGTTCTACATTTACGGGATGGCCGTGTAAATCTTGCCGGGGTTGATTTCATTTTGTCACCCTTGACTATTGCTCAAGCCACTGGCATACCAAACATGGGCGAGGAATGGAACAAGCGTCAGCATTTAGAGAAATTTCACTATGAGCCATACATTAAAACTGGATATATGGGTTACTTGAGCAGAGTTTTTCCATTCAGATTCTTGAGAGATGAGTATGCACCGCTGATGAAGCTCATCATTCAGTATTTTAGTTGTGAGGGCAGGTATGCTCGTTTTTTCGCGTACCATATTCGTTTGTTGATGCACTTCACAAGGGTACGTATGATGAATATTCCGTATTTCATACACCGCAACATAGAGAGGATGGTGATGTTTGTGCAGAAGAAGACGAGCCCAGTGCAGCAGTACAGGAGTATATATCATTTCACTTTGATCAAAATCTTGGTGTCACATCAGTTGGCAGAGCAAGGCATCACTTGGGAGGATTTTATTTCTAGAGACTTTTTCAGAGTGCCACAGCCGCTTCGCGAGACAGTTCACGATGCAGGAGAGAGCCTTCACAACTGGGCCTCGACACATGCTTGAGGTTGAGCAGCACGTACTCCTTCGTTCTCGACGATACCGAGGCCACGTGTGGCCTTATTTGCGCCGACACTTGCCATTATCTCCACGCAGTGAGGTGGAAGGGGCTCACCTTCTTCACAGCCAGAAGCAGGCTATCTCCACATGATGTGGAAGGGCCCCGCCTTCTTCGCGTGTGGCCAGGCTGTGACAAAAAGAGGCCCATGCATGATGAGGGCCCATCAAGAGGCCGGGATACAGATTTCACAGTCATTGATGTTGATGCGAGCTCTCCCAGCTCGAAACTGAGGGAAGCCATCCAGGAGCAAAGGGCCGAGAATGACAAGCTGAAAGATCAATTGCAGAAGGCTCAGTGGGTGATTAATTATTTGGAGCAGCGCAACAAACAGCTTGAGGATGAGCTCACATTTTATGAGTTGCGCCAAATCCGTGAGGACAGACAGTGGAATCGAAAGAGACCCGGTGACATGACACCAGCTGACCGAGATACTGTACTCACACATGTGAACATTCATCTGGAGAAATTGTTGGCGAAGGCCAATCGAGACAAAGACATGCTTCGTCACATGAAAGGCCATTATTGGGCTCGCACGCACGTCTGCAAAGCGAGGATGAAGATTCTGAAGAGGAGGTTGCGCGAAGCACTAAGACAGCGGAAAAGGCCTAATCCACTTCGGATTTTGGCCGAGGCTTCATTGACTGGGCAGGACACATGATGGAGGACCTCCGCTCCGAATTTGGGCAAATTCGGAGAAAATTTTGTCATTTTCAAATTTTTGGGTCAAAAAACAGGCTTTTCAGTTAACCGGGTCGCGCACCCATGCGCTCACTTTTTTTTGGGACACTTGCTGGAGGAAATTTTTACATTTTTGGATTTTTCATGGTTAGTTATGCATCCTCAGAAATCAACTAAGCATTTCATCAAAATCTGGATGGTCAAAGAGCTCAAAAACACCATGAAAACCACCTTGCTGCCACCTTTTGCACCAGCAGGAAGTACCTCTAGGAGAATGAGGTTTTGGAGGGTCAAATGAGCTCCAAATTCAGAAATTCCACTTGGGTTGGATAGTCAACATCCAGGGCTTTCCAACGAGCTATCATGAGCTCAATTTGGATGCCGGGAAGCACCTCAAATTCAGGCTGGAAAAAGCACGACCCACTCGGCTCAAAAGCGACCCACTTAAATTTTTGCTGAATTTTCAACTGCCAGCTCAGATTTTCGCCTAGTATGGACCAGTTTTGCTTGTGGATGGAATTTTTGGGTTTTTATGATGTAAATTCATATTTTACATGTAACTTTGGCTTATTTTTATCTATTCAAGAAGATTCACTCTCAAAAGGGTAAAAAATCATGTAATGGATCAGTTTCCACTCTTTTAGAGGCAAGTTGTTAGCTGCCTAGATTGTAGTTCCATGATTAGAATTGGTTGAAACTGATCCCTGAAGAGGGAATTCGACCCCCAGAGGTGGGGAAAGGGGTTAGAGTGATCTATATATTGTAATTTCTGAGGCATTCTACAGGTTGGACTCTTGGGATACTTTTGATACTATTGTACATACTTTTCATATTTTCGCTAAGGAAAGATCAGGGGTTTTGCGGCACTTGTTGGGATCCTTGTGGTGTTCTGTTCTTGATGATGTTTTTTTGTTTACCGTAAGTTTCTTCATGTTTAATGTATGCCATCCTTTTCACATAGTCAACTAAATTGGGAATGAGTGAATAAGGTTGAATCCATTGTTTACGTTGCTGTCTTTGAATCGCTTAGTTCTATATGTTTTCGGCCTGCTTGGAGAGGATCCAAGTTCTTCTTGCCCTCTTCAGCTCCTCGCTCTGGCCTAAACTGTCCATATATCCAATCAAAAGCATCAAGACATTCACCTACCTCGCCCCAACTTGAAATCTGCAAAGGTCTGACCTTATCCCCGGACCCAAAATTTGTTTTCCCATTTCTCCAGCGAAAACCCAAAAATCAAAAAACAAACATACTTATCTCTTTACTAGCCTAAAATCAGTTCTTATTGTAAGTCATCTCGCATACTATTGCTCATTTTCTCTAGATTGACGGAGAGAGCCCTCTCCTGTCCTCGTAGGGCTAGCTACGAGGCTGAGCGTGGTTTGATGTAGCCTTGAGTTTTACTTCATTTAAGCCTGAGGTAGATTTGAGCGCTAACAAGTTCATCCATAGAACCTTTTATTCCTGAGTTGCCTTTGCAGCCTAGGATTATATTTCTATCATACCCTCAATCCACTACATCCATTGGTTTTATAAGCACTACATCATCAGCTATCATATCCAACACTGCTCCTATAGTTACTATTATACCTCCTAGTTCAGCAAAACTCTAAGCCATGGCTACTAGGTATGCTCCTCTTGTCTTACCCCAAAATCTTCATGATATGCCCCAATATTATCATAAAAATATACCTTTATTTGATGGCTTGTCACAAATTACTGCTAGACAACATGTTACTAGAATGACAGACTATTTTGAAATCTATGAAATAGATGAATCAGATGTTCAAGTGAGGTTGTTTTCTCAAAGTTTAACTGGGAAGTTAAGAAATGGTTTAAAAATATAGATGCTGGTAGTATAGCTGATTTAGCTGCATTTCATAGAGCATTTCTGAATAAATTGGAAAAGAAAAAGAACCCTTTGCAAATTTTATCTAAATTTGATTCTTTAAAAAGAGCTCCTAATGAGTCTGTTCAGGATTACTGCACTAGATACAACAGTGTCTATAATTCTATTTCTTCAGATCTTAAACCTACACCATATTCTGTGCTTCTTAAATTCCCTGATGGATTTGATCTGGATATGGCATACCAACTAAGAGAAAGAGATGTTGAAACATTAGAAAAAATGCAATTATATGATGTTAGTGTAGAAATTAATATACTAGCTAGAAAAGCCAGAATTAGGAATGAAAGAAGAGTCACAATCAAAGAAGAAACATCAAACTCAAATGGTAAATTTGAATTTTTTGCTAAAAATTTAGAAAGAGTAGTTGAAAGATTAGACAACATTGAGAAAAAACCACAATGGGATAACCAACCCCAAATCAGAAATCCCAAATATAGAAAAAACAACAATCGTGCAAAAGGTAAAGAAACTTCTTCAGATCAAAACATTAGGCCCTCATTCCAAGAGAACTATGCTAAAAGTTCTCAAAATAATGATGAAGAATATGAGGATGACATCAATATAGTAATGGGGATAGATGAAGAAAACACTATTTTCCTCACTCAGGAGGATCAATAACTTTTTGAGCTTCAACAACTCAAAATAGAATCTAGTGAATCCTTTGATTTCAAACAAGGTTATGACGTTACCATTAATGAAATTCACAGTCAGTATAACCTTAGAAACAGAAAAAACACTGAGCCTTCTACAAAAAAAACTTCTCAAAATCAAATCAAAAAGAATGTAGAAGCTCCAAAAACAAAGATTTTGCAAATTCTCCCAAGGGAAAACAAGTAAAATTCCAATCCTCCCAATCCCAAGAAAGGGCCAAGTCCAAAAATTGTTGACATCACTGAAGAAGTGGCCCAATCCTCTAGTAATACTCAAAATACAAACACTACCAAAGTCCCTAATTCAGCAAAATCAACAATTCCTGATCCTAAGAAAAATTCTGCTGATTCCAAGTCAGAAAATCCCAAAGATGTTAACAATAAACCTTCTGCTGAAAGTTCAAAGTCTGAAAATACTCCTGCTACCCCTGAATCTATCCCTGAAAAGAGAAATAAAGACAGCAAGAATCAAGAAACTCAAACACAGAACAATAGGAAAACTCAAGATAAGAGTACATCTGCTGACATGCCTGAAAAACCCACTCAGCTAACTATAACAAAAGATGAACTAATTCAGCTTAGTAAATCTCAACCAGCATTTAATATTCAAACTGAAATAGAAAAGTTAAAAATACCAATTCCTTTGACTGAATTGGTAAAGAATGATTTGTATAAAACAACAATTACTGAAACTTTGAACATGAATATTGGTGAAGATTCTATTAATCTAAATGATGATCAGCCTGAATTAATTTTTGGCCCGGATGTTAATGGTAAACATTCAGATGGATTAGTTCTTCCCTTCTATATAAGTCTTACTATTCATGATCAAATTCTACATAATGCAATGTTAGATTCTAGAGCTTCTCTCAACTTAATGCCAAAAGATATCATGGAAACTCTGAATTTAGAAATAACAAGGCCTTATAAAGATTTATTCTCTTTTGATTCAAGCAAGGTCAAATGCATAGGATTAATAAAAGACTTATGTGTCAATTTGGTTTAGTATCCCGGTAAAAGTATGGTCATGGATATTGTAGTAGCTAATATTCCCACCAAAGTATGGTATGCTTATTTCTCGCTCATGGGGAGCTAAGTTGCAGGGATCTCTACAATTAGACATGAGTTATGCCACCATAACAGTGTTTGGACAACCTAAGAAACTTTACAGAGAAACTCTAATGAAATTTATGGTTAACAGTGCTAAGAGATCAATCAATTATCCAATTTACTCAACACCAACTGATCTAGATTCTTTCATTTTATGTAACTCAGATAATAATGAAATCCAAACTAAATTAATTGACATAAAGCCAAAACCAAACAATGATAATATTTTTCATCAAGCCCTTTGGCATTTAGACTTTGATGGTTTAGTGAATAAGTCAGGAGCAAGAGCTGGAGTGTGGATCACAAACATTGAGACCAGTCATTCGGAAGGACATGCCTTTAGGCTCAACTTTAAATGCACCAACAACATGGCAGAGTATGAGTCACTTATCTTAGGCCTTCAAATTATTAGAAATTTAAGAGGTCAAAGAATTTTGATTATGGGAGATTCAGAGTTAATCATTAAACAAGTAAATGAAGAGTATTCTGTTCATAATCTTAGATTAGCCAGATATAGAGATGCAACAGTTGATTTATGTGATGATTTACTAGAATGTAAGTTTGCTACTATTCCAAGAAAACAAAATTTGCAAGCACATTTCCTAGCAACTTTTGCTAGCACGTGTAATCTACCTTTTCAACCAACACATAGATATACTGTTGAAGTTAAATATAGACCCATTGTCCCTGATAATGTTAAATACTGGCAGATTTTCTCTGAAGATGAAAAGATTTACCATTTTTTGAATAGTGAGGATGAATTTCAAAATTGTATAATAGACACTGATGGTAATTTAGATTCTGAATGTAACATAGATTTAGATGATAATTGTAAAATAAATAACTTAGATGCACATAAACTTACCAAACCCACTGTATTTACTCAATTTGACATAGATAACTTAGAGAAGGTAGATATAGAGGAAGTACTTGAAGATGAAATTGAAATGTTAGATTTAAAAGACAATTTTTTACCTAAGAGTTTAACTCCTTTGGAGGACTTGTTTGATTCCAATGATGTGCCTAAAAAACCTAAAATGGAACCAGTCAAGTCTGACATTGAAGAATGTAACATTGGGACAGACACCAAACCAAAAATGATCAAATTGTCAAAAAATTTACCCCCTCAAGAAAAAGAAAAATATATTTAACTTTTAAAGGAATACCAAGATGTGTTTGCATGGAGTTACGAAGATTTAAAATCATATGACACAAACATCATTCAACATAAGATTCCTATAAAAGATAATCAGAAACCATTTAGAAAAAAATTGAGGAGGATTAATCCTGTCCTATTACCATTGATTGAAAAGGAAGTTAAACACATGTATGATGCCCAAATCATTACACCAATCAGATATTCTGATTGGGTTTCTAACTTAGTACCTACTAGGAAGAAAACATGAGAAATAAGATTATGTGTAGATTTCAGAAATCTCAATAAAGTGTCTTTGAAAGATAATTACCCTTTACCAAAGATGGATCACATCTTACAGAAAGTAGTTGGATCTTCAAGAATTTCTTTATTGGATGGTTTCTCAGTTATAACCAGATACTTGTTCAGAAAGAAGACCGACCCAAGTGTTGTGGTAAAACACAACCCCTCTATTTTTGACTTGTTCACTTCAAATAATGGGGACCCTTTCTATAAATTTTGGGCTAAATGTCTTTTAGGATTTTTATTTATTTGATTATCCTACGCGATTGTTAATTTTTCATTTTCTTTGTATTCTGGTTTTGATTACTTTATTAAAATTGATTTTTAATAAGCTTCACATTGATGTTTGTTTTATCTCATTTGGTCAACTGGTTTGAAAATGGTACTCCTTTGAAGTCCCATCATTTATCTAGTCTGGGTTAAAAATGCTATTTTTATTATTTTTATTTATTTTTGGAGTGGCTGTAGTTTAGAAAATTTCATAACTAAACTAAACATCATTAAAATAAAACCAAAATAAAAAAATTGATATTTAACATTAAATTTTGAGATTAATTAAATTAATTATTATAATAAAATATAATTAATTTAATTAAAATTAAAACTTAATATTAAAATATATATATATATATATATATATATATATTGCGTATCGCAATATTGGATCCATCGCAATTTTTATAACATGCACATTTGAAAAACCCTGATCCAAGATTCTTGCGATATGCGATAGTTAAAAGGCTTAAACTTATTAACAAAAACATTTCTCGCAAATTTCCTTCTCGCAAAGCCTTATCGCAAATTCTTAAAAAGCCTTAACATTTGACAACCCAAAATGTGATATGCGATAAGGCCAAATGCGATATGTTAAAATATTTTAATACAAAGTTTTTCACCCCTTATGCCTCCCGCACCTCCACCTCACTCACCCTCACGTCACCCTCACCTCACACTCCACTTACCATATCCCTCCATAATCTCACGTGAATGAATTAATGGGTTTGGATTGATTTCAATGGTTTGTTTTATGAGTTTTAGGTTTGGATTGATTCCAATGGTTTATAAATTAATTTTTATATTTTTTATATTATAATTATAATATTTATTATAATTTTAATATAATTTGAACTATAATATTAATCATATTTAAATTAAAATTTTCAAATAATTTGTATATTAATTTAATTTTGTAACTTAATCAATTTCTAATTAGATGAAAATTAATTAGAATTAATTGTGTATATTAGTTAGTTAATAATTAATTTAGAATTAGTTATTAGATAATTAGAATTCTAATTTAGGATTAGATTTTTAATTAAAATTTTGATTTTTAACCCAGTAATAGAATTTCCAGATTTATGCCAGATTTGACCCATCAACTTTGGAAGCTCATAGAATGAGTTTTACTTGGCCAAATGAGGCCTAGGACAGCTCATTGGAAAGATAAAATCAAGGAGAACATTTCTGAGGAGGTTCCACTAATATATTTGGTCATTAATTGGGTCAAAAATCATGTAGAAGATCAAGCTCCGAATTTCTTAAACAAAATCAATTTTCTGATTTATTTTCTGCATTTTCATTTGTCCAAGCCTCTTCTAATTGCAGATTCATTCATCAATAATATCCTTGGCCAATTAAACCATCCCAGGCATCAATAGAGAGCTTATATTTTATTTTCAATTATTTATTTAAATTAAATTTGATTGGGTTTATTTTAATGCCAGAAATGGTATTTTGATTTTATTCATTGCATCTTAATTTATTTTGATTTCTTTTTGCAGGAAAACAGTAGAAGAGATAAGGAGAAAATATCTCAATCAATAAGAATGCTCCAGCAATTAAAGATTGGAATTCTGAGCAAATAAAATTGGATTGGGCAGATTTCTCTTCAACAAACTTTCCTCTCAAGAATTCCTTTGCAAATATTATAAATAACAGATTGCAGAATGTAATAGGGGCTGCTCTCCTCTGCAATTCTGGAATTCTAAAAGCACTTTTGTAATAGGGATTTAGAGTTGTAGGTGGGAGGAGTGGAATCTCAGATCTGGGGATTATTGAGGTTTTTCTTTTACATCCTGAGTTATGTATAATGAACGGAGTTTGCACTATTGTAGCTTTGCTTTTGAAAGCAGAAGCTTAGGCATTGTAAAGGACTATTAGAGACCAGAGCTGGAGAAATGGATTCAATAAATTGGTATTTCGAATACTATTATTTTAAATGCTGGTTTTATTTTATGATAACAGGAATGGTGTCAATTTACTTACATATTTGTGCACTTTTGTCGGTATGGGTAATTTTCTTCTATTTTATGTTGTTATTTATCTCTGCTCTTATGGGCTGAATTCTTATTTCTGGGTTACTATTTACTCATAAATCTATCTTTTAATATTGGATGAATAAATAGTGATATGTTGTGAATTTCTTCCGCATATTATTGTTTAATAATTCAAGTTACTGATTAAATGATCAATACCATTTTTTGAACTACTTCATGAGTGTTGTTGATTGATTATTTCAGTTAAAAGGTCTCAATAGGATGTGTTTTTCTATCCATAATGTCAGTTAATTGAACTATTTCATTAACATGATATTCATTATAAACAAGACATATTTCAATCCCAATATTATAAATACCTGCTCTTGGTTGGGTTAGATCTATATCTGCCTAATTAAGATAGGATTAAGATAGTTCATTTTGCTTGTATCTTAGAACAAGATTGCATTTAGAATAATTTCTACATTCTCTTAAGTCCTCTTTCCAAAAAGGAAAACTTTAGTAGTGGATTGGCTGAGCCCTAAATCAGCTTAAGGATCACTTTCTTGCCTGATTAGCAAGAAGGTTGATCTGATGTCTCTTTTCCATTGGTGAATGAAAGTCATATTTTAAAGCCATTGGAGATTGAGAGAAGGTAACTGGACCTAGTTGAACCAGTCGGAACCACCATTCCAAACGGAAAAGGAGCTGCTTTAAGGTCCGGACCGGGTGTTCATCCCCCATGTTGTTGCAGCGATTTTCGAGGCTTCAACACCAAGACAACCTTTACCACTCCTTGGGGCACTTTCATGTATGTGAAAATGGCTTTTGGTTTGATGAATGCTAGAGCTACCTTTCAAAGGGCTATGGACATAGCCTTTGCAAAAGAAATCCATGACTTTTTGGTTATTTACTTAGATGATATTATTGTGTTTTCTAAATCTGATAATGAACATTTGGATCATTTGAGACAAGTTTTCATTAAGTGTAGAAAATATGGTATATCATTAAATCATAGGAAAACTCTTTTTGGACTAGAAGAAGGAAAACTACTTGGACCCATAATTTCAAAGCAAGGTATTAGGATAGATCCAGCAAGGATAGAAGCCATATTGCAAATTCAACCTCCTAGGAACATTAAGGAGTTACAATCATTTTTAGGTAAAATTAACTTTTTAAGAAGATTTATTTCTAATCTAGCAGAAATCATCAAAGAATTGAATAATATGTTAAAAAAGGACTCTGTTTTAAAATGGACAGTTGAAGCAAAACAGTCATTTGAATCCATTAAACATGCTTTAACAAAAACACCAGTCCTAATTAGCCCAGACTTCAAGAAAGATTTCATAATCTTTTCATTCGCCTCAGAACATAACATAGTTGCAGTTCTACTGCAAAAAAATGACCAAGGTTTTGAACAGCCCATAGCATTTTTTAGTAAAACCCTTAGAAATGCACCTTTGAGATATAACATAATGGAAAAACAAGCTTTAGCCTTGGTTAAAGCCATAAAATATTTCAGAGTGTACTTCTTTACTCCCACATTATTGCCTATGTCCCCAATACTGTAGTCAAAGATATTCTTACACAGGATGGTCCAGATGGAAGAAGAGGAAATTGGATTGCCACTATCCTTGAATATGACATAGAGATTAAATCAACCAAGCTCATAAAAGGACAAGGTTTAGCCAAGTTAATGGTTGAATCCAATTGTAATGCTTTAGATATAAATTTTATTGCCCAGGTTGATGACTAGGAAGAGATGGCGACTCCATCGATCAGTGAAGCCTTTCTAGACTTGCCGTGGTACTCAAATACTATCTTTGTACTTACAAATTTACAAGCTCCTCCTGGATTAACTATAACTAAATCTAGATTCATCAAACTCAAAGCAATGAGATATTTTATTCTAGATAATATGCTTTATTGGAAAGAACAAAGTGGAATTTTACTTAATTGTTTACTGAAATCAGAAGCTGACAAAATTGTTGGAGAATTTCATGCAGGTGATTGTGGAGGACACTTATACTGGAAGAGTACGGCAGATAAGATTCTTAGGGCTGGTTTCTATTGGCCTTCCTTATTTGCTGATGTGAAAAAATTTGTCACAAATGTCACAAATGTCAGATTTTTGAAGGAAAAAGGAAATTGTTACCTTTACCATTTAAACCTATTTCTACTGAGATGCCTTTTCAACAATGAGGTTTAGACTTCATTGGATAAATTCACCCTCTATCCTCTAGCCAACACAAATGGATATTGACTGCCACAGATTATTTCACCAAGTGGATTGAAGCCATCTCAACCATACAAGCCCCTAGCTCAGTCATTATATCTTTCCTAGAAAACAACATTTTATCTAGATTTGGATGCCCACAGAAAATTATTACTGATAATGCAGTTGCATTTAAATCTAATAAAATGATTGCCTTTTGTCACAAGTATCATATTACCGTAGGCCACTCTACTGCTTATTACCCTCAAGGTAATGGCCTAGTTGAATCTTAAAATAAAATTCTTGTGAGTATCATCAAAAAATTACTTGAATAAAATAAGAAAACTTGGAATAAAAAGTTAGTCTATGTCTTATGGGCAGATAGACTTACTACCAAGAAGTCAATTGGAACATCTCCTTACCAGATTGTATATGGGATGGATGTAGTTTTCCCATAATCTTTAGGTGTTCCGGTCATGAAAATTATCCAAGAATCACAAGTAGAACTTAATGATATACAGAGAAGGATAAATCAGACTATTCATCTGCAACAAACTAGGGAAGAAGTATATGAAAAATCTCAAGTCATTCAAGAGAAAATCAAGAAAATATTTGATAAAAGAACTAAAGAAGATGACTTTGTGATAGGAGATAAAGTGTTGAAATGTGTCTCCAGGAGAGAATAAAAAGTAAAACATGGAAAGTTTGACTTTCTATGGAAAGGGCCTTATGTCATTTATGGGTACAGAGGTAACAATGCATTTTTTATCAGAAATTTGGATGGAACTGACATTCCAGAAGGACCAGTGAATGGCAGAATTCTCAAACACTACTATTCCTCTAAGTTAACTAATAGTGAATCCTAATTTCCTTTTATATCATTGTAAATATCCATTGCAGCTTGTAGATTGGATTGGATGTTTTCTTTCCAAAGTTGAAGCCCAGAGTGAAGGCCCTAAGCTTTGAAGAGTAAAATATCATAAGTATGAGTTTTTACAGAAGTCAGAAGACAGTTACAGGATCATCATGGTCAAAATGGAAGGCTACTGATCTTAGAGTTCTTGACATTTCACCAGGAAATTCCATCCCCATGTGAAGCCGATGTTAGGGTCCTATAAGTATATGATTCATAATTTGGAATTGACTTATCATAGTCTTGTAAAAATATGTACATACCTTGCTTTCTACAAGTTGTTTTCCCATATTTTGTAAAAATAAAAAATAGAAAATCAAAAATAGGATAAAAGTCCTAAAAGAAAGATCAAAGGACTTAGAAAAAATAATATAACCCAAAGAAAAATAAATAATACATGAAAGTGAGCAAGTCCAAATGCCACTACTTTTTACTAATGAGGATGGCAGAGTGTAAATAAATTCCATAGTCCATGATAAGTTGAACTGCTTAATATTGACTTGTCATGTTTCAATTTTATTGTTGTAGAATAGAGAATAAATATTAGTCAGACAGTTTAATCCTGACTAATTAGTAGATAGGTAGAGAATAAAGAGGCGCTCATCAGTTTAATATGAGCCCTCGGATGATATAAAGTAGATTTAGATAGCTTTTATTGCTTTCAAAAGAATAAAATGTTCAAAGTTGCTAGCTTAAATGCACCTGCAAAATGGAAGAAAAAATGTTAGATTAAAAGTTGGGTAGGTAGAAAGAAGTGGGAGACTCAAGTAAATACTTTTCACTAGGCAAAATCACTAATTTCCCTTATTTATAGCTATTCTACATTTTAGACTTTCAGTCAAAGAGGCTCAGAGCATTTCTCTGACTTTTGTTAGGACCGAACCTAAGGCTCAATGACTGTTAAGTTAAAAGTGTTGAATTTCTATGTTAATCCCTAAACTATCATCATTTACACTACATTCATCCATTTACATTTCAAAATTCGTAAGTAAAGACCTTTTACTTAATGAAAAATAAAATCCCCTTTTGATTAATTTCTTTCATTCATAAAAACATAAAAGCCCTCCAAAATATTATATTCTAGGTCAAAATGGTCAAAGTATCAAATGATAAAGTTTTACTTTTCACATTATCACTTTACTTAGTTATATAAATATATTTTGGTGTTTTAATTATCCTATGTCATATTAATTTCTAACTTATCTATTAATTCCTTATAAAATACCTTATCCTATTAATATAACTCTTTGTATTTAAATATTCCCAAAAACCCACTAATATAAGCTTTTTGCCAAAGTTAATTACCCACATGTTTAAATAAAAACCCCCAATTACATCCCCTTTGGCATAAAACTAACCATATGTAAATATCTCACCCTCTATAGTGATAGACATTTCCATAGTCTATAACTATATAGTAAAAATAAAAACACAAAAAGACTTTAGGTATGTTTTACATATGTCTAAGAAAAAAATATATGTTCCCCGATGTATAAAACCTCATGTTTTATATATATAAATTAAACCCCTGGTTAAAAAAGATCTCGCCTCATGCACGTTTTTACCTTGTATATAAGCATTATTACAAAGGTTTTATATATATAACTGCTCATGTTAAACCTTTGTAAAACATATTCCCCGCATATATATATAAGTATTTTTACAAAGGTTTCATATATATTGCCGCTCATATTTCCCTTTGCAACCATATAAATCACACCCATATATGATTTTAACCTTACCCATTTGATATACTTTAAAAGGTTTAAACAGATATTAATTTATGCGCACATAAAAGCCACCCGGTCCCACATGTTCATTTGACCGCAACTTTCAAATCACATCCCAACCGTTCGCTTGCTCTTTCTAGGTCCGACAGCCGACGATCAATTTCGCGCTCCCAAATCAATCGACCAATAAATACCCAAATGAGCGTGAAATGGCCGGTTTTTCGGTTACCACCTCCCATGACGTGTCGTGTTATGATACAATCGCGCTCAATTGAGGAGAAACCATTTACCACCCCAACCCAACGTGAAAACCACTGATGGTTTTCCATGTTCATAAAACAAAAACCGCTCCCATTCGCGATTTGACTCACATTTATGACATAGTTTAAAGATTTATAACAAAATGATAAAACCTTTGTTATATGTTTTTATTTATGGTATATGTGTATTCTGTTGCACCCAACTCTTACACACATTCCCATTGTTATCAAAATCTCCCACTGCGTTTTGAAGCCCTGAGTTCCTGTTTTAAACCTGATTTCAACCGATGTCTACTGTTTGAAGACAATTCAAAGATATTTCTCTGCGACAGCGTTGCAGGAACCATCAAAGTTGCCAGAACCCTTTTCAACAATATCAATATACCTGTAAATCAGGTATTTTCTTGAATTTTACCTGCAATTTTATATTTCTGACCACCAATCGAACCAGTTAAGAATTAAAGATTGAAATTGCCCATTTGTTGTGCTCTAAACCTTGGAAAAAGAGGGCAAACCCTCGCAAATTTTTCCCAAAAATTTCCATTTTCATAGAACCTCATTTTGAAGCTAAAATTCTCATTCCAGACCCTGCGAAAGACAAATTCCACGATTTAAAAGGTTTTAAAACCCACAGAAACTCTTAAAATCCCTTTTTTACAGTCCCAATCATTCAGAAAACCTGTGTTTTTTGTCTTAAGCTATTTCATGTGCCCTAAAATTCCTAAATTGAGCACTGAATTTCCCATTGTTATCATGTTTTCTTACAAATTGCTCAATTATCCATTGTTGAAGAAAATCAACTATAGAAAAATGTATAATCTTGATATAGTTACTTTAAAATGACAAAAAAGAAATTCACACCCAAGGCTGAAGGATCAAAGCCTGTTAAGCATGGAGGGTCAAAACCTCCTAAAAATGAAGCAGCAAAAGTCCCAAAGTCTACTCCTACCATCACTGCTAAGTCCATTGTCATTGTAAATCCTCTTCAACCTCCAGTGTCAAGTGAAGAAGTTATCCCTTTAGTTGACTTGGATTACAAAATTGTAGACCCTCTAGTAGAATTTAATCTATTAGAAGTACATAATTGGTGTCATGAGAAGTTTTTAGACAAAGAATAAATGCCTCTCTGAGATACAAACTTACCTAAATATACAGTCCCAGTGACACATCCTGTTCAGGACTTCATAAGACTACGTCAGAAGTATTATGTCCCAGATCAAAGATCGATTGTGAATAATGACAGAGAAATCCTCTTTTCTATCACTGCTGAGTCAATCAATGAGATGTTGCAGTTGCAATTTGACCCTAGGGCAGTCCCATTATCCATTGAAGCTCTAACTCAATTATATTTAGGGTTAGATTTCCCTAAAAGATTCATGATTTTCCAGAACTTCATGCCCAGCCATGTGGATATCCCAAATTTTAATCCTCCATATTCCACTTCCAAGTTCCCAGAGGGTTCTAGACATGTTATTTCAATGTTATCCTTCATCTTAGGATATTTTACTGATGAGTCTATCCTTGGATTTTTATCCACTCTATCCCCTGGTGAGCCTACTGCTGTGGTCTTTGATTTTGCCAGATTTATTGCTGATTCCATACACCACCAATTGACTAAGCTACCCACTGAAGGGGTGTTTAGATATTCCTCCTATTTATTCCATTTGTTCTTAGTTTCACAAGCAGATCATTTTCCTATAGCACTGCAGAATATGAATGTAGAGGGCCAGCCTCTATCAGTTGTTTTCTAGACATATTTATTGAGAAAGGAAGGAAATGAATATAACTTCACAGATTTCACAGATTTATTTATCAGGCCAGCAATGAATTTACTTCATAAGTCTGAATAGCCCAGAATAAATGAAGAGATGAAAAGAATATTACAGCTGTCAGAGAAGTGTGAAATGGGAGACTGGTACTTATATGAGAAGCATACTGAATTAAGAATATTTGGAACCAATTTTCTTCCCTATAAGTTACCTAAATTTTTGACTATCAGAGTCTTTGCTCTGGAATATTTGAGACAGGTTTTGAATGCTGATGCCATCAATTTCATGGCATCCAAAAAGAAGACTCAGTTTAAACTGAAAAATCAGATTGGACCATTCATAGTAAAAAATAGGGATGCTGAGAAAGAGATACAAAGCAGATTGTCAGAGTTGAAATTCCAAGTGAGTTTTCCTTGGAATTATGACCCCCAAGGTCCATTGAGCAGTATCAGAGTTAAGTGCAAATTACCTCCTTTTATACATGAGCCAAAACTTGATATTGAAAAGTATGTTAATCAGGAAGAATGGAAAGAGAATACATTGGTTGAATTGAATACAAATACACAGCTAATAGAAAAATTGGGTACCACACTTGCTATGATAACTCCTAAAGGGCCAAAAACTTCAAACAAAAGGAGTAGAGAGGAGGGTGCCTATACAACAGAAACAACTACAGATAAAAAATTTAAACTCATCTACAATAAAAGGCTAAGATTTGGTTCCATAGGCAAAGAAAAACTCATTGAAGTGGAATATGAACTAGAGGTTAGTAATGATGAGGCAACTACAATAATAAAGGAGGCATTGACAGAAATTGAAAGAGAACAAGCAGT
The DNA here is from genome assembly GCA_034641835.2 of Pinus albicaulis. NCBI lineage: Eukaryota > Viridiplantae > Streptophyta > Pinopsida > Pinales > Pinaceae > Pinus > Pinus albicaulis. Next base: position 393,794,525 of record CM076573.1, read on the forward strand.
GTCCAAAGGAAAAGAGCCCCAAGTGATTGAAAAACAGGTGAATATGGAAACTTCTTCTTCTCAAACACCAGAAGAGAAGGATTTCGATATTAAAGACAAATATAAACAAATCAAACAAAGGAATGAGGAAATTAAAGGTCATATTTATTCTCAATTCCTCAAGCAGAAGCCAGGAAACCAGGATAGATTGTTTTCAGCATTTGATTATTCTTCAAATAAAATGATCATGTCCTATTTACAGCCTACTACTTCAACTCCTAAAACAATGGCTGACTATAAAAAGAAGGAATTTGAAGTAGATATTGAAAAGGTACATGAGTTGGATCAGATAGAATTTCACAGGCATAGATCATAGATGCTATATTCCACTATGGTAACAAAATCCATGAGTGTAACAAGTTTGCAAAAACTATTATCAACTTACAATATCAGATGAAGCTTGATAAAGGCTCCTTATATGCAAAAGATATTAGAATCAAAGCATTAGAAGATTTGATTCTACAAATAGGAGTGGACCCATCTAATGTACAATTTGTTGAAGTATTAATCAAAAAGAAAAATGATGACATTGCTACTTTGAGGAAACAATTAAAACTTCCTCAAAGTGAGCATCCACAGAGCAAGGAAATACTTCAGGAACAGAAAGAGAAAGAAGACATGATGCAGTTGATTATAAAGCTTACTGCTCAAATCAAGGAAATGGAAAGCCAATTGGATTTACTGATGAAAGAAAAGGAAACTGTGAAGGAAACAGATGCTTCCACCATTCCCACAGTTATTCCTATTATTACAGTTGTTGTTCCTTCTACATTGGGAGAGAAGTTAGCACCCAAAGAGCCACTGGAAACTGCAGTGTCAGTGAAATCAGCTACCACTTCCAATATTGAATCCTCAACATCACAGGTGCAGAAGAATAATGATGCAGGGAAAATTGTTAAGGCAATGGAATAAATGACATTGAAAACCAATGAAATAAACCGTTTAAAGAAAAAGATTCAGAATATGGGGGTATCAAATAAAGCAACATTGATTAATGCCAATAATTATGAACAAAAAGCTAAGAGACTTGAAGAGCAAGTCAAAACCCTTCAGAAGGATTTGAGCTTTACCACATAGATTTCCTACATAAGAAATCATCTATGGACCAACATCATTGAGGCCATACATCTTCAATGGCCATCAATTCAAATAATATATGAACAAAGGGGCCTCCTTCTGGTATATCAAAATGAAATACAAAGGACTACGGAAGAATTAGCAAACAAACCAGCACAGGTACAAAGGCTAACTACCTTATTAAACAGTAAGAACAGGACTGAGCTAGAGGAATTGAAGATATAGGACAGGATGGAAGCTATTTTTCAAATAAAAAAGGTTTTGACAAAGAAAACTTTGATGAATAACTTGAAAGAAAAATGTGATGCTATGAATTTTTCCATTACCAAATTTTTAGCAAAGTATACTATGCTCAGACAAGCAGGCATTCCAGACATACATGTATTCAATGACAAGTTAATGGATCAGAAATTATATGACAAGAAAATCAGAGATCATGCCAAAGAAAAGATTAATGAGCAATTTCCACAGGGATCTCCAACAGGGAAAGTGGTTCTTTAATACATTCAAGATTTATTCTTCCTTCAAAATGAAATGAAGCATTTATTTGTTGTTAAGCCAAATTTTGCTAAGTAGACTGAAGAATATGAAAACTACAAAAAATTGAAAAGTATGAAGATTCCAGATGTTGAACAATGGCAGACATTCACAGATTTATTATAGCAACAACAAAGAAAACAATGAAAGGCAGTGCAGATGAAGAAACCAGTTTGAGAAGAAAACAAATAACATAGTACTTGATTTTGGATTTATTTTTTACTGCTAAGAAATCTCTTTTTACAGCAGTTGAATGTCAATGTATCAGTTTAAAGAGTATCAAGGTGAAAGGCCAGAATTAAAGTGTATCGGGAATAAAAATGATACTAGTTGATTTATCTCATTGTACTTCTTTATGCAAAGAAGAAATGGTAAATATATAATGAAAGATATTAGAGATAAAGCATGTGGTCAAAGAGTATAAGCGGAAATAGTATCCATGAAGTCATCTCTCAAAATATATTTGCAAAGTGCCGCTACATGGACAACTACTCAAACAAACATTTTTTTGTTAGATAAGATATCACTATATTTTTTTCTAGATAAGAGGACAAGCCTTGCTGTTGTTGCTGTAGCTTGTCCCTCTTAATGCAAAGATATTTTTATTTTATATTATCTGCCAGATTTCTCTAGGATATTTTGTAATAAATATTTGTATAAATACTTCAGTTTATGAAGTGTTTAGTGTGGAATAAAATTTCTAAGAGAATTATAGACATTTTGTTGGTACGTTGGAGGCTCACATGTGTTGATTTCAAAGTAGCAGTCTAGACAATAGCCTATTGGACTTCATAATTCAGGATTCATGCGATAATTTGAAGAGTAAAGTGCATCTATCTTGTCATTGTTTACTTTATGAGTTACATACATTTCATATATGTTGTTCAATCTTAATGATTAAATAGGAGTATTACTTCAAGACTAGTGTTAGAACTCCCTGTCTTAACTACTTAATCATTTAAATGTTTTCTGCTGATTTCCAGATTTAGGAATTCTTAATTGCTCCTAGTCTCGTTTGACCCCTGCCTCCTTCCTCTTTTTTCGGATCAAAGGATTCTTCATTTCCCTTTATCCCGAAACAAGCCATCTCATCAAAACAATCTATCCAAATCTTTGAGGGTTGTCTACATTTCCCTGAATACATTAGCATCCTCTTGGCCTTGCCTTCTAGTTCTTCTTGTTAGACTTTGACTCCATATCCCAATGGACTAGTAGATCCCTCTTTAATTTGTCTTTAAGTAATCTTATTTTCCACCAAACATTTCAAAACCAACACCAAATTGAACTATCATAACTAGCCTCAAACATTAAACAAAAACAAAGTTAAATCATAAAGAGAGAGCCCTCTCTGAAATTTAGGAAGGCTAGATCCTAGATTTCCAAAGTAGGTTTGTGGTTACCCCTAGTTTTCTTAAAACTGAAAAAATCCAAAAGCCCACAATATTTAGAAATTACTAGGGTGATAACATCACCGATGAGACAATGGACAAACAATTGAGAAGAACAAGCTTATAGTAGTTGGAACAAGCCCAAAAGACCAATTTCAAATCAAAGAAACAACCCAGAGTCAAGCACGACTGACCAAAAACTCAACAAGAAGGTCAACCAACTTACAGATTTTAAGGATTGTGAGGCGATAATCTGCACCAACAGTGCTGGCGCTTATCGTAAATAAAAGCAACAAGTACCCCAATTGGTGCGAACTGTTTAAAGCAAACTAGCGCCAAGCTGGACTATGGGAAAAGGAAACCATCAAGCATAGTTCAATCTTGACACCAAGGTGAGCTGAACAGGAGGATTCCAAACAGTCAAGCAAGCCAAACAAGACAGAAAAACAATCAAATGACCGAAGTCGACTCAACAAGGCAAATTCTCCAATGACCAACGAGATGACAAACTCACACTGATCCCTAGTGGAGTCACCAACTTGTTGGAAAGGTAAATCCTCTCTACGGACAGAGACGATCCCTCTAGCCCTAGAGCGGGTCTAGAAACAAGGGAACAAGCTAATGTGTAGGTTCCTAGCTAAAAAATGAAATAGGTTGGGGTAGATTGTCCTACTTGGAGTCCAACGCGATTGTTGCAGCTATAGTAGTGGCAGCCTCTTGATCTCTGTCCTGACAGGTCGCAGTCCTTCAACAATGGTACTCGTATTCTTGCACAAAGATAAAATACAAGAGCAACATACAAGATAATAATTTCGTCCGTAGTTAACTATTCAGTCAAGGAAGACTAAACACATTGCGTAAAATAAACCATATTAACACAAGATGGGAACCAGACAATAGTCATGTATATATAAATAGAAGAAAAATATTACAACCAGAGCCTTGACATCGCAGCCTCCTTTAGCGGGTTTATTCGAAGTGTGTCTTTAAGGATCGTCGAGGAATTGGGACGAGGCAAGGACACAAGCCTAATCTCTCTCTCGACAAAGGTATCTTTCTCTATTCTATCTCCCTAGCAAAATGTTCAGCAATTCTCTTCAGCCTTTTAGCTATAATTGTTCAACTAGTGTATCAATGGGAGATAGCTTTATTTATAGAGGGAGAGGAGGAGGTTGGGATCCCTACAATGGTGGAAGGGATGCCTTATCCTTTGGGAGGTTTCTCCAAAAAGTGGAAACAAGAGGCCAAAGGAGGGTGGTCGTATTTATTCATTCGAACCACCAAGGCTGACTCGCCCATGAAGTTGTTATCATCGAAACTTCACCTCTATTTTTAAAAAACATTCCAAAAACATCTTAACACAGGTAGCTCACTAGGACAGAGCACCAATGGGGGCGATGCTCAGTTTTAATCTTTTTCACTGGCGCGAGGGACTAACGGTCTACTAGCGCCAACCCAAAAACATGTGTTTCTGATGGTCTGCTCAAGGAATTTTCAGTAGAAGGAATGTTTTCCTCATGGCAAGGGATGCAATGATGGTCTTTGCAAGGCATGAAACTTCTTTTTAGTCACAGAAATGGTCCTCCAATGTTCAGGATGGGGATTGTAGGGACGGTGACAAAATTCTATGTAACATACTTATCATACATCAATAAACTTCCATGTGTGGCATGAGATATCACCCCTGGGTTCTAACATAGATCGTTAGCAATAGCTCCTACGCTTAACGACGTCGAAACATGTCTCTATCCTAGACCACTAAATATTCTTGTTAATTCCAATGCTCCTTAAGGTAAATTTGGGTTCATTTTAAGTTGATCTTGATTAAAGTTTCACACTACTACATTTGGCGGAAATTCCAACACTTGGTTCCGACGCTTTTGACCAAATGTCAGAAATTTCCCCAAATTTTTTCCCTCCCGCCCGAAACCGTCGCTATACCAACATTTATATAAAAGTGTCGCACTACTGACACTTAGACAAAGTGTCGCAATTGCGACGTTTGGAGGAAGACGTCGTCGTTGCGACACTATGGCCCAAAGCGTCGCTATTGCGACGGCTGCCTCCAAACGTCACAAGTACGACACAACGTCTAAGTGTCGCAATTGCGACGTTTGGAGGCAGTCGTCCCAGTAGCGACGCTTTTTCCGCCGTCGGTATAACGACACTTATATGCGCGCTACATAAAAATACGAAACTTATATGCGCGCTACATAAAAATACGAAACTTATATGCGCGCTACATAAAAATACAAAACTTATATGCGCGCTACATAAAAATGATTTTATTGTTTCGTATCCATCGCAATAGCTACATTAGCGTCTGATATCACGCGCGCATTCGCCCTCCGCCCTTGCAGAACAGCATTTGCCCTCAGCATTCGCCCTTAGCTCTTGCATAACAGCATTTGTCCTCAGCATTCGCCCTCAGCTCTTGCAGAACAGCATTCACCCTCAGCTCTTGCAAAATGGTAAGTTCTTACTACAGGCCCTTCCTCCTATAGTAGGGTTGACTCTATTTGGGTTTTTTTGGTCAATTCCAATGGATTGTGTTAGGCTGTAGGGTTCTCTCTAGATGTCAAGAATCAAGATTCAATACCCTCTATTATCTTCATCACCCAATACAAGATTTAAATTTTTCCCAAGGAAACGCTTATTAATTTGGCAGCCATTATTTCTCCCTGCTTTAAAAACCCTACATTTAAATGAAAACAAGCATTGCATTTCAACTACAAAAATCTATTAGTTTTCAAATGTGCATGTGTGTACACATTAACGTTCGATATCACGCGCGCATTCGCCCTCCGCTCTGCGTGCACGCATTCGCCCTCGCCCCTCTTGCGTGCACGCACTTGCCCTTAGATATCGTGCACGCATTCGCCCTCGCACCGCCCCGAGCTCTCGCAATCGTGCGTCTTCGCCCGCATTCACCCCCTCTGCCTCTTGTGTGAATGCACTCTGTCTCCGCAGATTCACCCTACCTCTTGCAATCAAATGGTAAGTTCTTACCGGCAGGCCCTTCCTCCTATAGTAGTGTTAACTCTATTTGGGTTTTTTTCGTCAATTCCATTGGATTGTGTTAGGCTGTAGGGTTCTCTGTAGATGTCAAGAATCAAGATTAAATACCCTCTATTATCTTCATCACCCAATACAAGATTTAAATTTTTCCCAAAGAAACGCTTATTAATTTGGCAGCCATTATTTCTCCCTGCTTTAAAAACCCTACATTTAAATGAAAACAAGCATTGCATTTCAACTACAAAAATATTTTGTGTAGGGTATTCCTTTCCACTTTCACATTATCCAAGAATGTGTGCAGTATAGTTCATATTTTTTGTGATTTAGATTATCTTGAAAAAGGAAAGGTAAATTATTTCCCATGGAAAAAGAAGGTTTTTCCTTTTTATAGGTTGTTTGGACTTACGTGGAAAAATTTATGGTATGCCTTTCATATTATGTAGTTTAAATTTGAATTAACAGATTATTCTACATGAAAATATAATTACCTATGTGATGTCCTTCATCACTAATTAAAATTATAGGGTTTCAATTTCCTAGACTCTAACTCATCCGATGCTAAATTCTAGGTTCTCATTGGTGGATCACTCTTCCATTGATTTCCTTTCCCTCTGGATCTTGTCATACTTTAAAAGTCATCAATGATACATATATTATTTCAAGTATCCCAAAAGGCTTTATAGTAGAACATATTGTGAAGTTTTTTTGACACTTGAGGATTCTTTTTAGAACTGCAACGTGGTCTATGCTATCGAGTTATATATCAAGCAACTTGTCCTTAATAACCACATTATGAGGTAGGTTCAACCAGTTTGAACTTGTTGGGACATAGCATATGAAGTTGTGTGATGAGTCCATATCACAGGTCTATTATGGTGACAAAAGTGAAGATACGTAATGATAGTTATTATGTTAACATTACTAGAAACATTTTCGAAATTATCCATGCTATCAAGATGTCAAAATTCCAGGCATTAGGTGTCAATACTCGTAGCTAATAGATAATAATAATAATATAAAAAAAATCACAACTTTATTCTTGAAATATGATTATTACACATTGGTAACCTAGTTCATGAGTTACTATCACCCAAAGACTGCAAAACAAACTTAAAATATAAATTAAACCAACATGAGAATCCAACTAAGGGTTTCTCAAAAAAATCATGCCATAACTTGGCATTTTGAAACCCAAATTTGAATCCATCATAAGTAATACAATGCAAACTCAGATGGATTTTCAATGCATGTTTGCATGCTACACTTATTCTCTGTCTAGATATCATTTTTTAAATGGAACCATTAGTCAAGCCCACAGTCCTTTTTATGTGAAAAATTTCAGCTCTATTTGAGCTCTTTTTTGCTCCACCACCTCCATAAACATATGCAAACATATATCATGATCTTGGAATTCTATTACATATGTATGTGCCAATGTTCCATAATCATGCCCCATCATCAATTTAAGAAATTTCCATTGAATATCAAATTATGGAGGGGGGGAACTTTTTGCTGCAACATTTGGCTCAAAATCGGGGACCATCTCCATATGAGGTGAATGAGAACTATAGATATTTGAAGAAGTAGATTAGTGCCTTTTCCTCTGGCCATGGAGTCATATACAGTCATCCATCACAAAAAAAATTCTTTGTTCATTCTCACCTTGAAAGTTGCAAAAATTCATGCCCTAATTGAAACGACACTAAATTTGAAAGATATAATAAAAATGCAAGCTAGAAGTGCCCTATTAATACAAAGGGAAAACCTTCCTACCTACCCTAACTGAGATAAATTTTTATTCAATAGGAAACATGATATTGCTAATGGAGTTGATCCAACAACTTGTTAAATGTATGGGACTAAATCATGCATTTGATTTCCAGGGAAACATGCACATGAAGAGAAAAAGTGCAGAATTAATGGAAAATCCATACATGCCACTTATGAAAACTACACCGAAAGGTCAAAAAATACTTAAGGCCTTAACTTAATTTGAATCCAAAATGACAAAACAGGATTAGTGAAAACACGAGAGTGGTGTGGGTGAACAACAGAAATAAAAAGTGAAGATACCTTTCCCCAAGATGCCTTTGTCACCGTTGTATGAAAACATGTTTTCCTTTCCCTTTATACATGCAAGTGAATGCATTATAGGTATGGTGTTTTCCTAGAATAGGAGAAGCCTACTTAAATATATCATTTGTGGAGTGAATGTTTCCTTGACCCATAACCTCATAGAAACTTATCACTGAATTTGATGTTGGGATGGGATTGTAAAGATAACAACCTCTTCATTCCTACAAACTAGATTCCTTCCTAGAGTTAGGACACAGAGTATTGAATCAAAGTTGTAGTTTCTAACTTCTTGTATTGGTTCATCAATCTTGAAATTCACACATTGCATGTCTTCATTGCTTCATGTTTGAATAATTTGCATCATATCGTACAATAGGAAATTAGGAATTATGATTATTATTACTTTATGGATCTGTTAAGTTACTTTTAAGTTTGCATGGTTTAGTGTGAAATTATTCTTGTGTGCCCCTAGGCCCAGGTGAAGGAATGCCAAGGATTGAGAACCATAGTTTTTAAATGGTATTGTTTCTTATACCCAAAAACTCCTCAACATCACTTCTTATTAGTTCTTAACAATAGTGTTGTAAACAATTTGAGAATTGATATAGAAAAATCTCGCACTTCTCAAGATAAAGTCCTAAAGCTAAAGTGTGATAACATGTGTAATTCAATAGCCCCATTGTCACCTCACCAACCTCTTTTCACTTCGGGCTAGCTCTCCTCCAACTCAAGGGGGGTTCTCCCTAGTAGATGTTAGGGATCTAATGGCCCAACCAAACCAAGTCAAGAGCCCCCTAACTCTCTATGTTTACTAATATCAATCAAAATATTGAACAATAGGGTCAGACATGCATCCTGAAGATAAAATTGCCAGGGTATTTTTGGGTAATTTCAAAGGGAAAGTCCCCAAACACATATAATAAAGGAATTATAACGTGATTTCAAACATTAAATATCAACAAAATCGTTTAAAGGATATTGAAAGGAAAAAAGGTGATGGAAGATAGAAAGTGCCTTACTTAAATGCTCTAAGGATTTTTCAATAGTTGCTCCAAAAGCTTCACTTCAAGGCCCTTCAAGATCGTCTCAAACAATGCTATACCATCAGCTTCAACAATGTTGCTCCAAAAATGTCCTCAAGGTCTTCACAACAAGTTTACTAGAATTTGCTCCAACAATATATTCAATAAGGTCTTCATTGTCAACTCGTCTCTTGTTTGGGTGCCTTAATGTGCAATGACATGTTTCCAGGACTGAATTCAATGCAAGGCATATTTGAAACTCTAACTCCGTCTTCCAGTGTCTTATTAGAAATTATTTCAGTTTTCATTTTGTGTTTTCAAGTTAGATATTGTTTTCAAGTTTTTACATTTATAATTTTATTGCAATGTGGCAGACTGATCAGGGCAGTACAGGAACAACCCCGAGACGGGATGATCGTGGAAAGAGGCCAGCGGAAGAACATGTAAAGTGCCAGCATTGATCTATCTTCAGGTATTTTATTTATTTACATAATTGAAATAATATTAATTTTGTTCAAATATGTAGACACCTAGCCATGGTACGCCTGATGATTCCCTCTTTGAGGAAGAGCTTTCTTCATCCCTATCTCCAGTGTTCTTGTTGCGAAAAAAGGCACGAGATGCAAGGTCGAAATTTAATACTTTGATAGACGCACCTCAAACACCTGAAACAGAAGAGAGGATAAAACAACTTATGAGCCAGCTAGAAACATATCAGGTAATAATAAAAAGTCAAAAGGATTTTTTTTTTGTTCTGCATGAGATGAATTGTGATAGTTTGATTTTTAATTTTTACATTGACTAAACTAACAAAAAGTTCTTTTGTATGTAGCGTTTTCTGGCACTTGCTGAATCCGGTGTTGGTGGTAGTGGGACACAAGGGAAAGAGATTTCCCAACAACCCTCTCGTACACCTTCTACTCCTTTAGGTGCCAGCCAAGAAACACACCCTGCCCAAGCAGACACCCAGCCAACCGCTGAATGTGTTGGCAATGATGAGGCTGATATGGCCAACTACATTATTGTGTTTCCTAGAGCTACACGTGTTAGCTCCACAGGGACCATTAATGGCACGTTGTTGGTGAACGATGAAGGTGTCCCTATAAATCATGTACAACTCCCAGGTAAATTTTAATATTTTAAATATTTCATGTACTTTATCTAAAACATATTTATCATGATTTTTATTTTTAAATTAATGATAATATCTTTCTTTTTTTTCTGTGTAGGAAACAATGAGTTCTACAGGTTTTTGGAGAGCCATGTGTTGGTAATTTTTGGCCCAACCATACGCACAGGGTGGAATTCCCAGAATTCCAACCTGAAAAAAGAACTTCTAGATTATCTAGAAGCCCTTTTTGGGGTCGGCACATTTGACAGAACAATGGTGGCTCGGGTAGCCGACAAATATTTGAAATATACTAGGGACACCTATAGGACGCAATTGCAATTTAACCCTAGATATGAGCGTCCTCTCGCAGTTTCAGAGAGTGAGTGGAGAGCACTCATCCATGACGGAAAAGAGAAAAGGGCAAAGAAAGAAGGAAAAATGCCAACTGGACCCGCAAGGTAAATTACAACTTTAATTCAATAGCTTTAATTTTCTTATGTCTAAAATAAAAGTGTGCTACGTCATATCTGACTTCAATATTTTTATGCTAGGTTGGCTGACACCTCAAAGGAAACCAAAGCTAGGATTGAGAAAAAGGGCCATCACAAGCTAGGCCAGGGTGGCTACTTGAATTTAGCTGCAAGAATTGTTATTAAGTAGCTAAACATCTTATAATTAATTGTATCGCCTTCCAACGTTTTTGTAATCCTATCAAATATGATTAAAAATACACAATCATATGTAATGTAGGGTGATGACTTCGGAACAGAAACTACAGAGGAAGATAAAAAAATCACTTTCCATTCCGGCTATCAAGCCGTAGTTGAACGTCGCAGAAGCTTGGGGCAGGTCCCAAGATCCAAAATGCATGATAAGGTAAAACATTAACCTTTCAATATGTTTGTTTTAGTCCATAAATTTAATTTCTAACAACTTTGTTTAAATCAGGGGAGCAGCACTACCGATGAGGCAAATAACCCAATTTTAGAGCCAGATGTAGATGATCCTCACGTGCAACCTGATCATTGTAGTGGGGACCAGGCCGACAATGCTACTATCAGTGAGGGCCGTGACGGTAATTAATTTCCACTTATAATTTTTTCTAATTATACCTTGATGGTTGTCCTTACAACGTTTTTTGTTTAAATGACAGAGAATGTTTCCCTTGAGGATCTTACCACCAGAGAGGAAGACAGGGCAACAGTCGCAACGGCGACAACTGGTGCACCAGGTAAATAATCTCATTGCAATTTTTTTTATTAATATTACCGAACTAGTTCAATGATATTTAAAAACTGAAAATTAAAATTTAATATTATCTATTTTTGTAGGCGATGCCCCGTCACTGGATGAGACCGTACATCGTGAATATGCAACTAGGTCAGCGGCGACAACTGGTGCACCAGGTAAATAATCTCATTGCAATTTTTTTTATTAATATTACCGAACTAGTTCAATGATATTTTAAAAATGACAATTAAAATTTAATATTATCTGTTTTTGTAGGCGATGCCCCGTCACTGGATGAGACCAGACATCGTGACAACGCAACTAGGTCAGCGGCGACAACTGGTGCACCAGGTAAATAATCTCATTGCAATTTTTTTTATTAATATTACCGAACTAGTTCAATGATATTTAAAATCTGACAATTAAAATTTAATATTATCTATTTTTGTAGGCGATGCCCCGTCACTGGATGAGACCAGACATCGTGACTACGCAACTAGGTCAGCGGCGACAACTGGTGCACCAGGTAAATAATCTCATTGAAATTTTTTTTTATTAATATTACCGAACTAGTTCAATGATATTTAAAAACTGACAATTAAAATTTAATATTATCTGTTTTTGTAGGCGATGCCCCGTCACTGGATGAGCCCAGACATCGTGAATACGCAACTAGGTCAGCAGTGCGGGTTGAAAGGCATGAAATAGGAGCAGAGCACGATGATATTGATGATGTAATTAGGAGCTTTAAAAATAGGAAGAAGAAAAAGAAAATTTGACAATGTAAAATATTGTATTATTATAAGACAAACGTTACCATACTTGGAACGTTTTTTGTGTTATATAAAAAAATCATTTATCATACTATTTTTATGTCAAGCATTAATTGCAATGTTTCCTTGCATACTTTTTGTTGAATTATTTTTTTATTAGTTATTGAATATTTTTTTTTATGCTCATGAAAGTAAAAAATGAAATATAGATTGGGTATTGGGGAATTGAGAGTGATGTGAGGGGGGGAGGGGCCATAAGAGCTTCCACCTTCACGTGGTTGGCCCTGTTTAGTAGAGAATAATTTATTGGAGCGATTTAATCTTGGAGCAAACCTCTCTCGATCCAGCGTAGCAAAAAAAAAGTCACTGTTGACTTAGTTGCTACTCTTTCAGATCGTGGGAGGCTTGTTCTAAGTTCATGCGACTCCAATAAATTGTTCTTGAAACGAAGAGGAGCTTATTCAGGTATGTTTTGACATTTTCAACATATGTTCTAACATTATCATAAGAATGCATCTTAGAGTAAAAAATACTACATCAATTACTTGTATTTATTGAATAGATAATGATGGATTTTGATTGACTTGGCAGTGCAGGTACAAATCCTCTTGCATCATGAGCAATACAACTTGTCAACCAGGGTCATGTCCAGGATATTTTTGCTTGTGCGCTTGACCAGGTTCATAATTTCACATTTTGTAAGTTCCTTTACAGTTCATAATTCAATATTAAGCTTGTTCATGATTATTATCTAGGTTTTTTGTATGTGTTTTTTCATCTATTTGATTGTAAGCAACTCTGCATGTTTCCCGTTGTTCACTATGATTTCTCCCATTACCACTCCCAGGATGAATCTGACTTTATTGTTACATAGGTTACTTTATTGTTACTATGATTTCTCCATTTACAATTTCATAGGTTACATCATGTAAAGTTGTCAATCTCAGGTTGGTGATGAGCTTTAGTTCTCCAGATTTGGGGCTTTTCTGATATTTTCTCCCTCATGTCATTCCCGCATCACCTCATTGTTTGAGCATGCCAATTGTCTACCACTTGTACCAATTGGCACATGTCAATCTCCGAGTGGTGCCACATTTCACCTATTTTCAGTGAGATTTTAGGGTTTCTCTAACATAGCTTCAGAAATCCGATTCAGTGCCTGCTTGAATATTGTCACATAATACTCATGGTTTGGATTGATGAGCATGTTTTGAATGGTTGGTTGATTCATAAGAACCACCAATATAGTCATCTTGAGATATTTCAGAAGGTTTCTCGGGTTTCCTTTTTCACCGTTTCTAGTGGGTGGGATGGTGTGGGGTGATCCATCAACACTGGTGCTCTTGTAGTAGGGAATTTGTTTTTGGGGATATAAAGGAGCATTTGATGTAGATATCCCATTGGATGCATTCATAGATGGGCACGAGAGGTCAAGAATTTAAATTAAAAATATGGAACCTCTAGCATGGCAACCTGAAGGCCGCGAGAGACATTGGTTAAAGATTGTTTTGTGCTGGCCTTAATATAGTCGTGATTTATTTCTATTATCTTAATGCAAATATATAGTCCGGTCTCATTAAAATGAGGATTGTGGTTGTATTTCTCTTTTGTTGTTTCTCTCTTAATGCTCCAGAAGTTTCCAAAAGTTGCGATAGTTGTTTAGTTTGCCTGTTACAACTTAAAAGTGGTTTTTAGCAATGGGAGTCATGTTTTTTAAGGTTCATACTAATATAAAGATCTTGTAATTCTATATTCAGGATAAGAGAAGATGGCCTCTGCTTTGGGCAGTATGACAACAATTGCCACATCTACCTCATTGGGTAACAATGGAAAGGGGAAGAAGTTGGGTGTAATGTTTGATAATTATGGCAGACAATTGTCTTCTCTTTCAGTTTTTTCACCCATTTCCTTTAATCGCTCAAGCAAAAGAGGGACTCTGAGATTACGCGACAGAGAGAAGGTAGTTAATACAAGAGCTATGGAAAAGGAGTTGTAATTCAACAAGGATGGATTAGTGACAAAAAAATTGCAGGTCAGAGAAAAAATTATGTTTAAAGGAAGGTCACCTGCACGTGAAACTTCACTGCGGTGGATCTTTCCTTGTCCACTTATATTCGATTTTAATGTGTTATTTTAATTTTTCATGGAGGGTTGTTTTGGCATATGGTTTGGCATTCAATTTCACACTTACTGAAAGCATTGTCAATTTGTCTTGCAGGCGGTGTGAACAAACTTGCTGATCTTGTTGGAGTCACCCTTGGGGCGAAGGGAAAAATGTTGTCTTTGAGAGCAAGCATGGTTCTCCGAAAATAGTTAATGATGGTGTGACAGTAGCTAAGGAGGTAATTTGTAGATGTGTGCTCTGGTTTTCTTTTTAACGTTGTATTAGTTCCCTCTCTTAAATGTCTTAGATTTGGTAGGCATAATTTGAAAACTCAAAGGTGAAAGGAAACATATTTGTTACCCAGTGGTCTACTTGGCCTATGGACTAGCCACATTTGAGTAATGCATAAAGCTTTTCACAACAATAAAAGGAAAGGGTTATGGCTGAGTCAAATTTTATTGTTATTGACAGTGTAATGAAATGTATCTCAATGCTATGGTTTTGGCTTTTTTATTGGTTGAATTAGAGGACCCAGTTGAAAATATTGGGGCAAAGTAGGTTGTTTTCCTTTTTGCTGATGGTTTGGTGTATCTAATTGAATTAGTTGCCTAAGGTATTTTTGGTTGCAAACTCCTTTTCATTTTTCATACAGTATTGGCCTTGTGGAATACATTTGATTGTGTGGTCTTGTTAGATCTACAACATTTGTAGTTTTTTAGTCTTATGGCCGAGGTGCACTTTTATTATGGAAATAGTTGATGCAATATTGTCATTTAATCCTTACTGCAGGGTAGCATGTTGAGAAGTTTTTGTGAAACATTTGGTATTCAAAATGACACTTGATCCTATACAGCATCATGCACTTGACTTCAAAATTCATATTCAAAGTGTGCCAGACAATTCTTGCAAAATTTCAAATATTTATGTTGTTTTAAACCATTATCTTTTCATGTATTGGATGCTGAAAATGTGAAAAAGACTTTGGTATGAAACCAACTGGTGAATAATTTCCAGCAAAACAACCACTTCCAAGACATGATTTAGAAGTAGAACATATGTAATTATGAAGCATAGAAAGATATCCTTGATGCATTGTCAATGTTTGGCTAGGGTTATTTTTGGAGAAAATAACTCCTTATTCCTAGAATAGTGATCTTCAATACAAGTAAATGCCAGAGAAGAGAGATCATCGTGTGACGCAAAAAAACTGAAATTGGACCCCTAAGGAGTGCTGGTGTGTCTACAATCGCTCTGTCAGCATTTTCCCTTGGTTTACCCCGTTCTTTTCCTCCAGCCTGAGTCTTAATTGACTTCTTCTTTCTTCGGGTTTATTTATCAAATTCGTAGAAATTCGTAGAATTTGATAAATAAATACTATCCACAATGGTTGGAATTTAATTTATATTCTCGACTTTATATTATCTCCAAGCCTTATAACCATTGTTTAACTTTCAACACTTTGTATTTATACTCCACATTTATTTTTAAATAAATAACTTGTAATGAACTTTCGGCTCTATATTTCACCACCCAGCCTTACAACAATCACGCTCCAGACTTATGCTAATTATCTACCAATCGTTTAATTAAACAATTTCATTATACTCTGGCCCACCTATATATATCAATAACCAATCAAACACTCGTATCGTACCTGGCTATCCTCCGCACACCTTAGTTAACCTCCGGGCAAGTTCAACGTGCGACCACCGTCCGATGGCCCTTCTCCAAATCAACGACTCTTGGCAATTTCGCTCGGCTTCCAACGTCGGGCTTTAACGTGCGATGGCGTGGGTTAAACGGTTGTTTTCCGGGGTCACTTTGCCACGTGTCGCATTCCCTATGGAATCACTCGCGAATAGGAAATACCGCCTACTCCGCAAAAGTGGTGTGATATGGGCAACCCGCTTTTGTGATTCCGCTCGTGGTTTTGGTAGAGGGCTTGACCACGGGTGCATGTCTGGTTCCGCTATCCTTTTGTTTGTTAACTCGTGTCCAATCCTCGGGTCAGGTTCCGAAAGCACAACAATTTTGTCTCTTTATTAAGCGGGATTTTTATATTTGAACAGTTTTCACGACCCCGGTTCTCTACACAGACCTCGCCTTCGGTGGGGTGAGTTCATTGCATATCCAAAAAAATTTTTAACTAAAACACGTACAACGGGAATTACTACATTCACCGCCCTCACAAATAAAAAAATTTTCTGACAATTAAAGGTCGAGAGGACCAACAACTGCTTGGAAATCATTTAACTGGAAACAATTGTTCACACACAAAGGTTTATTGCAAAAATCCCCTCTCTACTCTCCTCTTCCCTCTCTACTTTTATTCATCTGAGGAATTACAATTTATATACATAACATATGGCTCTTCGGTTCCTCTGAGAGGACCATTCTAGAAATCAAAAGGTCTAATTATAATAATTCAACTAACTGAAACTGTTCGACTCCTACAACTCTAACTAGTCTAAGTAATACAATCAGCTGAGGTATTGACACCTAGCTGTTACAACTCAAATGTTTTCGAGCCCTCCTAGCCACAACATGTGGACAAAACCTCCTACATTGCTGGCTAGTGCCTAATGCCCCTGCATCATCGTGTGACATAAACCTATTAACAAAAGTGAACAAGGAATGATTATTAATTATGGCATACTAAGTTGTCAGTGATTTTGACTATTTGTATTTAACATGTAAAAATGTTAAATTCCAAACTTACATCATCATGGTTTGGCATCATGAGCTTGACTAATTTTCCACCATGCTCATAATTTCATTGTTGTATTCATATCTATAAACAACGTTTCAAATAATAATAAAAAATTTCTATAAGAAAAATCCAGACCTCCATGCTGCTGCTCCTTGTGAGACAAAGTCAAAATTGCATTACACGATCTGACACATAAGAATCTCCTATATCCCGGTGGTATGTATCCAAATTCTTATAATAGTGTCTTCAAGACTTATGTTGACATTGCTAATGAGATATTTAAGCAATGAAAGATGGAGCCTTCTTCATTGTTGTATATGTAACAATATTTTATTAATATAAAGATTGATGGTTTTGTCTTTCTGAAAATGAAATGTAAAAATAATTTATTGTGGTCAATTGAAAAGTTTTTTTTTAAGCTTTTCATTATGGAAGGGCGACATAGATATATGCCCTTCTAATTGAAATTCAAACCTGCCCTTCAAATTTGATCACTGTGTGGGACCTTAACAAACAATAAAACTATTCTGCTGCGCGTTATATAAAACATATAACAAAACCTTTGTCAAAACTTCAAACGAACCCTTTAGCCGTGGGTATTTCATCACGAATTGATCATTTTACCATGTACCTTCTTATAGAGGAATATTCTTCCACTTGATTAGGTACTTCATAATGGTTATATGTCAAAGAGATACAGAATGTTTATCTATAACTTTTTGTGGTTCAAGAATCAACTTTCATTCTTCATCTAATTTTGGAAGTTCTATTTACATTGGTATATTTTTTCCCAAAACCTTTTTTAGGCAAGATACATGAAAAACCTTATGAATGCAAGAAGAAGGAAAATATAACTTCTATACCACTTGTGCAATCCTATGAATAATTATTTAGGGCCATAATAGTTTTCAATTTTGAGCTAATTCTTTATTCTTCTTTTTCTTGAATGAAGATTGCTTATAATGCTATAATCTAAAAAATACCCAATTACCCTCCTCAAATTATCTTTCACTTCAATGTTGTTCCCCTTGTTGTTTTATCATGTTTCATGTCATTTGAAGGTTTTCCATAATAATTTTCAAAGTTTATTTAGTATTTTCCATATGTGACTCTGTTTCCTATACTTTGGACTTATCTTGCAAAAAGTATGAGATACTAGGAGTTGGATATCCATAAAGGGCCTTAAATGGAGAAATTTTAGTAGATGTGTGATAGGTAGTATGATAGTATCATGTTACTATTCTTCCTTGAGGAACCCACTTCATCCATTAATATTACTTTTCTAAAGAGTAACATTGTAGATAACCTTAAAAACATTTGTTAACTATTTTTGTTTTACCATTTGATTGTGTTTGATATGTAGAACTCATGGCAGCTAGTGTTTCTCCACTCATATTAAATAATTATTTCCAAAAGTTTCTTGTTACTATTACTTTAGTAAAACCATGAAGACTATGAATTTCTTTCACGGACACTTCTGCCACTTGGCTTGTTGTTTATGTACTTTGAGCTCTACAAAAAAAATCTACAAAATTTGTCTACATAAATGACCACAAAAATGTAATACTTACCTTTATATTTCAGTAACCCTGTAATAAAGTCTATTGATATATCTTCTAGTCTTTGAATATGTATGTGAAATGGTTGAAGTAACCCTAGAGATTTTACTATCTCTCTTTTATTTATTATGCAAACCTGACCTTCTCTTACAAAATTTTGAATATCTTTCTTCATTCCTTCCAAAATATATTTTTTGATCCTTTGAGATGTTTTAAGGAACCCTGTGTCCTACCATTAGAGAGACATGGGACTCCCTTAATATTTTTTTATTCAAATATGATTTTGTGCATAAAAATATTCTACATTTGCACCAAAGTATATCTCTTTCACTCCCAATGCTCCATAGAGTTCATCCCATCATTTATAAATTTTAGTTTTTGTTTAGTACTATTGTCATTTTTCCATTATGGCAAGCTTCTTCTAGCCACCTAGGAATAGAAAATGTAATTGGATATAATTTTGAGGCCTCTTCTATTTTAGAAAGAGCATCATGTACTAAATTTTCCTTACCCTTTTTGCAGATTATCTCAAAATTAAAACTTTGCATTTTTTCTCCTCATTTTTGCTAATCTTCCAATGAAATCCATAGCTTCAAAAAATACTTTATGCTATCATGGTATATCTCGACTTTAAAGTACCTCCCAATGATATACTATCCCCATTTTTTATTGCATGTAATATTGCTTCCATTTATTTTTCATACGTAGATTTCACCAAATATTTTATTTGAATTCCTTGCTTTTAAAATCCAATGATATCCCTTATTCAACACCCATTGTTTCTCTACACCAAGAGAACTTCTGAGTGCTCACAGACTTCGTCAATGCATCTGCAACATTCTTCAAAGTATCCACCTTTACCAGCAACACCCTTTTAGCCTCAACCATATCTCTAACAAAGTGATATTGAACATAAATGTGCTTTGTCTTTGAATGATAAGCAGGGTTCTTAGCCAAGAAAATTGCACTTTGGCTATCACAGTCTATCCTTATAGCTTGCTGTACCAATCCCATACTTGAACACAATCTCTGCAACCAAACTGCTTCCTTGCTTGCATGAGTGGCTGCTATGTATTCTGCCTCTGTAGTTGAAAGAGCCACTACAGACTGTCTTTTACTCATCCAACTGACTGCGCCTCCAAACAGGCTAAACACATACCCACTTGTAGATCTTCTTTGGTCCAGATCTCCAGCCCAGTCTGCATCAACAAAACCACGAATGTCCAACATTCTTTCCAATCCCAGTCTTCCCTGGTAGCACAAGCCATAATCACTAGTGCCACGTAAATATCTGAAAACCCGCTTCACTGCTGTCCAATGCTCCTTCCCTGGGTTTGACATAAACCCGCTCAATACTCCCACTGCATGTGCAATGTCTGGTCTAGTACAGACCATTGCATACATCAGGCTACCCACTGCACTTGCATATGGAACACGGGACATATCCTCCTCTTCTTCTTGTGTCTTCAGACACTGTTCAGCAGAAAGCTTTGCACCTACAGGAATAGGAACACTCACCAGTTTACTATCCTGCATATTGAACCTCTGCAATATAGTCTCGACGTACTTCCTCTGGTTTAACCAGAGGTTCCTCTTTGCCCGATCTCTCTTAATTTCCATGCCCAAAATATAGTTTGCAGCACCAAGATCCTTCATGTCGAATTTGGAGAACAGTTGGGTCTTCAAATCTTGGATAATTTATTTGTCATTTCCAATCAACAACATATCATCCACATATAAGACCAAATAAATAACACGGTCACCAATTAATTTAAAATAAACACAGTGATCCTCCTTGCTTCTGGTGAAGCCAAGTCCCCGTATATAGGTATCAAATTTCCGATACCACATCCTTGGTGACTGTTTTAACCCATAGAGAGACTTCTTCAACCTGCATACTAGTTCTTTCTTACCCTTCACCATAAAGCCTTCAGGTTGCTTCATGTAGATCTACTCTTCTAGATCCCCGTGAAGAAATGCTGTCTTCACATCCATCTGCTCTATCTCAAAATCAAATGCAGCAGCAACAGATAAAAGTAATCTAATAGAAGTAACCTTGGCAACAGGAGAAAAAATATCACCAAAATCAATTCCCGGCACCTGGGAATAACCTTTCGCTACCAACCGAGCTTTGTATTTCTCCACTTTGCCTTCTACATTCATCTTCTTCTTAAACACCCATTTTCTCCCAATGGGCTTCCTTCCAGTCGACAACTCCACCAGATCCCATGCATCGTTTTTGTGCAAGGATGCCATTTCATCAACCATGGCCTCCTTCCAGAGTTTTCCATCCTCTGAATCTACTGCCTCCCTGACAGTTCTGGGTTCATCATTAGTTATAGTTAAGGCAAAACCTGAACAGAAAGCAGATGGACTATACCTTTCTGGTTGCCTTCTTTC